>JAJTUV010000854.1:0-515002 GCA_021653895.1 Mastomys natalensis | reverse complement strand
GCCTGGAAGAGCTGAAGCTGCTGCAGACAGTGCTTGTCCTCCTCACCACCAACACGGTCGTTCACGACGAGGCGCTTTCCAAGGTGAGAAGAGCCTGTTTAACTGGTGTTTCTAGATGCTTTGAGCTAGTGTTTGCATAAGCTGACTTAAAGACTGGTGCCGAGAGAGCCATCAGAAGCGAAGAGCAGCTCACTTCTCTACAGTTGCTGCGGAGGTCAGCCTTGTTAGTTAGTCCCTCGATGAGAAGACATCCCTTAGGCTGCTCAACCAGCCTGCGCTGCTGCTGAGTTTACCTGTGTTGAGCGGCTGTAGAGCAGGGTAGAGAAGGGATGAGAGGAAGGGATGCCTTCATCGTGTTGACTTGGGTATTTCTGTATGTTTGCTCCTCAGTTCTCCTGCTTTGAAGCTACCTGTATGCATTACATAAGGAAACCAAGCAGTTCAAGCCTCTCTTAAGTGGCCAGACCCTTCTTTGAGCACTTATACCACATGATGTTTCATACCTAGTTTTAATTCTTCTCCTGTCCTCTTTTGGAATATTAATAGTTGTTCTGTTACATAGTTTTTAAAATCATGAAATATTTCATAGAACAGAGAAAACATAATACAGTCCTCAGCTCATGGTTTATTCTCTAGGAGTGTTTTGAGCTTTTTTGTTTGTTTGTTTGAATTTTGAGACAAAGTCTCAATATGTGGCTTGGTTGGCCCAGAACTTGCTATTTAGACCGGCTAGCCTCAAACTCAGAAATCTACTTGCCCTGCCTCCTGAGTGCTGGGACTAAGGCGTGTGTCGCCATGGTCAGTTTGTTTCATAATGTTTGTGCTTTAAAGGAAGGTAGTTGATAAGAGAGATGTCTGCCGTCTCAGTGTGCACAGTCTCTCAAGTGGGCCTATGTGTTTCATCCTTTCTAGACGTTACCTTGCTCTCAGAGCATAACAGCGCTTGCATCCTCCCAGGCCCTGCCTGCTAAGTGCAGTGCTTGCTTGCAGTTCCATCGGGATTCTTGTTATCCAATTACTGTAACCATGTACTTATGTTACCACTGACATACTAAAGAAGACCTGCTGTGTGAGATGGTTCAGTCAGCAAAGCGCCTGCTGTGCCAGCATGGGGCCCGAGGTGCATCCCAGCTACCCACTGCGCAGGGTAGCCCAGGGCTGTGCCGGCCGTGTGTGGACACGACGGGAGCACCCCCCGGGTCCTAGTTAGGTTCCTTTCACATGATAAACTCCATGACTGACAGCCACCTGGGGCGGAAAGGACTGACTGAGCTGACAGGTTATGGCCTCACCAAGGACACTTGAGGCAGGCTGAAACAGACGTGGAGGAGTGCTGCCCACCGGCTTGCTCAGCTTCCTTACACAGCCCACCCCCGTGGGATAGAGCCTACAAATCAACCATTAATCAAGAAACTGCGCCACAGACGTGCCCACAGGCCAGTCTAAGGAGGCAGTTCCTCAACGGAGGGTTCCTCTCTCTAGGCTGCTCTACTTGTGTTAAGTTAAAAACACTAACAGCACACGGAGGATCACTGTAAGCCAGTCTACACTAGAGGCACGGTCCAGTGAGAGAGCCAGTCTCACAAACAAGGTGGATGGTACTGGCTTCCACACTCGCGCACACTGTGGGCCTGAACTCAAACACTCACAAGCACACTCCTGCACACATACACAGAAAGAGGAATTACAGAGCTGATTTTAGTATGCCTCCTAGTTGAAAATGAAAGATTTGCTAATAAAATTCAAGTACAAAGGTGTAATACAAAATTGATCAACATAAAAGCTTCTGTATAACAACAAACACTTTTAAAAGTTGAAATATAGAGTAATTTTTCTGTTAAAGGGCATGTCACTTAAAACTGAGTATAAGACCACTGGAGAGATGGCTCAGTGGTTAAAAGTTCTAGTGGGAGATCATGCATTTAATCCCAGCACTTGGGAGGAGAGGCAAGTGGATTCAAGTTCAAGGCCAGCCTGTTCTACAGAGTGAGTTTTAGGATAGCCAGGGCTACACAGAGAAACCCGTCTTGAAAAAAACCAAACAGACTAAAAGCATACTAGTTGCTTTTGCAGAGGACCTGGGTTTGGGATCCAGCACCCCTTCTGGCCTCTCAGGCACCAGGTATGTAGGCAGTGTTCTTACATGAAGGCAAAGCACTCAACATAAAATGAAGACTACTTCTTTTAAAAACGTTGATGAGTTGATAAGGCACAGAATTTTGTATTTCTTCTGAGAGTGATAACTTTTTAAACTACTGAAACTTTTAGAAGATCTTTATGATGTATGATACTGGTATATCCAACCATTGCTTAGAGCTTGAATTTTATGCTCTTGAACCATAAAATAAGTCACAGGGTAGAGGAAAACAGCAGCTATCTGACAAGGACACACATGTGCGTCTAAAGAACTGTTTAGAGTATTATTTTAAGGGCAAAATTACCACATGAAGAATTGACGTATGACTCTAAAGACACTTCAGGAATTGTGTTGCTCAGTGACAGCAGATGTGTGGGAGGAGGCTAGTGAAAGGAAAGCTAAAATCACAGTGCTGTCTGTCTCTGCCCGTTAAAGCAGCTGACCATTACAGGTGCCACCATCACACGGTGCTGTGGATGGCATGGCTCTGAATCCCACACATCTAGAACAACCACACTGTAGATGTCCTTTAGGAAGCTGGCAGTTTCTTTAAAAGTTGTTATCCTTGATTACCCCGTGACCTAGTCCTGCCATTCCTAGGTATTATCAATGCGAAGGAAAGTGCTTGTCTTCATAGAGACTTGTATTGAATGTTCATAGCAGCCCTACTCAGAGGAGCACCAAACTGAAAACTATCCAGATGTCCAACAACAGAAATGGTTACATAGCCACACCATGCAGTCTCCTCAGCAATAGAAAGGGAACTCATACCAACACATAGGACAGCACACACAAATTCGTGCCTAGGATTCTAAGTGAAAGAAGCCAGACACAAATCATAGTGAATCTTTTATATAAAATTGTAGGAAATGCTGAGTCATCAGTAGTGAAAAAATGAGAGTTTCCATAGTTGAGGAGAGGAAGTGGATGCAGAGGTGTGTGAGGAAATGCTCTAGGGAGGCAGAAGTGCCCCATCCCCGCGGTGTGCTCCATGACCATGTCCTTATGGAGCAGGCAGAACTCATGGGATTATGTGTCTTTAAGCAGTACAACTCAGCACATACAAGTTTTCTTAATAATAAAGTTGTTTTCTAAAGAGAAAAGTGTGGCACTTTTCTAATGATAGTATACTTTTATTTATATTTTTAGCAAGTTATATAATGCTTCTCTAAGCATTTAGTGACACAACAAACATGAATAGTTTGCTATTTCTAAAGCAAGTCATTCTGGGAAAATGAAACATGACACACTCATATACATTAAATGAAGTATATTTATAAAAAGTATGTTAATCTTATATAGCTGTGTATTTACTGAGACTGAACTATTTTGAAATCTGAGGATTTTTGAAGTTTCGTTAAAAAGATGGAACTTTCCATGTCTGATTGAAGCAAATAATCTGACTTGTAGTTTCATCTGATAGATTGTGCTCTTCAGTTTGACTTCATGCTAAGGAATCTTTTTTCTAGGCAATAGTTCTTTGTTTTCGACTCCACTTCACAAAGGACAATATTACAAATAATACGGCTGCTGCTACAGTCCGACAGGTGGTAACGGTGGTCTTCGAGAGGATGGTTGCTGAAGACGAGAGGCACAGAGGTAAAGCTGACAGTTGTCCCCTTTCATTGTGAGTGGTTCTCATGGACAAGGTCTGACTCCTTCACTTTCAGCTTTCCCTTGTAACCTGGTAACACCCAAAGCTAGGACAGCTTCACTGTCGCACGCCTTGGCAGGTGCAGATGAGTGTGGGGTGCACACTGTAACCCCAGCCTCAACAGGAGCACTAGTTTAAGGCCAGCAAGAGAACAGCTCAAAGAATGCTCTCAAAAATACCTGACAACCCTCTCTCTCTTTCTCTCTCTCTCTCTCTCACACACACACACACACACGTAATGCACACATTCATGTGTACAGATATTTCTATGGAATGTGGTAGATGCACATGAGTTCATAGATGTGTTAAGTTCCTTTTTTGTTAACTTGGTGAATTTTCTGACAAAAGCAGCTCAAGGAAGGGACAGTTTGTCTCCATTTACCATTCAAGGGGTACAACGAGCGGGGAAGGTGTATGGGAAGGGCAGAAGGTGACTGCACACTGCACTCCTGGAGTAGGATTTAGCCCAAGATTCTCTAAAGGTCAGCTTACCATTTACTGCTTTATATTTTGAAAATTCAGAAAAAATACCAAACACTTTTAATTATTTATAATCAACACTGACTTAGAACAAGCTGTTATATTTACAAGAATTTGTCTTTAAAAAATTATTACACTTATGTGTGTTATTGTGTGTTATTGTGTGCATATGCAACACATTCACATGTGTACAACACAAGGCACATGGAAGAGTCAAGGACAGGTAGTGAAATTAGTTCTTACTGTCCACCCTGTCCATCCTGGGCGTCACTCAGATCCTCAGGCTTGGTATCAGGTACCTTTGCCCAGCAAACATGTCATCAGCCCAGAGAATGGCATCTTTCCTGCTAATGTTAAAAAACAGATGCTGAGCAGGGAAAAGCAATTCTAGTTTATTCTAGCAGATGCAACCCATGACTGACAGCAGATAAAGCAGTTATCCCTTTGAACATGGTGAAGGGCAGAGGAAATAGCTATGAGGTAAACTTTATGTTTGATATTTAATACCGATTCAGAGATCATGTGATAAAAACTGAAAAATAAGAAATTGGGAAAATCAAGTGTGTAATAAAAATAATAAGCTTGTTAAAGTGTATGTAAGAAAATGAGCAATTGTTATTGTATTTTATATAAAAATACCTTGTTTGAAGACATGATTCTTCAAACAGGAACCATGGTTATATAAGAGGATGAATTTTAAACATAGGATATGGTCTGTAAAAAGGTCATTCTGAACTCCATTTCTGGCCTGTTTTGCAGATATAGAACCTCCAGTGCTGATCCAAGGAAACAGTAACAGGAGGTCTGTCAGCACGCTGAGACCCTGTGCCAAAGACGCATATATGCTCTTCCAGGTACTTCGGGTGACAGAGGAATTCTTACTGTAACATACAGCTTGTGCAGGTGTTTTAATGTAGAATTTATGTTTGATGTAATTTTAATCCACAAAATTGCATAAAAATTAAAAGTATTATTAGTATTAAAGTAATTCTAAAAGACTGAACAAAGATTTCTGCATCTACTGTATACCTAAGAGTGATAAAATGTTGGGACTCACCTTAAGGAAGTGAAATTAAATTCACCTAGAAAAATAGGTATATTAGGGATGACAAATCCTACAAAAACATTCCTTCAATGAGAAAAGTTTAAGTAAGAGATTTGCTGTCTACTTAATGTAATCTGATACACAGATACCTACTTTTTACATCAGCTGGCATGACTAAATCATTTTAAGTATAGTAAGATTAAAAGTTTATTCCTTACTAAAATAACATTACTTGTCTATAACTGTTTTTCTATAGTTACATACTTCTATAAGATGTTTGCTAAAATCTACAAATGTACAATTTGTCAAAATTGGAATTGCTAATGCTTAATTTTTAAGAAAAAGAGGTTTGTTTTGTAAACTGAGTTGTGGAAAGCATATGTTATCATAACACACGACCCTTGATTTTTTTTCTTCCCCAGGACCTGTGTCAGCTGGTTAACGCTGACGCCCCTTACTGGCTAGTGGGCATGACCGAAATGACTCGGACCTTTGGCCTTGAGCTGCTCGAGTCGGTCCTCAATGATTTCCCACAAGTGTTTTTACAAGTAAGCCAGTTGATGTTAGCGTGTCACAAAATTGCTTTCACAGATATTTGTCAAGAAATCAAAATGCGTTTTGTCCATATTAGAAGATACAGGTTACCTTAGGCTCCAGACCGGAGCTGCATTTTATTTTTGCTTGTTTGAGAGTGTGAGGTTTGTTTTTCTTGGTGGTGTTTTTGTTCTTTTATGACAAGGCTTTTACGTGTGCAACTGTCTCAGTCCTGAGGACTGGGGTTATAGGCGCAAAGAAAGCCATGGGTCTAATTTTGATTTAGTGTGTTTTTTTTTTTTTTTTTGTTAATTATTCCCAACATTTTAAAACTTTATTATTAGAATAAATCTTAGAAATTTATTTAGCCAAATTTCCCCAAGCTATGGAGTTAAGAAAGACATGTGAAAATATACTGTTTCTTTTTATTTTCTTTTTTCAATGTCAGGATAAATTTTGGGTGGAAGTTTTGTGGGTGGGTTGTGTCCCTATCATTCCACTGGGGTTCCTTCCTGCCTGGCTACAGGAGGTGGCCTCTTCAGGTTCCATGTCCCCACTGCTGTGAGCCTCAGCTAAGGTCACCCCCACTGATTCTTGTATCCTTAGATCTCTGTATCCCAGCCCCACTCCCTCTCCAGCTACAGAGTTCCATCCATTCTCATTAGGATCAGGTGTGGGGAGAGACGGGGAGGTGACCAGATGGCCATGAGAGTGAGTGAGACTGCTCCTAACTCAAGTTAAGGGAAAATTAGCAATTAAGGAGCCTTTCACCTGACTTATACTGACCTTAAATACAATTGTATGATTGTTTACAGAATTCTCAACATGTAAAATAGTTGTGCTTGTTTATACTTTATTAATCGAAGTTTTATTCCTCTTATTTTAAATCCTTTATAGTCTTGTGTACTTAGTAGTGAACACTAAAAATTGTAAAATCATGTATGTTCTCTTTTTAAATATACATTATTTTTTTTTAAACTTCTTGAAATATTTTAGTTTGTGTTTAGTATTTAAGAAGGGTGCAAATTTCAACCTCATTGTAAAGTAGACAAAAGGCCTCCTGAGAAAGTACTGCTTACTGATTTCTTGGCAACTGTCAGTTTCTGGGAAAGGGACAATAGTGAAATATCTTACCCAATTTTACCTGGTTCGAAAGTATATATTAGATATGATTGATAGTGATGAGTAGTCTTTACTTTAGTGACAATACAAGGCTTAATCTGCTTTAATGGTGAACTTCAAATACATTTTATTATTTTAATCATTCAGATTTCATGTGACCAACTAGATCAGTTAAGTAGTACCCGATCACACAGACAACACAAGCTGAAATCCTTGGGAAACAAGCAAGAGATGTGAATGTGGAAAGAGATGTGTAAGGAACGGAGTGTGGGGTGGAGGGGGAGGGGCACAGCAAGCCTAGAGAAGGAAGAGAAGCTAGAGTGACCAGAATGTCTTTAGAGTACAAAACTGTCCAAGAGCAAAACTTCTTAAGAAAAATGTAAACTCGTTAATTTAGATCATTTACAATAATCTATTTTTTAGAAGTATCACTACAAACTAATTTTTTTCCTTTGCAAATAGCATCAAGAGTTCAGTTTTCTCCTCAAAGAAAGGGTGTGTCCGCTCGTGATCAAGCTCTTTTCTCCAAATATAAAGTTCAGACAAGGTTCCAGTACTTCATCTTCTCCAGCACCGGTTGAAAAACCTTATTTTCCTATTTGCATGCGTTTACTGAGAGTGGTGTCTGTTCTGATCAAGCAGTTTTACAGTCTTTTGGTAAGTGTTAATTTCTGGGCATGTTTTTATATACAGTTGCATGCATTCTTGTTTCTCTGACAGAATCCCTGACCTACGGACTTACAAGAGGGAAGACTTACTCCCTGACTCCTGGTTTCAAAGGCTTTGGTCCTTAGCCAGCTGATTGTATTACTTGGGGCCTGTGTTAGGCAGAAATGTGATGGTTGTGGGAATGTCACAAAAGCTGCTTACCTCACGGTAGCCTGGAGGCAGACTGATGGTGCCTGTGGCGCCAGCCTCCTCCTCTGCCCCTTTTATTCCATCTGGGCTCCCAGCTTTGGTTGGAGGTGTCACCCACGGGCAAGGTGAACTGTCCTTCCCATTAACTAATTCTCTTTGAAAAACCCTTGCAGATGTGCCCAAACTGGGCCTCATGAATGCCTGAGGGGATTATTCAATCAGGTTAACAGTGGAAATTAAGCATCAGTGGTTTTTAGATAGAATAGATAGGTGTATATATGTTAGAATTTTGTGTGGTGGTGTGTGTGTGTGTGTGTGTGTGTGTGGTGTGTAATATACATCTTTTATTTATGCATGACAGTGAAGATGCATTGATGATTCCATGATTCTTGCCAGGGCATTTACTGTTCTAATGCTATTGCTTTTGTACTCTGAGATCAAGTCTTACTATACAGAAAAGAACATGTCATCATAGTATTATTATGAAAATGCATTTGACCTCATCCACTCCCGTAAATGATCTCAGGGAACTCCAAGGTGTTCAACAGCCACTCTGAGAACCAATACCCTTGAGAGTCATGCTGTCCCAGTGTTACACTGGCTCATCGTTTCCAATAGCTTATTGAAGCTGACTGACCATCAGACATTAGTTCTCCTTGTAGCTGAGGTGACTCCTACTTCTCCTTCCTGAGGGCTGGGAGTATAGACCTGTGCCATTATGCCTGTCTTAAGAGTTTACGTTGCTGTGAAGAGACACCATGACCATGGCGACTCTTTTAAAGGACAGCTCTTTAATTGCCGCTTCAGAGGTTCAGTACATTATCCTCACGACAGGAAGCATGATAGCTGGCAGTCAGACATGGTGCTGGAGAAGGAACTGAGAGCTCTACATCTTGATCTGAAGGCAGCAGCAGAAGATTGTCTCACTGGGTGTAGTCTGAGCTTATGTGAGACCTCGAAGCCTGCCTCTATAGTGACACACTTCGTCCAACAAGGCCACACCTCCTAATAGTGACACTCCCTGTGGGCCCGGCATTCAAACACTAGAGTCTGTGGGGGATAAACCTATTCAAACCGCCATATCCCACTCCCTGGCCTCCATGGGCTTGTAGCTATAGCATAATGGAAAAATACATTCAGTCCAACTTCAGAAGTCTCCATAGCCTTTAACAATCTCAAACTTGTTTAAAAATCCAAAGTTCAAAGTCTCTTCTGAGATTCATGCAGTCTCCTAACCAGAATCCCCTATAAAATCAAAATCAAAAAACAGATCACATACTACCAACATACAGTGGCACATACATCATACAGGGTACATACATCATAGTGAGGAAATGCTGGACCAAAACAAGACCAAAAACCAGCTGTGGCAAACTATAAATTCTGCATCTCCATGTCTGATGTCAAATGCTCTTCAGATCTCCAACTCCTGTCAGCTTTGCTGACTGCAGCACACTTTTCTCCTGGGCTGGTTCCACTTCCTTTTAGCAGCTTTTCTTTGTGGCATGTTCAACATTGTGTGGTCTCCAAGGCGATGTAGTCTTCACCTCCACAGCTTCATAGCAGCCCTCGGAGCCTCTATATAGTGGTACCCACTACGCATGCCTGCCCTCAGCACAGAGGGAGATTTCATAATCCCTTTCTTCTGACCTTGACTCGAAAGCCAGAAACGTAGCCCAAACTGCCAAGTTCTGCTGCTTCTGGAGCTGGAGCATGGCTCCCTCGTTCAGTTACGTACATCTTTACCAGCTTTCAGTTCTTGATGGTTTTCTTCACTGACTAAGTTTGGCTGTCCTGAAGTTGCTCTGTAGACCAGACTGACCTTGAATTCACATATCTCCATGCCTCTGTCCTGAGTGCCAGGGTTAAAGGCGCATACCATCACCTGAACCTAAGCTTTTCTTAAATTCCTCTTCACAAGATGGAAGCTTAGCTGGGTGGGATCTTGCCCTGAGGTTACCACTCCCTTAATTCCATTCAATATCTTTAATCTGTTTATTTCCTTGAACACAGATTTAGCTCCATTCCACTTCCTGGTGCCCTTTTAACTCTAGAATCATACATTTAGTATTTTTCCTTTCTCTCAGCTTTGACTGTATGCTTCATCATAAACGTTCTTCATAAGAGTGAACCACAAGACAGAGTCTATACTTGGCTGTTTTGAAATTTCCTTTTTTTTTTTTTTTTGGGTTTTTTGAGACAGGGTTTCTCTTGTTTATTGCAGGAGCATGGCAGCATCCAGGCAGACATGCTGCTGGAAGAGCCAAGAGTTCTATATCTTGATTCCCAGGCAGCAATAGGAGACTGAGTGACTGGGTATAGCTTGAGCTTATATGAGACCTCAAAGCCTTGTTCCATTCTTCTCCAACAAGGCCATACTGCTTAATAATGCCACTCCCTATGGGACAGACATTCAAACGCATGAGTCTAGTTAAACCACCACACCCCAAACTGCCTCTTTGCTTTTTAACATACATGTAGAGTCTTACTGAAGGGTAGATCATACACATCCCTTAGCAGTTTGTAGGGCTAGAGATGGCAAGATAGTGTACCATGCTTTCTTAAAATAAGGGTCTGGAATTAACTGTTTTAAGCAGATCACTAGTGTTTCAGGAGTATAGTTAGAGAGAAGCCGTGGTTTTCTGCTGATCTAGTTCTGCATTTTATTCTGGTTCCTGAGAAGATGGTCTGACATCATTATTATGATTTCTTTTTGACTTAAATATTTAAAAATCTATTCTTTGTAGGTGACCGAGTGTGAAATATTTCTGTCACTTCTGGTGAAGTTTCTGGATGCAGATAAGCCGCAGTGGCTCCGAGCTGTTGCAGTGGAATCCATCCACAGGCTCTGTGTGCAGCCTCAGTTGTTAAGGTAAAGTCGCAGCAGCAGGACTCTGTTAAACAGATGGCCTGCTAATCTTTGCTGAGCTAAGAAGAACTCAGTGCTCTCTTCAAGTCTTAGTGATGCTTATCAAAGAAATTGTGGGTTTATGTGCATGAAGTCACCAGTGGGAGCTCAGCAGGACCTGGGAGAGGTCAGGCACGTGGGTGATGAGCCAGCAGTTACGAAGCAGATGCAGCCAGCAGTTCTTTTCCTTGTTTGCTTTGCTATGACCTTTGTCAGACAAACTTTTGTTTCTAACCCAGGTTAGAGAAACCACTCAGCCATAAAGAATAACACCAAATACGGAATTGTAAATATTAAGCAATATTACTGGCTAGTAAAATGTGAATATTATAATACATTAAATGCTTTTCTCAGAAATGTTTAAAATTATTTTGCAGGTCATTTTGTCAGTCATATGACATGAAGCAACATTCCACCAAGGTTTTCCGAGACATGTGAACGCACTGGGGTCTTTTATCCAGTCTCTGTTTCTTGTCCCTCCTACTGGAAATCCTGCTGCAGCCAACCAAGCTGGTAACGTCGCCTTCCTGTTTGTCTTCACTTTCTCCCTTGGTTTACAGGACTCAGTGTTATGAGAGAAATTTGTGTTACAAATTAAACCACCTGAATATATTAAGATTTATATTTTCGTAAAATATAAATTTTGTAAGATATATAAAAAAGATTTGTATTTTTGTTTATTCCTATCACTGTGTGTGTTCATTTATGTGAGGCACAGGTCGTGTGCATGTGCGTGTGCAGGCCAGAGGGCAGCCTTGATTTTCATTTAAAAGGGAGCTGGGGCTCACTGGTTAGGTGAGCGGATGGCTAGCAGGGTGCTGGGTCTGCCTGCTTCTGCCTCCCGGTGCTGGCATTGCCTGTGTGCATCACCACGACAGGTTTAGTGTGGGTATCGAGGAGCAAACTCAAGCACTTCTTTGTATACCCATCAGTTTATTCAGTTGGAGTCTCTCTGTCAAGTTGCATGTTTTCTTCATTTACTGTGAGGTTGAGGTTAAAATAACTTCCGCCATTGTCTTTAAGACACACATCTTAGTGTACTGAAAAGCAAAACACATCTATGTGGTACTGAAGAGCAAGCTCAGGTCCCCATGCCTGTGTGACAAATGCTTTACCAGACAGAGCTACCTACGGAGGAGCTTTCTAGTAATTTTTATATTACAGAATTAAGCAGTTATTTAAAGGCAGTAGACTCTGGGTAAACAGCGTCAACAGATGTCATTTATAGGATCACACCTGAGAGCACAGAGTCTTCTAAGTGTGAGTAGGCATTGGAATTATTGACTTGTAATCTAGGTATAAGTTGGTATGCTTGCTTTTCTTCTTCCTAACAGGAAACAATAATGCTGGCGGCCCAGCCTCAGCACCGGCCAACTCAGGGGTGGTGGGCATTGGTGCAGGTGTCACTCTGCTGCCAGCGTTTGAGTACCGAGGAGCCTGGATACCCATCCTGACTATTACAGTTCAAGGCAGTGCTAAAGCCACCTAGTAAGTAGCAGCAACATGATTTATAATAAATGATACCACTGGAGATATTTAATTCTAAAGTACTTCTGTCTACATTATATTTAATGCTGCATTTTGGAGCTTACTTTGTTTTGTCATATTCTGAGAATTTTAAGCAGGACTATATTTTCTTCTACTTGTAGCATGCTAGTAGCACTATAAACAGTGATTTATTTACCTGAGCTGACTCCTTTGTCCCACAGACAAAGCTTTGTAGTTAAGTGTGTGGCTTGACTCTTAGACCTTGTGGACATACCTCGTCTAGAATAAGTTCCCTTTGGCAAATTCAACTTTATTTAACCTAATTAATCTATGAGATGGAAGTTGTCACATGGCTAAATTCTAGGACTTTCTTGTGTATACATGAGTAATCTGTGTACACATGAGTTGCAGAAGCATTCTGCAGTTCTGTAAGTTGTCTTTTTCTTACTACTGCCCATGGAACGGAGTAGTGTTCATGGAGTCAGTTTACCTATTTTTTGATTGTGCTTTTGGTGTTATATCTAACAGAGTGTTGCAAGAAGAGACACAGACATAAGTCATGGGAAAGACACGACATAAGTCAGGGAAGAGACATAGGCATACATCGTTAAGAATTTTATATGTAGGTCACGGATTTATTTCGAGTTAGTTTTGTGTACAAGAGATAGGGCTCAGACATCTCCTTGTCTTTGGATGTGAATACAGCTTACAACTATTACCATTCATTCTTTGCTGGTGAACTCGTCACTCTGTGTTCTTAGCCTGAGAAATGACCGTTTTGAGGGATCCAGAACCATAGCTCCTCATTTGTCCTAACGTAGAACATAAGACTTATTGTCTTGCTTTCTGAACAGTGCTTCTGTGTAGTAGAGTTGAGCCTGACACAGATGTCGCTCAGTGCTACTTGTACTGTTGGCTGATGGTCTCAGGCCACTGTCTGAGACACTTCTGGGTATCTCACGGTTGTGCTTTCTCTGATGTAAGAGCATCTTCCTCTTGTGGGTTTATCTTTTATGTAACTTTAAAGGTAAGAGGTTGAGAAGCACCATAATCTGTATTATGTATTCTGTGTTAGCTTTTTATATTTCTCACACCAAAGAGTGGTGAAGATGTCACCGTATATCAAGTAGATATTATGGTAGCAACTAGGCCTTAATTTTTCTGATTTTTTTTTTACACTAAAAAATACATTTTGTGTGTGTGCGTACACAGGATGTGCACCATAGCGCATGTGTGCAGGTTAGAGTGTGTACACATGGATGTGCACCATAGCGCATGTGTGCAGGTTAGAGTGTGTACACATGGATGTGCACCATAGCACGTGTGTGCAGGTTAGAGTGTGTACACATGGATGTGCACCATAGCACGTGTGTGCAGGTTGGAGTGCTGCTTGCGGGATTAGTTCCCTCCTCCATCAGGTGTGTCTGAGGGATCAAACTCAGATCGTCAGGCTTGGCAGCAAGCACATTTTATCCACTGAGCTGTCTCACCAGCCCTTCTGATCCCTTTACAGTACCGGAGATCTTCTCCAAATGAAGCAAGCCCAGTCATGTCCCTTCTTTTTCTCTGTCTTCCTATTGTAATATTTAGAGTCTACAAATTATGGAAATGGTTTTGTGGTTTTTTTCTGTGGCTTCTCATTAGTGCTTGTATATTTCATGATTTCAGCCTAGAGATGCTGGACAAAGTTGAACCCCCAACAATACCAGAAGGCTATGCCATGTCTGTGGCATTCCATTGTCTGTTGGATCTCGTCCGTGGCATCACCACTATGATAGAAGGAGAGTTGGGAGAGGTAGAAACAGAGTGTCCCACTGTCACGGAAGGAGCATCTTCACAGTCATCAGAAAGGCGAGATGAGCAGTCAGCATCAGACCAGATGGATCAGGAGACAGGTGTGCTGTGGTTCTCAGCTGTCTTCAATGCTCTGAACTTGAGGGGGAATTGAGGGGAACGTGCAGTGTCCCTGTGTTATCTCTTGCCTTGTTTCCCTTTATTGCTGCGTTATCACGCTGCTCTCAACTTTCTCTTTATTTGTGTACATGTCACTACATTTTTCTGAGCTACGAGACGTGCTGTCCCACTGCCCTTAATGTTTGGATGTGGTTTCTAAAACTAATTACAGTCTCGCTATCAGAAGTTAGGCTCACTCTGTCTCGAAAAACAAAAAAGAAATTAGGCTCAATCTGTATTTAATAGTAACCTAGGTCTTACTCATACTGATCAATTGTCCCAGTGTGTTTCCTTGTGGTCCCTTGTTTTGGATTTATTGCTATGTGTGGATATTTTCCTTCAATGTGGAACATGGTTCTTCAGTTCTTGGTTTATATGACCTTGACATTGTTAGGAGGATATATCCTACATCGTTTATTCATTCTAAGATTAGCACAGGGTGATTCCTATGTTTAATTTAGCTACTAATTTGATGTATCAGTATGTGAGGAAGCGAAAATATCAATTTTTGGAGATGTTCACTTTTAAATATAACTGAACTTTTATTGAATCCAAAAATTTTAATCACTGGCTGTCATTTTTTAGTGTGATGTTCTCTTCAGGCTGGATAGTATTCTCTTGACATGTCTCGTGTTCCTCCTTGTCCTCTTGGTTCCCCTGACAACTCAACACGAGATGCTCTCAAGTGATCTCAGTTTCTAGTCCAGTACAGGTGTCAGTCAGTTTTCTAGGAAGCCCAGGCAGATAGACTTGAGACTGACCTGTGAGCACTAGGGGTGCTTCTTGCTGCTTGGCCAGGAAGGACACCTATCGAGTGTCTGGATTGGAACTGTCTGCTTCCTTATACTAAAGACTATGACATCACCCCAGGTTCTCTATTTGTAGGTCATTTCTACAAGGTCAGTGCTAGCTTTACGTATTTGTAAATCTCATCTCCAACCGTGAGGTGCCCAGTGCCATTTGATTCAGTGTACTTAGTTATGCTTGAGTCTCAGCATATGTAATGGTGTTCTAGCTGAGCGAACATTTTAGACTGTAGTCCACACTCATTTCCAGTTGACCACACAGATGGACATTTTGGCCTATTGAAGGAAATGGAACTGGCATTTTGCATTTTTTTTAAAGATATTTCTTAACTGAGATAGTGGACTATCTTATTTTAACTATCCTGTCAAGGTTTTTTTTTTTTTTATTATGAAACTATCTCAGCTTCTTCATTTTTATTTGAATATTTTAAATATTAGTTTTTGATGCCTATTAGTTATTGCGGGAATACTTGAATGTCATAGACCGACAGCTCACTGTAATGCTGTAACCTGATTAAGTGTTGTGTTTCCTTGAAGTGAGCAGAGCTGTGTGGGAAGAGATGGTGAGCGCTTGCTGGTGCGGTCTTCTCGCTGCGCTGTCACTGCTTCTTGACGCCAGGTATTCCGTCCGTAAGCTTCACATTATGTCATTGCAGTTAAACCAGCAATACCTTACTTCCCTTTGTCCAGGAACTTCTTCTTTTCTACCCCTGGTTTTCTGTGTGAGTAGGACTTCGATGCTCTTTAAATGTCATGTGCAGTATGATAGTCTGTGTGCACACCGTTGTGATGAGCGTTGCACTCTCCTTATTTCTTTAAGAACATTGTTCTTTACCACCTGCTCTGAGCCTGTGTTTGCTCGGGCTCCCACTGAACAGTCAGAGTGCTGTAATCACAACTACAGCTTCCAAATGATGGAACACTTGTGTCAGACATCTCAAGACTTGCCACTGCCTTTGCAAGGGCGGTCCATTGCTTGATATCTCTCCCTAGAATTAACTAACTTTAAGATGTTTGATGCCAGGTGTGACAGCTCCTGCCTGTAATCCCAGCACTTGGGAGGCTGACAAAGGTAGACTGCAGTGAGTTTGCATCCAGCCTGAAGTAAATACCCTGTCTCAGTAAACAAATAAAGTGCTTGATATTTTCAGTTTAATCTTTAAGTTCTTCTTTTTCCACCTATGAATACACATTACATTATATGGGTCGGTTTTTTTTAGCTATTTGGTTACTTGGTTAAAATTCCATCCTAAGTCCATTGGGTTTAGCTTTTCTTGAAAGCTGAGTACATACGCCTGTGTCTGTTTTAAAGCCTAACTGCAATAAGCTGGTAAGATAACAGAGAGCTTGTCTTCCAGCACAGATGAGGCTGCCACTGAGAACATCCTGAAGGCTGAGCTGACCATGGCTGCTCTCTGTGGAAGACTGGGCCTGGTAACCTCGAGAGACGCCTTTATTACTGCCATCTGCAAGGGTTCTCTGCCACCACATTACGCTCTGACCGTGCTGAATGCCACCACCGCAGCCACACTCTCCAATAAATGTAAGTGCTAAGTTACACGCTTTCTCCATCTACTGAGATGGATGCCAACAGAGAAGGGGGATAGAACCTCCACGGTCAGGCCTCTGCTGCCCCATGTGTGGACGGTGCTCCCTCCCGGCAGGTGTGCTCCCGCCTTTCCACTCTGTCCTCCTCTTCCAAACAGTTCTTTATCTCCTGAAAGGGATGAGAGAAGATGAGACTTAGGGTCACTGGACTCTTTGTTTTTCTTTCCCATGTGGCCACATGGAATATATCTCTTTTCTTCTGCTTGTCCTTTAAAAATAAGGTGGAGAGAAGAATATAGTAATAGCAATGTTAAATAATAATTATACAGATATGTAATATAATTATGACACTCCTTTGTAACTATAGTGCATTGTTGAAGTGCTGGTTTTCTGTTTGGCCTAGTAGGACTATAATATTTATACCACTTACATTGCACTAACATTCAAAAACTAATTTTCTTGGCTATTGCTTTGATAACACTAAGGTTTATTACATTTAAATTATATATATTTCAATGTGATACCCAGATTTCACACTCAAAATTTATTTACCTATAACTAGAAAAGTATACATTGATTCATATTTCAAATACTTAATGTGTTCTAATTCTGTTTTGCTCATAAAACATCGCTACCAGCATTTTATAATTACAGCCACTTTGGGAACTTCCTTCATGTTTGCTCTTGTTAGTGTGTGCACCTACGAGTTTCCAGATGTTTGCATACATCTGGGTAATAGTACTGCTGCTTAATTGTGAGGGTTGAACTTTATTCCGATTAATTTTTTACAATACAACAGTACGTTGAAAGAAATGTGAGCTCCGTGCTGCACTGAGGTTTCTTTCCGTTGTGTTCTAGCATATTCTATCCAGGGCCAAAGTGTCATGATGATCAGCCCGTCCAGTGAGTCTCACCAGCAAGTTGTGGCGGTGGGTCAGCCTCTCGCGGTGCAGCCCAAGGAACAGTGATGGTAATGTGACCAGGGCGGGGCTATCGTGGTTACCAGTTAGTGGTCAAGAGCTGCGTTGTGCTCCAGTTTTGTACTTTCCAAATGGGATTACTTTCTGAGTTTCTTTTATCCAGAGGATGGTCCTAAACAAAATAATTACTTTCTTGACATTATTATAACTGGTATATTAACTCAACTTCCTTTGTGGATGTGTGTGTGTGGTGTGTATGCATGTGTGTATGTGTATTGCCATATATGTCAGCACATGTGTAGCCCGGCAAGTGTGTGTATGTGTTTGTGTGTAGAGGCCAGAGGTCATCGTCTGCTGTATCCTCTGCTGCTTCACACTGCCTGCTGATGCACAGTTTCTCACTCCCTGAATCTAGAGCCCTCCTGGCAGTCTAGGAGCCTGTGTGCACCTCCCAGTGGCTGGAGTTGCAGACGAGTCATGTGCTCTCCCAGCATTAACATGGATTACGGGGATCTGGACTTCAGCCCTCACACTTACGTGGCTTTGGCATCCAGTTGGTGGGCAAACTGAGGCAGGCAGTTGTTGAGGGTCATGCTTAGAGCTGCTGATGGCGCCGATCCAGATACCTACAGGGATGATCCCAGTGGCAGCCAGCGATTAGAGAAGTTACTCACAGACTTTTCAATGAGGGAACAAAGTTAATTCTAGGGGCTGATACTCCCTGTGGCCACCAGAAAACTATGAACTCTTAACTCCTTGGGCCTGGCAAGAAAAAGAGGACAAGAGAGAAAAATTCACACCACACACACCATATACACATGCACTCTTCACACACACAGGTGGATGAAAAAAAGGCAGAGTCCAATAACTTTATACACACAAATATAAACCTATATGTATACATACAGGCAGACAGACCTACTGATAGACATATACGCAACCACATAGGATGGTTAGAGCAAAGCTCAGCAAGCAGATCCAAGCATTTCAACATACACATACTACATAATATACACACAGTTGGTGGATGGAGAAAGCTCCAACACACACGCAGACAGCTTTACCTACACACACACACACACACACACACACACACCACAACACACACAGTTGATGGATGGAAGGAACAATTTTCCAGCCCTCCACACTTTATTCTTTCTTTCAACAGCCTTATCCACCTAACCCAGCACCACCAAAATCCTCTCCCAAGGTGGGATAAACACCACCCCCCTATTCTTTCTTTCATAGCTTATATATCCCAGCAAAATCTTTCAAGCAGTATAGAATTATATATGGTTACATTTTAGTTTCTCCTAGTAAATAGTTATGAAAAAACAATGTGTCCCCTATACCTTTACAAGAAATAACAATAGGTAGTATAGGTAAAGAAAACAAATTATTCCCAAAAAACCCATGTATATTCATAGCTAAGCGACTTATGAGAGATTAACAAAATGAAAGCAAGCAAAGCAGTGTTCTCAGCCAGCTTCTCTGACTGGCAGGCAGCAATTTGTGGTTACAAAGAAAGGATTAATTAGTTTATTATTTATCTTTAAAAGTAATGTTGTAAAATTCTTAAAAGAATCACAAATCTAAACTTTTATATAAAAATCAGTCATATCTCCCTTAAGTCCTCAGATGTACATCTACTCATCAGCAATTCTCAATAAATCATATCAGGAAGCTAAAGCAAAAATGAGTATAAGAAATCAATCCTCACCAGTCCAGCCTCAGTGAGAGACAGGTCAGCCAGTGCTGCCATTGCTCTTGTTCCCTGAACATAAAAGGTCCCTGGCTTAACTAATAAAGAGTGTGCCTTTCTGAACTTAGTTTGTTTTCTAAGACTTTCTACATCAGAACCAGTAGGAAAAACATCTCAACTTAGCTTTATTACCAATTACGTTTTTCCAAATGTTTTCTGAGGGTGGTGGTCATAGCTGATAATCTCCGTCTCTAAGTTCTTCTCTAGGGCGGTGATTGAGTCATTAATCTGCTCCAGCAGCAGTGCCTGAAGGAGATCAAGCGCTATTATTGTGGGTGCCAGAGAGACTGTCCATGAGGGGTTGGAAGCCCCCTTAAAGTTTTCACACAATTCTTAGATGAAGAGGGATGTGAGGGCAGCAAGCAGAGCAGAACCCCATACAGCCTGAAGTCCTCAGGACACTGAGGCTCACCCATGTGGCTATGGTGGGCTGCATTCCATGAGTTGTAAAGCCATTTGTCGTTCCTCCTGCATGGCCCTCAGCAATGTGGCAAACACTTTACTCAGCTAACAGTCACTCCAGCCCTGGAAACACAACTTTGTGTTTTATAAAACCATCCAAACTTCTTTTGTTAGTATTCTTGGTTTTTATTTAAGACAGTCTTTGAATGCATTCATGCTGATTTATAAACTGTCAATTTTAAGAATCTATAGCATTTGCTACAAATCTGTCTCTTTTCAACATAGCTGACTTCCAAAAATATCCAGTGCATGAGGACTCTACTGAACTTGGCACACTGTCATGGTGCTGTTCTCGGAACGTCATGGCAACTTGTTTTGGCAACTCTTCAGGTATGTTGCAGTATTGGATTCTAGATTTATGACAGTAACAGGTAAAGCATGCCTGCTGGTCCTTCAAGAAGGCCTGATGGAGATGGAGCAGGGGAATGATGTGGAGGGAACACGTGTAGGAATGTGTTAGGAAGTGAGGGACGGCTTACAGGGCCATAAACTCCTGCTTGTACATGCTGGAATTGCTTCATTCAAATGGTGCTAATTACTTTGATTCTATTATTAGGATATTACTGATTTTAGTTTTTATTGCTAGCTATACCATTGATTTTGGTTATTAGAATTTTTACAGTTTTATCTTGTTTTAATTTTCAGCATCTTGTGTGGATTCTGGGACTAAAGCCTAGTAGTGGTGGTGCCTTGAAGCCTGGCAGAGCGGTAGAAGGGCCCAGCACAGTAAGTGGCAGCCCCTGTGATCAGTGGGTGCTTCCTGAACCGTCACGCACGCTCCACATTGACGTCACGCTTCCTTTAGGTTCTGACAACAGCAGTGATGACAGACTTGCCAGTGATCTCCAACATCCTCTCTAGACTGTTTGAAAGCTCACAGTAAGTCTGTGTTGTAAACTGACAGCCACACTGTTTCCAGCTGTATATTTGAGATGAAATTGTCTTTTTCATTTTCATTTTAGGTATCTTGATGACGTATCTTTGCATCATTTAATAAATGCACTTTGTTCCTTATCTCTAGAAGCAATGGATATGGCCTATGGAAATAATAAGGTGTGGTAATGTACATTTCTTTTTAGTTATACAAGGTACATAAATCATCCTAGTGTTTGATTGGCAGGACTGGGCTTCGGTCACAGTGACCTGTCAGGTACCATTTGTGCAGAGGAGTCGGGAGGCATGGTGTAGTTTGTGATTTGTCCAAGTGTGCAGTAGGTTTAAAGTTATGTCCCTTCTCTCTTGTATGCTGAATATTCTTGTATTTTATAAATAATGCAGCACAGCTTTTATACATCGCTTTCATAAACTATCCTGACAGTGCTTGCACTTACCACTCACGGTGTGGGGAGTCCAGGACTGCAGTTAGGAAGTGTGTTGCAGATTTGGGTGGTGGGTTTGCCCTCACTGACAGGAAAAATCAGGAACTAATTGTTTCTTCTGAAGATAATGATTCTGTTCACCTGGAAATTAAACATTTTTATTGTCCATTAATTGAGCAAATAGAGCAGGACTCTGTGCTCCTGCCAGGTAAGTATAGAACAGGACTGAGGAATACTAGCATTCAAGAACATTTCTTTCTATACTCAAAATAGTTTCCATTAAGTTTGTAAAGCACAGAAAAAGTTGAATTTAACCGTATTTTAGAAATAGCCTTTTGAAGTGAAGTGTTTGAGGATTCAGTGGTAAAGCACTTGCCAACATTGTGGGAGGCCTTGGGTTGGTTCAATCACAGCAAAAATACATACAGGAAAAATAAATATGTTGTTAGCTGAGAGAGCAGCTCACAGTGTTTGTCTAATTGACCTGACAGCCTAGCACTGTATAAAAACAAAATGAATCTCTGTGTGTGTGTGTCTGTGTGTGTGTGTGTCTGTGTGTCTATGCCCTTGGAGGCCAGGAGATGTAAGATCCCCTGGAATTACAGGGAGTATAAGCCACCAATGTGAGTCCTAGGAACTGAACTTCAAACCTCTGCAGGAGCAGCCAGCACTCTTAGCCAGTGAGCCATCTCTCCAGTCCCCTTTATACATTTAAAAATATGCATAGTCTGATCCCTCCCAAGTGTGAAGATAAGTCACTGGCGCACGCCTTTAATCCCAGCACTCAGGAGGCAGAGAGAGGCAGGTGGATCTCTGAGTTCAAGGGCAACTTGGTCTACAGAGTAAGTTCCAGGATAGCCAGGGATACACAGAGAAACTCTGTCTTGCTTGAAACAACAAACAAACAAACAAACAAACAAAAAGTTGCTAAAACGTCTTCTGTAAAAAATCTTCAGGTATGAATCCAGGACATGTATATATTCTTTGAAATGCAGCAAATCATGATGATTTAATGATTTAATGAGGGGAAAGAGAAGTGTGATCCTAGGTAGTCATTGCTTGGGGGGACTGACTTTCTGACACCAGTCTTATCTCCATTTTATACATTAACATTTTCAATGGATGCTGTAATTTATGTAAGTTTTGTAGCTACTCAGTGGCCTAATCAAGATGAGATAGCAGGCAGTTACAACTTTGTAGCTGTCAGGTTTAAACTTATACCTTATTTCTCCATAAATAGCAATTTTCTATAATTCTTAGGGTATGTGTAGGTTAGCTCATGCCACATTTGTCTTAAATCTCCAGTGTGACTTAGCTTACTGGCTTTTATTAGGAAGGAAAAGATACTGTTAGACATTCCCATGTTTTCAATACCACAAACATATTAAGAATACAGAATTTTTTTTTAGAAAATTAGATTTGTAGGTCTTTAAGATCTGTAACTTACTCACTTTTGTGCCAGTATAGTTTGGTGGTGACTTTAGGAGCTGTTCTAGGGTGGCAGAAAGACTTGTGTCATGATGATAGATTCTGCTGTATTTCCTGCTAACTTTACATATGCAAACTCATCGTCATTTAGTCACTGTAATGTTCTACTGTATTCATGCTCATCACAGATGTCTTCAATGTATCAAAGTGTAATGTGTTTCCTCCTTAGGAACCATCTCTTTTTGCTGTTGCCAAGCTATTAGAAACTGGTCTAGTTAACATGCACAGAATAGAGATTTTATGGAGACCTCTGACTGGCCATCTGCTTGAGGTGAAGTGTCTTGCTTAAATCTACCATTGTTTACTGATAAAATGTCCATTGATCTTATGCTCCAGCCTAATGACATATTAGCCCCGCTGCCCCTTCCTCACACAGTGTATTTATCAGGGGACTGTAGCTGGGCAGGACTTAGCTTGCTGGAAGGGTTTATCACGTAAACAGTGGTTAGACGTTTAACTTGTAAAATGGTGGTGCTGTCAGCCGTGTGCTAGCATCTGCTTCCTTCGATCACAGTCTCTTGATCTCCTCGATTTCAGGTCGTTCTGTAGTTTTGAAGCACTTTGGGATGAGAGTGAGTTACAAGTAATGTGTTCACAGTTTTGCTACAGTGGAGGTAGCAGGAGAGGAGAGAGCTGTCATGCTGCCACTAGGTCACAGTGAGAGTGAGAGGATCTGATGGAGACAGAGCTTTGCTTCAACTTGACATGCCTTGATAGCGCGCTGGCGTTCAGCCGCAGCGGCTTCTGCTCGCACCATGCTTGTGTGGAGTTTGGAGACCATGATCATTTCGTGTCATCTTAGAAGCTTGAGAAGGATGCTGCCCTTCATTCCTAAGATTTTACCTTCTTATTGGGATTAAATTTACTAACAAAGGTGTTACTGATGAATCAGATTGCTTTCTGATTTAGCCAGCCCCCTAGGTAAGACTGAGCTCAGGATAGTGTTGGGTAAACTGACCTCTTTATCACGTGCTGAAGGCTTCACCCCAGGGCCACTGGGAAAGAACAACAGAACAATGTTTTAGGGTTGGCGGCTTTGTCTCCTGGGACACACTCCTTCCTTTCCTATGACTTATTTCATTTTCATCTTTTGTCTTCTGTTTTTTCTTTCTTGCTTTCCTTGCCTTTATTCAGAAGGTAAGCGTACAGAACATTTTTAGATATAAATTTTCTTTTACTCTTAACTGAATACATAATATTTTTAAGTTGTAAAAGAATGACAAAAGCTGCAATACCATTTTTTTTTTTTGTTGTTCTCAGGTTAATGTGTGTTTCTCGCCTTATGTATATAATTGAATATAATTTTATTCAATGTATGTTTCCTCAGGTCTGCCAGCATCCAAACTCTCGGATGAGAGAGTGGGGAGCAGAGGCTCTGACATCGCTCATTAAAGCAGGGCTGACATTCAACCATGAGCCTCCACTTGCACAGAACCAGGTAAAAGCAGTGTTGGCTGATCGCTCGAAGATGGAGTTTTATATTAATATCACCTCATGATAGTCTAAGTATAAATCTTCCTTTGTGAGACTGTCTTATGTAGTCAGGCTAGCCTCAGTTTATAGCCAAGGATGACCTTGAATTCTTGGGCCTCCTGTCCTTACCTCAGAGTGCTGGGATTTTAGTATATGTGCCACCAAGCCAGTATCTAAAACAGAATTAAACTTAAGTCTCTATTTTACATGTAGGCTCAGAGTTTTAGGGTAGTCTTCAGAAAAAAATATCTAAACGATGCTGACAAGTGTGCTGGAGTTGCCCTCTTCATGAAGGGCTAACACTTCATTCTAGGGCCTCCTGCCCTGTCCCTGCAGCTCTGACCCTTCCCTCTCGCTACGCTTACCCAGGGACAAAGCACATGCAGCAGCAGCAAGTACATGAAGTGGTTTTGGTGTGTTGTGTGTTAGAGTCCTGGCTGCCATGCGTTGTGTGGAGGCCAGAGGTCACAGTGCATGTTTTCTCTACTACGGCTCACTTTACTCTTGTAGACCAGGCTGGCCTCCAACTCAAGCTTCTGCCTCCCAAGCACGCGCTTGGATCAGAGGCCGACAGCACCCGCCCTAGCTTGCTTCATCGGGACAATCTCAGTGAGGCTGGAGCTCCCCAGTGCAGCACGACTGCTCCACCCACAGGCACCAGTGCACGCCAGGGCTGGGGATGCTTGCTGCTCTGCCTGTCTTCTTATGTGGCTCTGGAGTCGGGTGCTCACACTTACTCGGCAAGGCCCCAGCTTCGATAAGACAGATTTCATTGTTAAATAATTTTGTCACTTTATACTTTCAGAATTTTTGCCATTCACACATATTTTACAGTTGGATTTTTGTTTGTTTTTGTTTGTTTTTGAGTTCACTGAAGTTTCAGGGTTTCAACACTGAGTAAACTTAAGTGTCTGCCATCCATTACCACTCTCCTTGTCTCCCTGTCTGGTAGGTGTATTCTACACGTGGATTCAGCACACCGTAGTTGACTGTCACCCTTGAGCAGGTGATTGGCAGGCACATGCTCTCATGGAGCTTGCTTAGTGGTTTCCTTTGTCTCTGCTATAGCTTGAGGGCTTGTTCTGTTTCTTCTTTTGGTTAGTGCTAGGGACTGAACCCACGGCCTTGCACTGCTGGGCAGTTAGCACTCTAACACTCGGCCACCCACTGCTCTTGATGTGTGAAGACAGGGTCTGAGGGTGAGTCCTGGCTGGCTGCAGACTTCCAGTCCCCTGCCTTTGCCTCCTGAGTACTGAAACCGTGGACATATGTCACCAAACCTGGCTCTGGTTTAAGGCTTTAAAAAAAGTATAACGTCATGGCTGACAAAATGGCTCAGTGGGTGAAGGTGATTGCCATCAATTCTGAGAGCCTGAGTTCAGTTCCCAGGACTCACATGCTGCAAGAGAGAACTGACTCCTGCAAGCTGTCCTCTGACCTCCACACTGTGATATGGCACACACATAAACACTAAACAAGTAGTGACTAAAGAAAAATTAGACTCCTTTTCTACTCGCTTTAGTATCCTCAGTGTCTGATCAGTTCTCGGTGCATGGAGAAAGCTTAATAAGTATTTGTTTAGTAAATCAACCACAAAGAACAAAATTTGGAGAGACGAAAATCAAATAAAGAAGTGCGTTTTAGATGTCAGATGTAACACAGTGCTTTTTGTCTCAACACATTTGAGGCATTTTATCATTTATGTTAATAATAATAATTGTTATTAAAGATATAATTTCAAACCTTACAGTTTTTATTATATCATACTTGACAATTTTATATTTAAATACATGCTATATATACATAATACAGTAAATGAAAGATAATACTAGATATTGGGAGTTGTTTTCTTTAAGTGTGGCTAAGGGTATATTTTCTTCATCGAGGTCTGTTTTGGGGTGGGGC
The DNA here is from genome assembly GCA_021653895.1 of Mastomys natalensis. NCBI lineage: Eukaryota > Metazoa > Chordata > Mammalia > Rodentia > Muridae > Mastomys > Mastomys natalensis. Next base: position 489,140 of record JAJTUV010000854.1, on the reverse strand, counting down.
TGTGTGGAGAGGCAGCCTCAACTTTCCCCTGAAATTGTGTGCACCAACATAAAGCAGAGAAGTGGCAAAGCTCTGAAGATCACTGCTAGGAAATCATATTCTGTTCTCTTACTAGAAAATGTCTGTTTCCTGCCGTATTGTGAATGAGGTGAATCTAAACCTCACGGGAACAGCAGAGAAGAGTGCTGCACTCTGTAGTCACAGCACCTGGGAAACTGAGGCACAGGATCCCTTGAGCCCAAGTCCAACTGGGAAGTGAAGAGATGACATGGCAGAAAGATGCCAGTGGTGGGGCTGACAGTTGTAACAAGGCTGCCTGCGTTTTTGGATGTCTTTGCCTAATTAGCGTCTTGTCCCCTCTTTAGAGACTACAGCTGCTTTTATTGAGCCCATTAAAAGAGATGTCCAGTATTAACCATCCAGATATTCGACTCAAGCAGCTAGAGTGTGTGCTGCAGACTTTGCAGAGCCAGGGGGACAGTCTGGGGCCTGGGTGGCCACTAGTGCTTGGAGTCATGGGAGCAATCAGACATGATCAAGGGTAAGTGTTTACAATGCATACCCAGCATGGAAGAGGTCAGAAGGGAGCCACCCTGACATCTGCAGTGAGAGGCTTTATTTTTGCCCTACTGTGCATGCCCAAGCTCTCTCTGTCATAGTGTTCCATGGCCTGCCCCACGTAGCTCTGGGAACCTTCTAGTGTTGTGCTCTTAAAGGGATAGAAGATGTACTATTTTGTGCCATTTATATTAGGATATAGGATCTTATTATAAGATAAATAAACTAACTTAACATTTTATAACGCATCTAATGAGCTCCATATATTAGGAAGTCTTAAGAAATTGCTTTAAAATGACTCTATTCATTTGTTTCTTAAACATTTATTCTGTGCTTACTGTATTCCTGGAACTGAGTTTGTTAGCTGTTCTGAGTACACAAATAAATGGCCAGTCCCCTAGAAGGAGAGCACAAGGAAGAGTACTTCACTGTACGCTTATGAAGCTCCAGTGGAAGGGGCGGAGCCGGAACATAAATGACGACATCATGTGCTCCTAGAGGCTGTCTGCATTCTCCTTGAGTATGTTTGACAGGCATGTGAGGAGTTTGCACAGGAGAGTGATGTAAGCAGACACGCATTGGACAGACACCACTGGGACAAGGGCACAAGAAGAGAGCAGGAGGTATGGGAGTACTGACAAAGGCTTCCTTAGGAGTGAGAGATGGCTGAGGATTTACCGAACTGACTGGGACAGAGGGGGAAGTGCAGTGTGGAGATCCTCACATGTATGACGTAGGTAAATGATCAATCCCATTAATAAATAGGGCCACAGAGGAAGAGCACAGTAGGTTGGGATTTGGGATTTTACCTAACTTAGGATAGAACATCAGTGGAGAAATTGAGCAGGTACTGGATATGCGTGTCTGAGTTGTACAGTGTCACACACTCTTTATTTAGTGACAAGTGCACTGCAGTTTGTTACAACTATGGAGACGATTAATGACAGTAGGGAAATAAATGTTTAAGTATTTTGTAATAGTAATTGTCCTTAAATAATACAACATACTGAGATTATTAAAGTAAAAAAGAGCAATTTGCATCAAGTTGAAGTTGATTTTCTTAACTCATAACACAGGGTAGAATGTGTGCTCTAAGGGTGCCGTTGTCCACATCACTTACCATTAGTTCTAGTTCATGTTGAGTGGCTGTGAGAAACACCAGGGCCAACAGAACCCTGACTTACAGGGCTTCCCATCACGGCCGTAGTCCACCATGAAGCCAAGGCAGGAGCTGAAGCAGAAACCGACCATCAGGGAGCACTGCTTGCTGGCTTGCTCCCTTTGGACTGCTTGGGTGGCTTTCTTTTACAACCCAGGATCACCTGTCCGGGGTGTACACGGGCGGGCCATAGTGCACAGGGTCCTCCCATATCACTCCCCATCAGGAAATGCCCGCTGACTCTACCTGCGGACCAGCTGAGGGAGACAGCCCTCAGGTGACTCTGGTGTGTCAGGTGGACTGAAGAACTAGCCAGAACACCACTGAACTTCTTCTCTAAGACCATCTGCTTCTTGTGAAATTTATACTGTACTTTTCTCACAGAATACATCTGTAATTGTGTTTAGATATTTTTAAAAAGTACTGTTTAGATGTTAAAAGCAGCAGTGGCAGCGGCACTGGTCCTCAGGTACTGAGTAAGCCCGCTCTCTGTATGCACTGGGTCCACAGAAGACACATCAGACATCAGGGAGAGGGGCTGTGGCAGTCTCCCCCTGCATTGTCCCAGGGGCTCCCGTTGTTAGCTGGTATGTAGTGCTAACCACGAGTTCCTCTCTGTAAGTCTAATCTCTTTTGAGACAGTCAGTCTCCCTGTGTGCCTCTGGCTGGCCTCAAAAGCAAAGAGATAAGTGCTAGAGTTGAATCTGATCTTAACTTGTTAATCTCATCAAGGTCCCTCTGTGTGGCTAGTTGGAGGTACTGTGCAACCAGGAAGGGCTTCGTTGTTAAAATTCTAAAATAAAAGTTTGCTTGGTTGAGTTATTGTATGGTTTTCCTACACCTTTCTTTTAAATTCGCATTACCTGTTTCTTTTGTTTTCAGAGAATCATTAATAAGAACTGCCTTTCAGTGTCTTCAGTTGGTTGTGACAGATTTTCTACCCACAATGCCTTGTTCTTGCCTACAGATAGTTGTAGATGTTGCAGGTAGCTTTGGACTGCATAACCAAGAACTCAATATTAGTTTAACGTCAATAGGCTTATTGGTAAGTACTATTGCGTTTTTATGATAAGATCCTTTTAAAATGACTTACACGGTTAACAGTGAATGCTTACAAATGTAGGGTGGACTCCTGAAATTGTTACTGACTTTTAAGTACCAAATATATCCTCCATGAAGAAGTAAATAATTTTAGTAACAGTCCATTAGTAGTAGGACATTTGAAACAATTTCGATATACTGATCTTTGAAGTTTGAGTTTGCCAAGTTTATGAGAGAACTTCACAAACAGTAATAGTAAATGCGTACGTATAATGAAAGTCATGATTGATGGAGAGGACAGATTAAGTGACCTTAAGTAGTATCTTTTTTTTTTTATTTTTCGAGACAGGGTTTCTCTGTATAGCCCTGGCTGTCCTGGAACTCACTCTGTAGACCAGGCTGGCCTCGAACTCAGAAATCCGCCTGCCTCTGCCTCCCAAGTGCTGGGATTAAAGGCATGCGCCACCACTGCCTGGCAAATATTATCTTAATGACATTTTTCACAGACTGTTTAGTAACAAAGCTTTATTTACAATGTGTGTAGACCCAAAGTCTGTCAACAATCGTGTTAGACACAGGAGACAGCATATTATAGTGGAGGCTCTGAAGACAGGCCTGTGTATGTTTAGTGCTTGTGGATTCTTGAGTCCTTGACGTTTGAATCTCAGTTTACATCTGTCCAGTATGGAAGTAGTATGTGAGTGTACTGCAAGTATTTCACATGAATTGGGTATGAAGAGAACTGCTCCCAATATCTGTAGTTTGTCTAAGGAAATGGTTTAGACTCTCTGACCTCATGTTACAATTGAAAGTTTGTAAAGCTGAACTTACGTTTCCCTGAGTTAGTCAAGTGCTGTATCTAGAATCTCCTAAATGGTTATTGTGACTCAGAAGTTTCATAAAATTGAACTTTAAATTTCTCACGCAAAGTAGGTAAGTTGCTATTTTTCTATGAAAAATATGGCCATAGAAGCCCGTGCTTGGTCCCAGACTACACTGCTGTCAAAGAGCAGCTGGTTAACTGAGTGCTCAGTCAGCGCTGACCGCCCTCCCTCACTTCCTGTTGATGGTCCCAGAGCTGAGCCTGTCATCGTGAACTCACCTACTTCACTATCGTTGAGAAGAAAGTCTTCGGGTTATGTGAAGATAGTAACTGGTTTTTGTATGATATTATAAATGATTACGTGTCACTGGAATTATTTTTTAGTGTGTGATGCTATTGTTTTAGCTAAGATTTTAATGTATGTTGTATAGTTAAGGATTATAATGACTAGATGCCACGTATATCAGCACATTGAAATTTATTATTTTTTCTACATACACTTGAAAGTTTTCATAATAAAAAGTACAGGACAATAAAAGATAATGCTAAGACAAAATAATTAGCTACTTTTTCTTGAAATTAGAGGCACTGATGAGGGAAATGCTTATATTGAATCTGCATCTGTTCTGAAGCTTAAAACAAAATTCGGGACTATAGTTATATTTGTATACTTTCCTTTTTAGTGGAATATTTCAGATTATTTTTTCCAAAGAGGGGAAACTATTGAAAAAGAGTTAAATAAAGAAGAGGCAGCTCAGCAGAAGCAGGCCGAGGAGAAAGGAGTGTCTCTGAACAGACCATTCCACCCAGCGCCACCGTTTGATTGCTTGTGGTTGTGCCTCTATGCAAAGCTGGGGGAGCTTTGTGTGGACCCCCGCCCTGCCGTGAGGAAGAGCGCGGGGCAGACTCTGTTCTCCACGATTGGTGCGCACGGGACCCTGCTGCAGCACTCCACCTGGCACACGGTTATTTGGAAGGTACTGGAGGACGGTGGGCTGTTGGCTGTTGCTGACATGCGCTATGTCAGTATACATTGTTCAGTTAGATGTGTTGACTTTTTAAAGAATCATCCCTGTGCATTTGTTTATTTGGCAAAATAAAAACATTGGCTTTGTCATATTTTAAATCATTGAAAATAGAATAGATTTAATGTTTTTGAAATTTTGATTTATTTATTTTATGTATATGAACACACTGTAATTTTTATCTTCAGACACACCAGAAGAAGGCATTGGATCCCATTGCAGATGGTTGTGAGCCACCATGTGGGTGCTGGGAATTGAACTCAGGACCTCTGGAAGAGTAGTCAGTGCTCTTAACTGCTGAGACATCGCTCCAGCCTGAACAAATTAATTTTTAAAGATTGATTTTTATTATTTTTACTGTGTGTGTGTGTGCACGCACGCATATGTGTGACAGAGGTGGGGGGAGGAAGGGGTGTACACAGGTACCCACAGAGGCCAGAGGTTTTTATCTCCTTTCCCTAGTCCACTCTCTTTCTCCCTGCCAATCAGACAGGGTCACCAGTTCCTTAGAGCTGCATGTAAAGTCACCACTGCAGACAATACTGCTTCAGCCTCTTCCTCCTCCTCTTCTTCCTCCTCCGATTTCTCTTTCCTCTCCTATAGTCTCCTGACCTTCTTTCCTTCCTTCTCTTTCTATGCCTGTGCTAGGACTTGAACCCAGGACCTTGTGCCTAACCTATTAGTTCATCTTGTCGGTGATGTTTTCTGTTTTATAAACACACCTAACTATGTTCAGTGCTCCTTCCCTGTTGGTTCTTATTCTCCTCTAAGTGTAAAAACTCCCCAAGTTCTAACTAATTTTTTCTTGTTGGTTGTTTTTCTGATACCTCATTTGGTCCTAAGGTCAGTCTGGACATCCCATGATAATACTTTCTGCCTGGGCCTGGATCCTCCTTTCCATAACAAGTCCTGGCTGGCGCTCTGTCTGTTATTTACTTTTCCATATTCCATGAACCAAAGGATAAGTTTAAGAGTACAGTTGTCTTTTTAGTCAATTTCTCTAATTTATGTGAATTAATAAAGCTGTTACATATTTTTATAACTTCTACTTTCTTTTGCCATATCTTAAGCTAACTCATCAATACTTTTTATATGATCTTTAAAATAAATATTTAGGTACTCTTTCATCTGCTGGACCGAGTTCGAGAATCTTCTACTACTGCAGACAAAGAAAAGATTGAGTCTGGAGGTGGAAATATTTTAATTCATCATTCGAAGAGACACGGCAGAGAAGCAGTGGGCTGAGACCTGGGTATTGACATTGGCAGGAGTAGCAAGGATCTTTAACACCAGAAGATACTTACTGCAGCCTCTAGGTATGTACACGTTGTCTTTCTCTGCTTATAGAAGTGAGTTGTGTTAAAGGAAGTTTGGAACATACATAAGAAAGTCTTTGGGAATTGATTGTACTACCTCCCAAGAATAGCCAACAGTTTTAGCTGTAGGCTTTAGTGTGGTAGGTACATGTTCATTTCATTTCACTGAGGGAAAAAGAACCTACTCTGGACTCAGCTTTCAGAGTCAGTGATGAACAGAATACATACAAGGTTGAACTTGAGAGAAGAGCCATAATTATGCCCATAAGCCCAAAATGGCTGTAGTGCTACTGCCACAAAGAAAGTTAGTGCACTGTGAGTTTAGAGTGGGTTGGTGGAGCCTGCATGGCAGCCTGAGAAGACAGCACTGCACCTGAGGTCACAGGGAGGTGACAGTTCATCAGGTCAGGGTAAGGGGAGATGAGGACAGGCTTGGAGATAAATGGAAGACTCAAGAAGGAGTGGGTTACAGGGTCACATGCAGCCACCCGTAGCATTTATACAGGGGTAGGGGATTTGGACTCCGCCTTTATGGTTGCATACCAAGCACTCTGTGATCAACTCATGCCCACTGCACCTGCTGGTTGTTTGTTTGTTGTTGTTTATTTACCATATGTTCTAGAGATTAAAATCAAACTCAGGCCCTCATATATCTGCCTGGCAAGCACTTTAACAAATGGACCATTTCCCTAGCCCTCTCTAGTGTTTTTGAGACTGGGTCTTTGTATATAGCCTTGGATGTCCTTGGAAGTCACTCTGTAGACCAGCCTGCCTCTATCTCTCAGTGTTGGGATTAAAGCTCTGGACCACCACGCACAGTGCATTTTTGTTTAATTTGGGTTTTTCTCTTTGTTTATGATTTACATATGATGGAAATACAAATATACAATCATATTTACATATGAAGGAATATACAAAACATCACCGTTAACACCTGTGTTTACTTTATGTCACCAGACATGAATTGCCAGGTACTGATTTAAATGTTTTGCTTGAAAATATAAGCCAGCTCAGGTGGCTTGAATAATTTTTTATAATGTGAACACTAGTAAGTTTGCTTTTACCAGACCCATATGTGATATATAATGATATGTAGACTTCTACAAAGCCAACTTACTGGTTGATGGTTTCTCTCAGTGTTGTTTATTGTTTGTATGTGGCGGGAGCACGAACACACGCCTAGCACGTGTGTGATATGTGCATAAAGAGAAGGTCCGATGAAACGTTCAGGAACATGTCCTCTCCTTCCACCGTGCGGGCCACGAGAGCTCAAGCTAGTCATGTGCTCCCGCCATCTGGCCAGCCCACTGAAGAGTGTCTCAGGGACTCAGAGGCACAGAGCCATTATAATGTGAAGACTCTGAATTTCATGAAGCATGACATATAGCTTGTTTTAAACATCTAGACATCAGATCATGTGTCATGCTGTTGTAAGTGCCAACTTCTCCCCAGTGATTAAGAGTAAGAACATCTTAGGCTGTAGAGAGTTCGGTGATAGACCACTTGCCTCCCTTCCATGAACATGCCAGTTCAGCCCCTAATACTGGGGAAAGGGGCGGGTAGGGACCGTGGATTAAATCATTAATCAAGGTAGATGAGGAGCCACTGCGCCGCTGACAGCTCTTCTTTTTCCTCCTGTATGTTTATTCTAGTCTCCTTAGGCAAAAGTAAATAAAACCTCTAAGGAGGTATGTTCCCCACTTAACATATACATACCTATTTATAAAGATTTTCTCTTATGTGGGGGTTGTACTTTTAATTAGCATGTTTTATTATTATGTATGGGAGGGCATGTGTGGGCATTCTGCTCAGCATGCATGGTTGAAGTCGGAGGATGGCTTGAGAGAATGGATTCTCTGCCGACACCCAGGGTAGCTGGCCTGTGAGCTTCTGTGTGGCTGGCCTGACTGCACCCTAAGAGTCTTCCTGTGAGAGTCTGGATTGTGGAGGCAGGCTCCCGTCAGGCTTTGTGGTCGCATGGATGGAGCTCAGTTGTGAGTCTTGTGTGGCAAGGGCCTCTCTGCTCAGCCATAGTGCCAGCCCAGGAGTCATAGTTTTAGTACATTAGATCCTAATTTTATTCTTTTAAGTTCTATGTCAATTTAAGCAGAAACTAAAGCAATGGTGCTTCAAAGTATCTAAGAGAATTTGGTCATTTGAATGCTAATTGGTCCCCCCACCGCCTTTTCTTGATACAGGAGACTTTTCAAGAGCTTGGGATGTCCTTCTTGACCACATTCAGTCAGCTGCACTCAGTAAAAACAATGAAGTGTCCTTGGCCGCTCTGAAAAGCTTCCAGGAAATCTTACAGATTGTGTCCCCTGTCCGAGACTCAGAGAAGCCGGAGACACCTGTAGTTAATGTGCCTGTGCCTGTCCTTATAGGAAACATCTCAGGCCCCGGCCTCAACAGGCCATTTGTAAGGACAGATTCCATTGGAGAAAAACTTGGAAGGTGCAGCTCTGAGCCTCCCGTGGTGACGGATGAGCTTGAAGACCAGAAGCTTTGGTGGGCCGCCTGGAACACCTGGCACAGAACCGGGTCTGAGAGCACAGAGCCCCCGAACACTGTCGACGAGCTCACCTTCATCCCAGCCAGCCTTTCCTCACAGCCTTAATTCAGATCTTCCCGGCCCTCTACCAGCACATAAAAGCCGGCTTCAGCATGGCCGACTTGCAGAAGCTTGGCGTCATCCTGCACAGCGCTGTCTCGGTCCCCATCAGCTCCGATGCCTCTCCTTTCATTCTGCCGTCTTACACGGAAGCCGTCCTGACAAGTCTGCAGGAGGCCGTGCTTACAGCCTTAGATGTTCTCCAGAAGGTAATGGACGGGAGTCTAATGCTTGCATGAAAGCAATGAATGGGATTCTATGGATTTTTTTTTTCCAGTAAACTTCAGAAGATAAATTTAGGATTTTCTGAGATTGCTATGTGTGTACACTTTGGGATAAATTTAAGATTGTCAAGATTTTTAAAACTTATTCTTCTTGAGATATTTAAAAGAAAAGTAATTCAGATCTGTTTTGAGTTAAGCTGCTTGTGTCTTCTAATTCTAGTCAAAGTTAATTCTGAATTGTTGATATCTATACTAAGACACAAGGGTAAGCTTGAAAAAGTGGTTTTCTTACTGCAGCTTTAAAATTTGCATATGTTTTGTTTTCTACAATGAATCAATAAACAGATATAAAAAAAATCATGAATAAATCCAGACTGGGAAACAAAACCATATAAAAAAAAAAAAAGCATTTTTAGATTATCAAGGAAATTGATACCCAGTTCATAACTGTCAAGAATCCAAACAAAGGCAAGGTAAAGGAGCTTGCCGCAAGCCTGGATTATAGGCCCCTAGTACGCCACACTGTTCCATAGTGGTATGAAAATCTACACGTAAAAAATGGTTAAAGAAAAAAACCAGAGAAGTTGTATCCCAGCTCACTTGGAAATCTAGCTAGAAGTTCGCATGAATTAGGCCCAGCCTGGTTGCAGTGGAGACTATGTCAGTAAGCAAACACCTAACAAAGCTGACTCAGTAATCAGCCAAGGCCATGAGATACCGCGGTCTGCTGTCCAAAGCCTCATTGTGAGGAGACCTACTGTCTAGATTCCCGCCTCCTTATCCCCTGGACGATAGAGACCCTGTGCTGTTTCTTCTAATAACCACGGCACCCCTACACTGCCCCTGAGATAACCACGGCACCCCTACACTGCCCCTGAGATAACCACGGCACCCCTACACTGCCCTTGCAGATAACCATGGCACCCCTACACTGCCCCTGAGATAACCACGGCACCCCTACACTGCCCTGTGCAGATAACCACGGCACCCCTACACTGCCCCTGAGATACCACGCAACCCCTACACTGCCCCTGAGATAGCCACTGCACCCTACACTGCCCTGAGATAGCCACGGCACCCCTACACTGCCCCTGAGATAACCAGGCACCCTACACTGCCCTTGCAGATAACCATGGCACCCTACACTGCCCTGCAGATAACCATGCAACCATACCCTACACTGACCCCTGGGATAACCACGGCACCCCTACACTGCCCCTGAGATAACCCTAAGCAATAGTCTTGTTTGTTTGTTTGTTTTTTGATGATTTATTTATTTTATGTATATGAGTACACTGTAGCTGTCTTCAGACACACCACAAGAGGGCATCAGATCCCATTGCAGATGGTTGTGAGCATCATGTGGTTGCTGGGAATTGAACTCAGGACCTCTGGAAGAGCAGTCAGTGTGCTCTTAATCACTGAGCCATCTCTCCAGCCTCTAAACAATAGTCTTTATCTGTTGAACTGTAGTTCCATTGTTCAGGAAACAAATTGTGAATAAGCCAAAAAAGAATTAACAGAATCTGACATTCAGTTATTATTTGAGGGGCATGAATTTCTGTGACTGAAGTCAAAATAAGTTTTTAAATTTTCCCATTGTAGAAAAAAATGTAGTTTACTATACTCGTATTATTAGGTTTTATTGCTGTGAATGGACATGACCAAGACAGCTTATTAGGACAACATTTAGTTGAGCCTGGTTTGTAGTTTTAGATGTTCAGTCCATTATCATCATGGCAGGAAGCATGGCAGCTTGCAGGCAGACATCAGAGGCTGAGTGTTCTACATCTTGATCCACAGGCAGCCAGGAGGAGACTGTCACCCACACTGGCCAGACTTGACATCTATATATGACACCTGAAAGCCTTGTCTCCATAGGGACACACCTCCTCCCAACAAGGCCACACCTCTTAATGTGCCACTCTGATGGCCAAGCATTCAAACACAGGAGTGTGTGGCCGCCAAACCTATTCAGACTATAATACTTTCCCCTCTGATTATGTTATACAAATATATTGTTTATACATTTCCCTAAAGTGAATAAAAAAGGTGTTTTATCAGAAAAATGTCATTTGGAGAATTCCCAGATTCTTGGACTCTCTTAACTACACATTCAGGTTTGTTTTACATGCATAGAAGGTAATAAAAAAAAAAAATACACTCCCTTTATGTTCAAGGAAAAACCTGAAAGTTTACTTTTTAATAACTGCGTTAGTAGAAAAAGACCAAATATAATTATTCATGGTGGCTACTGGGAATTTATCTGAGCCTTGACTCTGAAAACAAAGTGTAACGTCATTCCAAAACCGAAAACTTCCTCACATCCTAGAAGCGTTTTTGTATAATTGTTTCAAAGCTGAATTTATGTTTCCGCTCTAATGCCTTTGAGTATGTAGACTGGGCATGGGGCAGGAATCAGCCTTGTGTCCATGAGCTTACAGCACCTACAGTGAAGTCTGCCTGGTCTCAACTTACTGCTGGTCTCATGGCTGCTTGTAGCAAATCTCAGGTGCACACCCCAGCCTCACCCGCACTTGTCCAAACAGGCTTGACCTTGCCCCAGTATAAGATACTACTTCGTTAAGAGCATCTTTAATCTGACTAAACAGTGTGAGGCTGCCTTTTGTTGAATAATTGTTTAAGTAGCTCGAGTCCCAGGTATGAAAAGACGCACAGGACGTGAGATTCTTAAGGGTCTCTGGGTGAGCGAATGCATACCAGGAAGCGCCTTCTAGAGTATGTCCTGTGTGTCCTAACGCCCACACTTTGCTTCACAGGCCATCTGTGTTGGACCAGAGAACATGCAGATCATGTACCCGGCTATTTTGACCAGTTACTGGCCTTTGTAGAGTTTTCCTGTAAACCTCCACAGTACGGACAGCTGGAAACAAAGCACATCGCAAACGCCAAGTACAATCAGGTAGTTTACTGACTGTTTATTCTGTCTGTACTTACTCATAAATGAATTCAATCTGGATAGACTGTGGTTACCTAAGAAAGCTTTCGTTCACGCTCAGGGGGCGTTCAGAATAGAAGTGTTACCTGAGAGTCGTCTGCCTGATGCTCGCTCCCTTCTCCCTCTGCAGAGGGTCCTGCTCAGAGTTGCCCTGCCACTTCCCTTGTTTGTTCAGAAGAGAAAGCTCCTTTCCACCTTTTCTTTGCTGCCCCATTCTTCTACAAATTGGGCAGAAATCCCTGAGCCTGATTTTACCTTTAAGTAGATGCTACAATGCAAGATGAAGAGATCTGTGTGTGCTAAACAAGCTGTCCATTGCTGGTGTGAGATTTAGTTGGATTTTACATACGTTTTCATAGCCCTCCTTGGCTAATTATATCTTCATTTTGGCTTATAACAAAAGTAAATTTTTGAATGCATGTACATGCTGATTTTCTTCACTCAACATAAGAAATTGTAATGTATAGAGTCCGAAAAGTAGTTGTAATGTGTATTAATTTTTCTCATTCTATTTGTCTTGCATCACAATGGAATCACAATAGATCCAACTATTTGCACCGGTGAGTTAAATTTCCTAAACCTGTCCTAACCTGCTGGTAACACAGTTCATCTTCCCAGGCTCCATAGAATGCTCTCTGTGCTTCCTCAGTAGTTGTAACTTTTGTCTGAATGAGATGTATTTTTTATGAAGTGCATATGTTTTTTGAAAACTTTGCATGTAGTGTGATCTGATCTAGAACCAAGGCCTGAACTTATAAGGAAAAGGAGCTTTCTTCTCAAAAACAGTATGTTTCCTTCAGTCACCTCCCCCTAACTCCACGTGAAACATTGCTTTCTAGGCGGAATGGGTAGCCTTGAATTATGTACCGTTTGCTGAGAGATCTTTAGAAGTAGTTGTGGATTTGTATCAGAAAACGGCCTGTCATAAAGCAGTGGTGAGTGAGAAAGTCCTCCAGAATATTATTAAGGTAACGTATTTTATTTTATCTCTATAATTTGATATTATAAAATTATTGAAATTTCTCTAGGCAATATATTGGGATAAATGAAGAACATTTGTTATTATTAATTTATAGACTTCAAATACATGAATTGTATTTGGCAAACACATTTTTTTTTATTATATGAGATGTTTTGGAGTGGGGTGAGGGTACCTCAGTAGTAGGGGTTGAACCCAGAGCCTCTAAAATGCCAGGCAGATAGATGCTTTTCTGCTGAATTCTACCTCTAGTCCTCTCACAGTACATAGTACATTTGTTCTTAAAAGAGTCCTCAAGTCTTAAGGTGGTGCTCTCAGTACTCAGGGTTACTCGGGAAGGAGTAGTGCTCAGTACTCAGGGTACTCAGAAGGAGTGTGCTCAGTACTCAGGGTACTCAGAGAGTCAGTAGACCAGTGTGTCAGCTTAACTGTTGAGGAAGGCTCAACTTTAAGAAACCAGGTCCTTATATGGTACATATACAGAACACCAGGTTTGGATTTCTTTTAACAATGAAACACTTGTCCACTTCTTGTTTCACTTTCCCTCTCTCTGAAGGATAAATCTCAAGCTAAGCTCTTTTCTAGGTTTCATACTCTTACATGATTAGTTTATTGCAGCATGAGAAAAAGTACGTTGAAATACTGGAGGAAAGTGTAAAACTCAAGGAATTTTAGTTGTCAAACATGAAAGTATCTCAGGTTGCTCGCTCTCCCCAGCCACGGGAACACATAGGCAGCACTGGCCTCTTTTAGGCAGGACACCCTTAGGACTATGCTTTCTGCTGGGAGAACCGCATCAGGAGAGTTGCAAAATGGTACATTTTCTGTCCTTACCTCTTTATAATAGTATCCTTACTGTGATTTTAAAGAAAGAGAACTGAGGTTCAAAGAGGTAGTTAGTGACTCATGTTTACATGGGACCTTGTTGAAGCTCATGGTGGCAGCACATATGTAACCCAGGACTTGGAGGCTGAGACAGGAGGAGAGTGAGTTTGAGTACAACCTGAGCTCCATTAGTGAGACTCCGTGTGCAATTAAAAACATGCACGTGTCACTTTCAGAGCTGGTCATTCTTAGCATACAGAAGGCCCTGGGTCTGGCTCTCAGTTCCAAACAAAACCAAGTGTGTCTTTCTAGGAGAATCAGTCTTTCTTCACTGTCTTTTCAGTGAAAATCTTTATGTTGTGCTTTCATGGTTTTACCTGATGTTTAGTTTTGAATATAGCTATGTGTGTTTTAAGCAGTCTTAACCAAACTGAACTTTGTCTGCAGACTCTCAGGGTTCCTCTCAGTTTGAAGTATTCGTGCCCTTCTGAAAGCACATGGAAACTGGCGGTAGCCTCTCTCCTCAAAGTCCTTTCCATCGGGCTGCCTGTCGCCCGACAGCATGCTTCCTCTGGGAAATTTGACAGCATGTGGCCAGAATTAGCCAGCACACTTGAAGACTTCCTCTTTACTAAAAGGTCAGCTCATTGATCTAAAATTGAGAGCCTTTAAAGAGATGGGAGACTATGTCTACAATTGTTGAGATGTGGGTCTTACTCTTTCTCCATTGACAGTCACTGGCTGCTCCACTGCTAGGCTGCACACACAACTGGAAGGGCATGTCTTGGGTATTTTCTCACTGTGGTGGGAAGACTAGTGCTTAATGCAGAGATTTTAAATGTAAAAATGGACAAATAAAACAAGGTCTGCTAACATCCAATTAGATATAAAACTGTACACTATACCTCTAAACTAAATCATTGATGCTATTTTATATATCTAAATAAGAGAAAATGATATAGACATGAATGTCAGATAATGAAGGTTCCGATCGGAGCCTGTGCTTACCTGGGACGTGCTGGCAGACGCGTTCTTAGGCACAGGCAGCTTTGGTCTTCTCTTCTGTTGACTAGGATAACATGGCTTCCTTCTTGGGGCTGCCCTGAGGACACATGGAGTGATGCAGACAGAGCTCTTACAAACACAGGCTGATTCCAGCTGCTGTTGGAACAGCTGTTCCTCAGCACTTACTATCTCAGTGTTCTGTACGTTTATGACGTCTTACTGTCTGTGAATCACAGTCTAGACTCCACCCTGATTCTTTCAGAACTCCTGACTTCTCTGTTCTTGCTGTAGTAACTCCGCTTTAGAAAATTAAATTAGGCCTTTTCTCTATGGATAGTCCCTTATGTTTACTCTAAAGAATTTAATGTATTATATTACAAACTAATAATGGGCTTGATTGAGGGTCTTTTATGTCACTATCAGATAGCATAAATAAAATTGGGTGTGCTCTCAGGGTGACTTTAGTTGTGGGGATACCTTTCTTGTTCATGCCTTATACTGGGAGAAGTTTAGTTTTACAGATGTTCAGTTCTAGATTGCTCCGAGTGTTTTAACAGACTATTTACAATAAGTACTGTAATTTAAAAGCGTTGTCCTTAAAGTGTGCCATAAAGTCTCAGCCTGAGCAGGAAGAACTAATGTCTATCACTTGAGTACTTCTTATCTCCAGTTTGTTTGTTCAGGAAATGAAATCAAGTCTTTCTGTTTTCTTTTTAGCATACCTCCAGATAATCTCTCGATTCAAGAATTTCAAAGAAATGAAAGTATTGATGTTGAAGTAAGCAAGCTTAGAAATTTTTTCCTGTGTTTTACTGTATTTAAGGATGATAAACGGATGTGAAGAGTTTAATGTTAGTAGGATAGAGCGAATGTGTCGTACATGCCTCTCTCTCTTCCCTCTCTCTCTCTCTCTCTCTCTCTCTCTCTCTCTGTCATCTGCTGCGTGCGTGGTTTGTGTGTGTATGTTTGTGTGGGCCCTGTATGCGGGTCAGAGGACAGCTTTGTGGAGCCTTCCATTTTTACATGGGTTCAGCACCTGCTGAGCCATCTTGCCAACCTTGAAGATTTTAGCTTTGAAGTTGTGGTTGGGTGAAGGAGTTGGGATCTGTTCTCTTTGAGATAGCTGAGCATTTAAGTAAATCAAGTACATTATTTTCACTGTGTAGACTTGAAAGTCTAGGCATTGTCATAGCTCTATAAAGTCTTGCCTCTGTGCCGTTCCTTTTCCTTTAGAGGATAAAATAAACTATATGTTAGGACAAGGCATGCGACAAAAATGAATATGACTTTAATGCCTCATAGTTCTTAATTTCTGGTTATGAAAGTAAGTTTAACTTTAATTTTGGCTATTTTAGCATGGGTGAGTTTCATATATGGCTGAGCATTTTTCTTTGTATATTATGGTTGGGTGAAGATGAACATGTTAAACCTGTAGCACAGTAACCCTTAGTGTTGACTCTCCTTATAGGTGAGGTGGATGAAGAGACAGGCTAGTGGTCATATTGTAGTAATAGTAAAACGTTCATGTGCTCCCAGCAGAGAAGGCTCGTTACTTGTTTAAAAAGTAAAATTTAGCTTTTACTCTAGAAATTATATTTTGAATAGGCCCATCTCTTCCGAGGAAAGGATCGATTTGACTCCCTTTTGCTGTAGGTTGTCCAGCTCATCAGCGCAGAGATCCTCCCGTACGCTAACCTCATTCCCAGAGCGTTCGTGGGTCAGATGATGACCATGCTCAACAGGGGCTCCATCCACTCCCAGCCGTCCTCCTTTACAGGTGGGTGCTCGAGTCCGCTCACGCTCATGCTCATGGCGGGAAGAAGCAGGGCGCCTCTAACCCTCTGCTGTTTAAATAGAAATCGGAGCAGGGGGAGGGAGGGTGGGAGCCGTTAGGACTGTGACGTGGAATGTGAAGTTTCATGAAGAGAGATGAAGGTGTGTTCATATTTGTAAGCTCTGATTAAGTGAATCACATGGTACTTCTGGAATCTGATGAAGTTATGCATGTTGACAGAATTTACTAGATTTTGAAGTCATGGATTATTGTAAAGACTTAGTATAGAAAAAGAGAATATTCTGCCACTTAGAATGTTGGTTCTAGTAGGGGAAAAGTTTCTTAACATTTCTTAAAGGAGCAAACAGTGAGTATCAGCTGTGTTAGAAAGATTGTTCTAGAAAGGTGTCTCATCCTTGGAAACATTTCTGAGGATATGTACCACACTGTTAGAGAAGGAATGTATTTAGTCAGACTGAAAGAAGATGCTCCAATCCTTATGCCCTCTCATAAGTCTAAATTTTGCTATTATTTCCAGTTATTAAAACATGTATTCAAATCTGAAATGTAATTGTGACATAATGGGATCTTTTTCTGTGGGGTCTTAAATTTTTGCAGGATATATTATGTATCCTTAATCTCAACATTTACTAGACCCGTGAATACTGTGTGAGATTTTAAAGATCATTTATACAGTTCAGCCACTAGATGGCTCTCTTGCTACTTATTTCACAAGCCAAGGGTTTCCCCCACTCACCCCAACATTTTCAAAAACTGACCTGTACAACATGGGAATTTCAGAGAAAAATAATTAAGTGGAATTAATTTTATATAATACTTATATTTAAAATGGTAGATATTTTAATAGAGTACAATTAAAATTAGGTACAAATATTTCATGTACTGAGTCGTCAGGTATGCGTTAGTCCTAGGGCTTTTCTGATAGCCCCATCTGCAGTGTATGGTGTGACGTGTACCAACACTAAGAGAAAGGTGCTCACACACGCTCCAGGGACTCTGCATAAAGCATCTGTCGCCTTAGCTTTACCTTGGAGTTTTCTGTAAACACACACAGAAAGACATTCCATGCTAAGCAAGTTCCCATGATCACTTGGGTCTTGGCTCTTTAGCGTGACCTGATGACCAGACTTCACAGACTCTACGGGGAAAGGCCAATAGAGTAAATAAAGGAAACTGAGAGTTTGTTGGTTTATAGTTCAGAGGGATCAAAGAGACCACCATGGGGCAGGCACAGCAGCAGGGGCAGCAAGCTGAGAACTCACTCTTCAACTCCAGCAGGGAACTGAGAGTGAAAGCAAGAGTTAGAAGGGGGTTGGGGGGCTGATTGGGAGAGATGGAGACCTACACCGTGTGTGTGAGCATGTGTGCACTGGGCATGGTGTGTGACTCTGAAACCTCAAATCCCACGTCCTCCATCAAGGCCTCGCCTCCTGAGCTTCCCCGAACACTGACTGGACCTGTGGAGTGTGCAGTGCTCAGATGCCAACGACTGTCGTTCAGACCACAGCAGAGAGCAGGAAAGCAGAGCAGAAGCCAGTGGGAAGATGTGTGCAAGTCAGAAAGACACCCAAGTAGTCAGAGGTGTTTGTCTGGTACTGCTGCTAACCACATCTTCCAGGAGGGAACAGAGAAGTGTGGAAAAGGAAATTACTGAAGACATATATCCTCACATTAGAAATGATAACTCTGTGCCCAGACAGTGAAGGATAAAAGGCGTATCACAGAATATCAATATACTTGCGATAAAAAGAAGATAGTCATACTTTTCAGCCACAAAACCTTTTCAAACGGCCTACAAATTCTCACAGGAACTGCACAGTTCTCAAAGGCTTGGCATGGTGGCCAGAAACGAAGGGGTCTCACCATGGAGGTGTGTACCTAGGCACAGCTGGGCAAGTCTGAGTACAGAATAGTAATTCTCATACTTGAGCAGAAAGGCTGCCACGTTCCCGGGTTTCTGCCTCAGACAGGGTGGGATCGGAGAGTTCCACCTCCCACCGAGGCAGCAGCTAGGAGCCACCCACACCTCGTACCATGATAAAGTCATGGCATCCTCAGAAGATGAACAGAGATTGTTCCCCCCATCTCTCCTTAGGAAGCCACTTCATGGAAACAGGGTAAACCAAGAAAATGGGAGGCTGGGATTCTGGGAGACGGAACATGAGGAAGAATGGCACTGGCCAAAGATTACTTGTCAGTTATGGCTAAAGAGCTTGACTAGAAAGAACTAGTCTAGAGCAGAGCAGACTCGTGCGCCAGAAAAACATGTTGCTAGGAAAGGAGAAAAGAAAGTAAGACCGGAAATTAATTGTGACTTTTGACTTAGACTAAACTCTCGAGAAGTTTGTCCAGATTTTGTCATTGTTGTTTAAGGTGTGGTCTCAGATACCCCAAACTGTCCTCAAAAACCGCATACCTCAGTGCCTGTTGTCAAGGTTCCCGCGTAGCCTGGGATGGCCTTGACCGTCTCATTCTGAGGCTGGAGCTGCAGACAGACACCACCATGTCTACTCTGTGTGGCACTGGGGATTGAAGCTGGAATCAAACTCAGCCTTGTGTGTGCCACGCAAGCATTCTGCCAACCAAAGGACATTCCTTGCCCCTGAGACGAACTTTATAGCCTTGTCACAAGATAAGAAAACTGTTGGGACCAACAGATAGATGCTTGCCACCAAGGCTAATGCGTTCTGTGCAGTCACTAGAACCCACATGGAGGGGACCGAGTCCTACAGGTTGTCTTCTGACTTCCACATGTATAATGTAGCATGTGTACATGTGCACACACACACATAAACATGCACATACTCACATATGCACACACAGGCACATACCCACCTACACGGTGCGCAAACACACACACTCAACAAAGGAAAACCAAAAAAGAACATGTTGATTATGGGCAGCCTTGTTTTTCACAATCCAACAGAGAAAATTTGTTATTTACTAAGTATTTACAAAATATTATTAACTATAGGTTGTTCATCAGTGAATTTCATCTTACTGAGAAGAGTATTTTTAATCCTAGCTTGCTAGGCTTCTTATTAATGTGTGCACTGTTTTAACATTTTTTAACAATCAAATATTGCTAATTTTACAGAAGCAGAGATTGACATTCGTTTGAGAGAAGAATTTTCTAAAATGTGTTTTGAAACATTGCTCCAGTTTTCCTTCAGTAATAAAGTCACAACACCCCAGGAAGGCTACATCTCACGAATGGCACTCTCTGTGCTTTTAAAGAGGTCTCAGGATGTACTGCATCGATACATAGAGGACGAGAGGCTGAGTGGAAAATGCCCTCTCCCAAGGTACGCACTTAATGAAGGAGGAAATACACTGATATCATAATTAGTTACAAAGAGTGCTCGAAACCACGAGATTTATTATGTGAACTAGACGGAACTGGGGTCATTGATAACTGTATGTGTTCTCTACAGCCTTTCTTAGAAATTAAGAACTATGTGATACATGTATCATATTACCTTTAGATCCTAAAAACATATCGAATCTGAAAACACATCTTGTTTCTGAGAACTCTGAGGTAAAGTACTTGAAACACACTGAAGTCAGGACTTCTTAGGGTCTTAAAGGTCATTTATGTATTTCTTTCTTAGAAGAGAAGAGCATGATTAAATAACTTTTCATAATTAATGCATGCTGAGGATCATCTCTATAACTGAATATAGGAAAACACGACATGGACAGCTTACAGCTAGCATTTGTAGATAGATGTCTGTATAAGCCTGTCATTGGCTCTTAAACTGTGTGGTTACTCTTAGATGAAATGGCATAGTATTCGAACATGATATGCACAGCCTCCTGTATTACTGTTAAAAATTATGTCCCAGATGCTGCTCCTCTTCCCGGTCTCCCCTCAAAGAGTTTCCCAACCCCCTTCTCCTTCTCCTCTGAGAGTTTGCCCCAACCCCCTGACCCTGCCCAGGTATCCCTTCACCCTGGTGCATGAAGTCTTCCAGATTAATCTCAACCTCTCCCACTGAGGACAACAAAGGCAGCCATGAAGACTGAGCTGCATGTCTACTACTTAGTGCCAAGGGGCCTTGGTCCAGCCCATGTATGCTTTTTGGTTGGTGGCTCAGTATCTGAGACCCAAGGTCCAGGTTAGTCGACTCTGTTGGTCTGTCGGTGGGGTTACCTTCCTCTCTAGGTCCTTTAATCCTTCTCTCAACTCTTCCGTAAGAGTCCCCAACCTCCGTGCAATATTTGAATGTGGTTATCTGCACACACACACACACACACACACACTCACTCACATGGGGGGGGGAGAGAGACAGAGAGAGAGAGAGAGACACACACACACACATGGGGGGGGAGAGAGAGGACAGAGACACACAAACACACACACACACGGGAAGAAGAGAGAGAGAGAGAGAGAGAGAGAGAGAGAGAGAGAGAGGATGAGTCAGGTGAAATTTATTTTGTATTGTGATATTAAGTTAAATATAGTAAACAACATATATATTTTAAAAATCACCAGCAACAACCCCTTAATTGGCCTCTTCTTTTGTCATTATTTTTATTTCATGTGCACAATTATATTGCCTGCATCAATATCTGTGTACTACCTGCATGTAGTACCCAAAGAGGTCAGAAGGATATTGTATAGAAATAGATTTTTGCCAGAGGTTTCTGCATAAGAACTTATAAATTTGCATGAAAACACAATCTTTTTCTCTAAAAGAAAAATGACTTTAATCACTTCTAGGTTATCTTTGATTGGCATTTCTTGATTTCTGTCACCTGTTCCTGTCTTAAATCTTGGGTTTTTTTCCTAATCTGTTTAACAAAGCCCCTGCCCCTAAATGACCCCTTCTTAGATATCCAGCTTGTGTTCATGGCTGGAGCTGCAGGGCTGATCTCAGTTGAGCTACAGACTGGAATTCAGCAAAGGATATAATCTTACTTTTAAATGTACAAACTAGACTTTAAGTCAAAACAAAGTATGAAAGGACAGAAGTCCCCAGGTCAGGAAAGAGTTAGGGAACGTCCTCGTGCTGAGGTTCTGGTAGAGAAGCAGATCACCCAGGGACCCCACTCGCACCTTGTTTCTTTATCAGGTTCTGAATTGGGAGTGATCTGGCAAAGGGTATGGTTTTCTTCAGTCATTCCGTGCCTTACCAAATTCCCGTCTACAGTTTCACACTAGTCTAGATCTCCCCAGGGTAGATGAATGCCTTGTCCTCAGTTTCTAAGATTTTAAAATTCTTTACTCATTCAGAGTTTACAGTTTTATAATTTGGTGAGTGAAAGTCACAAAATTACATTTTAAAAAATGACCAATACTTATTAACTCTCTACCGTCTTGAATTTTAAATTTCTAGATCATAAAGCATAGGCCTCTATCTCAGATGTATATACAGAAACATCCTGTGGACAGCTTACTAGTAATTTGATTATGGACATGAAAGTGCAGAGATAAAACTGCTTTGAGTGAATATTATGACAAGATTATAAATATTAATTCAGAAAATATCTTTCCTTCATTTTTTGTGTTGAAGATTTAACTAACTCTTTTAATATTTTTTTAACCGTGATTTTAGCTATCTTTATTCATGTGCTAGTATGTGGGCATGAGTACAAGTGCCTGGAGCAGCCAGGGCTGTGTGCTGTCCTGACGCTAGAACTGTAGACAATGGGAACCGTCTGACGGAGGTTCTTAGAATCCGCCGAAGATCATGTGCAAGAGCAGCTCATGGCCTCAGCCGCTGAGCCGTCTCCCCACTCTGCCTGCTTTCTGTAATTTGAGCTCTATTATAGTCATCTGATGAAGCTGTTTCGTTCTGTGTCGCAGAATTACGTGTTTTCTATAACATCAGTGAAACCAACATCAGTCTGCTTGCAAAGAACATTTGACGCCTGGGGATGTGGTTCATTTGCCTGAGTACTTGACATAGTTCAGTCCCAAAACTACATAACAGGGCCTGCGAGTGAGGCCTTTAATCCCAGCACTCGAGAGGGGCAGGCAGGTCTCTAAGGTCGAGGCTAGCCTGGTCTACAAATCAATTTCCAGGACAGCAAGATGACGCAGTAAAACGTCAGCGAAATTGGCGTTTTTGTAGGACTGCCTGATGAATGTCTGTTTTAAGAACTTAACCTCTTTAATTGAAAATTGTAGCTAACTACAAACTTTGTGGGGTAAAAAATTGGCATGTAACTGTAAGCTTTGTATGTCTGTCATCCTTTTCAAGAACTTAACTCGTTATCTATGTAGTCAATATTTTTCTAAAATTATATCTAATTTGTACAAACTTGTAGAGAAAAAATGTGCAGCTGATCCGTACAAAAACTCCGTATGGAAATTCCTCGTCATCCTTGTCAGGTCAGCGGGACAGGGATTAGTCTGTTCTAAAGCTCATTCCACTCATTGTCACTGAAGCCACTGGGATAGGCTCTGGCAGAAGCTGGGCCTCCTCGGCCATTTGCAATCTTCCTCTCTGTCAGTGTCTAGCACTGGGATAGCTCTGTGCTAGCACATTCCTCTCTGTCAGTGTTAGCACTGGATAGCTCTGTGCTATCATGTCCTCTCTGTCATGTTAGCACTGGGATAGCTCTGTTGCTATCTTCAGTTCCTCTCTGTCAGTGTTAGCACTGGGATAGCTCTGTGCTATCACTAAGGCACCTGAGCGCCACTGTGCTCTTTGTTCTCCAGCTCTCGAGGTGACAAAAACTCAATTCATGTCAATTCAGTAACTTGTGAAAATAAAAAAACTGGTATGCCGCAAGATGGCCTAGGCTGGCAACCTGAGTCTGAGCTCTGAAACCCACATAAAAATAGAGGAGATCTACCACTTAACCTTTATATCAGAGTCACGGCGATAAAAAATTACAAATTGTTTTTAAGAAAGTATTGCCTGAAGAACACCACCTGAGGCGATGTCTGGCCTCCACACAGACATGTGCACCTGTACACACATGCACAAATACAGAAAAAAATTAGAAGTTGAAATTATGTTCTAAACAAATAAAGTGAATTTTTTATTTTGATATAACTATAAGTTATGATGATAGATAGAAAAGTATAATGGGCTTCATCAAAAAAGAAGGGAAAAAAATAATTCTGTCAGAGTCTTGAGGATTGCACATAGCCAGTCCAAGCCTGATGCAGGAGACTGGCTATCAGGTGTAGGAGCAACAGGCTTCACATCTCCGTAACTTTTTGTTGCTGTCTTACTCTGGTGTTGTTGCTGGAAGTGAGGCAATTGGAGATTTAACACTTTCTTAGGAGCTTGCGTTTGTATTGTTTTACTAGATGGTAAGTTTTTAAGTAGGCTATAAACATATGCATAACTTACAACAGGTGCTCCCTGGGTAAGGGCACTTGCACCAAACCTGAGAAATTGTGGTTTAGTCAGGAACCACATGATAGGAGAGAAAGTTAATTCCCACAATCATGTAAATACAAAATACATACTCCAGTCACCCCCAGTTTTCTATACAAATAAATAACAATATCCCCTGTTTGTAATCACTTTTTTCTTGTCTATTTTTCACTTAACAGACATTGTGTATATTCTTTCATACCGATACATGCATCTCTTTAGTACTTTTTTTATAGTTTGAGGTTTTGGAATCGGAGTCTCACCTGTCAGCTGAGGACAACCTTGAGTTACTGACCTGTTTTCCTCTGCCTGCCAAGTCCTGGGTGACAGGTATCAGCTAGTCCACCCTGCTTTCTGTCAGAAAGTCCCTCAGAAATTACAGTGGGCCTTAAAACAAACATGCTGTAAGAACTGAACTTGAGTAGACTCCCCAAGTTCTACGTCCTGGGTCACTTAATGTTTCTCCTCTAATAGGCCAAGACTTGGTATAGCAGGGTCTTCTGGGTCTCCGTTCAAATTCTTAACATTTCCAACAGGTGAAAAGCAGAAGAGTGCTTGCTCACCCACTGTGCCCTCCTCTCACCAATGCAGCCCTTTCCTTCTTCCAATCCTGCCATGTAGAAGCCTAAAGAAAAGGAGTTAGCAGATGCATAGTTTTCCACAGAACTGAACTAAGGAAATACTGTTAGCACTGAGCAGTATCAGAACACTTTAGATGGGGAAAAAAATCCCATAAGCATCTTTATTTGGGAAACTGTTATAAATTATATAAATATATAAATTTTATATATATTATATATATATAATATATATATAATATATATATATGTATGCTCCTTTACTGTAATTCTCTAGTGAATTCATATGAATTGTTGGTCTTTAAGAGAGAGATATGTGACATGTACCAAGCTTATTTGATCAAGGACTTCTTTCAGAAATTGAGAGAGACTATGTTAAGACCGCCTTTCCTTATATTACATCAAGAAAACTGAGATACAAAACAGTTTCCTGACTTGAGCAGGATATAGGCACTGCCTTATTTCAGGAGGAAAAGTGTTACCACCTAATAAATTAGACTAATGGATAGAATAATTTACATAGTGCTTTCAGCCAGGCATGGTGGCACACGCCTTTATCCCTGTACTTGGGAGGCAGAGGCAGGCTTATATCTGAGTTCAACTCCAGCCTGGTCTACAGAGCAAGTTCCAAGACAGCCAGGGCTATACAGAGAAACCCTGTCTCAACACCCCTGAAAAAGAGGGGTGTGTTTTATACATTTCACAGTACTCTTTCTTTCGTGGTACCCTGCCTCCCGGACTGCAGATTTGTTCCACACAGTAACAAGACATCAGCCAGCAGGCTTTATGTGAGGATTGAACACTCTACAAAGTACTCACCAGAGAATACTGGTGGAGGGGCCAGCCTGGGTAACTTGCTGAGACACTGCCTCAGACTAAAAGGTGAAAAAGAGAGCCCGAGGTAGAGATGAGCAGTATAACTCATGCTTGTACATGACACTGAGTCAGACCCTAGGACTGAGAAGAGTCCAGCAAACAACAGGAAATAGAAATAACCCGTGGTTTCAGGATTAGTGGACACTGGTTCGGTGGGTCACTCCTGCCCACCTGATGAAGAGCATCCGCCTCTTGCTGGATGAGGTGAGAAAGGCAGGCTGGCAGCTCTGCCCAGTCTCAGATTAAAGACTAGCAAGCTCTGTAGGACGGCTCCATCTGTGCAGATTCGAAATTCAAATCGCTACCAAGAGCATTACTGAGAAACTCATGGGAAGGTATTTGTTGTAGACAAGTACATAGAAAAGGTTTCCTATTTGTTCTTGACATGCACACTATATTTTCTGGCAACTATACAGAAAATAACATTTTGGGTCATTCTGTTACTTTGTTAACTTGCAAAGTTTTTGGTATCTATGACTGCCCTCACTGGTCATTTCTCTCTCTTCTTCTTTTAAAATTCTACTTACTTTCATCTTATATGTATGAACATTTGCCAGAAGAGGGCATTGGATTCCCCTGAGCTGAAGTTAGAGATAGCTGTTAGCTGTCATGTGGATGCTGAGAACCAAACCCTGGTCTTCTACAAGAGCAGCAAGTGCGCTCAACCACCCAGCCATCTCTAGCCCATAACTAGTTTCTCACCTAATTTCTCAGTACACAGTACTCTAGTATCTCTTCTTCATACTTTACTAATTATATCATGAAGTCTTAGAAAACTAAGAAATTAAAAGATGCTTGTAGAACCATTTATGTTATGTTTTTGTGTTTATATAAATTGGATGACCGTACTGTTTATATCCACTGTGTTTTCAGATTTTTTTTTTTTTTTGTACTTTTGATTACAGTTGATGGAAATACCTGGGCACAAGTAATTGCCTTATATCCGACGTTAGTAGAGTGTATCACCTGCTCGTCCTCAGAAGTCTGCTCTGCTCTGAAAGAGGCGCTGGTTCCCTTTAAGGATTTCATGCAGCCACCAGCATCCAAAGTTCAAAACGGAGAATCTTGAGGCGCTACGGTACACGTGGAGGAAGAGCTCCCTAAGGGGCGCCCTCTCCTGAGTCTCGTAGAGGAAGGACGCTCTCCCGAAGTCATCCTGGCAGCTGCTGTTTGCCTTCTTTAAATCACAGTGTAATTATCTGGGTACAGTAATTCATACGCAAGCATACGTGTTAGCACAGGCTCCTGAGGCCCCGAGCCTGTGAACGAGTGATCTTGCTGGGAGGGATAATGAGTACTACGTCATACCTGCTACCATATCTTCAGTTGGTGATTTCAAAGTGAGCTTATGTACAGTTTGTTGTGTATGTGTTGATGATGTACTTTTTAAAAAGAAAGAAAAGATATTTCCATTCAGATTTTTGAGGCTGGTGTTTTGCACCCTTTTTCAAGTACAGAATTGCACTAAGACTTTATGCAAGGTGGCACTGTAACATTCCATACTATCTACAACCAGCCCTTGTGAGCAAAGGGAACTGATATACTGTGTGTGTAATAAATGGTACACTTCTGTATAAAATAGTTGCATTTATTTAAAATTTTAAAATATTGATGATGTTAAATGCTCGAAGCTGTATTTATTATAATACAAACTTGTTTGCTTATGTTTTTACTTCTGATTTGCCTTCTTCTGGGGCAGATAAGCCTATCGTGTACTCATACAGTTAGCTTCATGCTCTTTACATGCATGGCTGGTGACCAGAAGGATGTGTGAACACAGCAGCAGAAGGTATGATTCGCTGACTTGGCACCTTTGAAAGACAGGTCGTAAGGCACTACAGAGACACGCCGTAGCAGGATGACCGGATCATACCTCATTTCTTTAAGCCTCTCTCTGAGCTTTCATGTGTCTGTTTTTACACTTGCTGTCTGAATTTTAAAGACTTTTCATATTTTATATTCCTATGGTTTCTTCCTGTAATATGTGTTGAATGATGACCGAGGCAAGATGATTTTATACTTATGAAACTTTGCCTGTGAGGTTTTGTTCTTCCCTGTGCTTCCTTTTCTGGGTTCCTTCCAAGAAGAAACTGCACCAGACTAACCAGAACACAGAGCATGTGTCACAGGGCAAGCGCTTCTGGAGGCAGCCTGCATTTCCAAGAGGGAGCCCACTGTGCTCAGGAAAGAGCCCCTGCTGCCCCTCCTTCCTGCCCTAAGGAAGAAGGAAAGCTTCAGAGCACATGATCTTACAAAACTCACTTGGACCTAGCTTGATGTATTTTTTTTAATTAATTATGCTGTTATAATATTTTTCCCAAGTTAAAATTTTATTTCACAAGTGCTGAAGACATGAGACATTGAAAACATTGCTATTAATAATAAGTGATAGTGAGGTTAATATTATTTTAATGCACTAGAAAGCTTTTGACTTTAATAAGATTTATAAATTTTGGTTTCTCCAAAATAATCATAAACCTATAAGGAGGCGTTAGCATTGAGTAATCAATGAGATACAGTTTTGAGGCTATTTTAATTATGTAATGATTTAGTTTGCACAATATTCTATATATGTGTGACAAGGCCTATTTTGAAGGAATATTATTTTTACTCACATGAATCAATGAATTTCTATTTTATTATTTCACTTAAGGTTAGGTAAAACATGGCATTTCATAGACTCTGCTGTCAGTGTTTTCTTAAAGGTGTAAAAAAATGACTCAATCGTGTATTTTTTATATTTTGATATATTCACTTGTGAATTAAAGAATAGGAATATCACTAGTACAGTAACAAAATAAGAGTGGCAGCATTTTGAAAACATTGCCATGGGTTTCTATAAAGTAAGTGTCTGCTCATGAGAAGTAACAGATCAATTGCATCTGAGCGATTCCTCTCCTGTGAAGGTTATCTTGAGTCAAGGGTCTACAGCATACAGTTATAGCAGATAAATAATTTGAGGTAATACAGTATTAGTTTTCAGTACCAATGTCATGCTGTATAGTTCAAAACATAAAAATGTGATGCGTGTATTAATACAGTAATCAATGCCAGTCTCAATGTCAAGCAAGCGGGCCACTCCCTTGGTAGAATGACAGGTTTTCCCCCTCCCCACCCCCAAATCCCTCTCAACCCCCAAGGAGTGAATCCGAATCATTAATGCTTTTGGGTCACACATGCTTCTAGGCTACATTTTCTGAAATGTGCTGGTCTTGGAGAGGTTAATGCAGTGTCCTCACCCTGTAAATGTGACCTGGGCTGCATGGGGTGACTAGATGCAAGGAAATCTCTAAAAGCTCCCACCATGAAGCACTAAGTTGAATCGTCTTCACTGCCTCTGGTCTCAGTGCAGTAAGTGTTAGATCGCAGACTGAGTCCTTCCCACTGACCTCTGCGTTAGACCACTGAACGCTAGGCTGTACCAGCAGCGGGATGGTCATGGAGGTCTCCGTGTAACTACTTACTTGCACGGGTCGTCTTTTGGGTTCTGGTAGTACAACCACGATCAAGGGAGAAAGGCCAATTTCATAGTGTCTTATTTCTTTATGGTTAATTTTAAAGTTTTGTTTTACTGTATGCATTTTGCATACCAGCTACTAAAAGCCTATTGTGTGCCAAAGGTAAGGGGAAACTTGTTATTAAGTCTGACTAGAAAAGAAATGCTTTTAATCGTTTATATTTTTACTACATTAGCATCGATGATCTCACTTGTTTTTCACAGATGGTTATTAAGTCAACACTTGCTGCATCCTTTAAATTATATAAAGCATCAGAAGAAAACAGTGGAGAATTTATTTTCTTTATCACAGTGAATAAGTCACTTTAAGTAGCAGCCAATGCCAATTATTCGTCCTTTCTTCTACAGTGTTTAGAATGTTGCCTTTATTGTCAGTTTGGTACCACCTAGTCCTAGGTGACCATTTGGCCAGTGGTCAGCTAAAACACTGCAAGTGAATTTAGTATACTAGAGAACACTGGAAATATATCCCTGATAATGAAACGAGCATGGCAGTCATGGCACTAAAAGGCGCCATTGAATGCACTCCTCAGACGTAGACTAATTCCTATGTAGAACCAAATCCGTAAGCGTTGGCTAAGGGCCACTAAAATAGAACACTTTCAGGAAATACTTACCTGCGATTGCCACTGAAATGAACTGGAAATCGAGAGCCAAAATCCATTAATGTCCAGCCTCAGATTATGGTGGATTACAGATTTTTCTAGGAAACTACCACAGAGGTAAACCAAACCAGTTTCTCCAAAAGCATTACCAGCTTACTAGATTTGGCATTTTGGAGATACTTGTCAAAAGTACTACCGTTCACTATGCTTCTGCTATCTTTATTAGACTAAATCGGTTTTCATTTTCAGTTATTTGTAAGAACAGGAGTTATATGACACGTTGTATTACCAGACTTACCTATGTGGACAAATAGTTTTTAATCCTTTATGGTCATTTGAATTAAACATTTCGTATCTCTGGAGACTAGAGCGGTGCCTTTATTTTAATGTTCAGTTTTTGTAAATTGGGAAGAAAGCTGTGACTGGTTCTTAATTTACACGCAAACCCTCTCAGAAGACTTGCACTAAATCCACTAGTTTTCACTGTGCTAGCAGTGTTGGCCTTAAAGAGCCGTGCGGATAAGCTGGATGTAGTGGCTCAGGCCTGTAAGCCCAGCGCTCAAGAGGTTCCCACGAGGAGTCTGTGCCAGCCGGCACTACACAGGGAGGCCTTGCTCGGAGAGCAGACAGTGAGTCTGAGGAGACTCAGAGCAGTGCTGCGAACACTCTGTGATCTCAACATGGTGGGCAGCGGTTCTGCCTCCTAATTCACCTTTAAGCAAATTCTCAAAGCTGCTGCTTTTCTGTTTCTCAAACAGCGGTGATGACAAGTTACTAATTCTTTAGACAAATGCTTGATGTGAATGTGGACTTGACTGCATGGTGACACTCTTGGGTACTTCGAGGGTTGCGTGGTTACACACTGTTACAGACAGAGACGACTGGACTGGTTTTCTCCCCTTTTCCTTGGGCAGTGCCTTCATTCCGTCCTGTCTGAATTCTAAGTTTACCTCCCTTCCGCCTAACCTTTATCTCTTCAGTCCTCTTATTCTCTTCCCATTCCCACTCGCCACTGCTTTCATCATTGAAATGACACTCAGACAGAGACCTTGGTGACGGCCATCTTTATTGATGAGATTTTAGACGTGCCTTCCACTTCTGACACTGATAACCTTTTTACCAAGCTGAAGTTCCCCACCAGTTTAAATAACGGAACAATATGAAGCAGTTTGAGGCTGTCGCCTACTGTATTTCTGAGTCTGTGATTCTGCTGCCAAGACACAGAATGTGATTGCTATAAATAAATGGATTCAGTAGCCAAACTTGGAACAGTTATGTCTGCGCTGCCGTGAACAGCAAAACGACGCCACTTCTCTTTAAAAGGGGTATTTAAAATTTGTAGGCATGTCTGTCGTGGCTTTTGGAGCGAGGTTGTTTTGGCTTTGGGGAAGATCTGTTTGGGGAGGTAAACACTTTGAATGTGGATAAGTTTATGTCATCTAAATACTACGTCCTGGTGATACGTGGAGTGTCGCAGGCAGTGTTATATCTGTTTCATCTGTGTCTGCTTTTCTATTAAAAAGCAGTAGGTTGGGGGTAGAGAGATGGCTCAGCAGTCAAGAGCACTGACTGTCTTCCAGAGGACTGACCATAGTTCAATTCTCAGCACCAACATGGCGGCTCGTGACCATCTAACTCCAGTTCCAGGGGATCTGATGCCCTCCTTAGGCCACAAATGGTGAGCAGGCATGCCCGCAGGCAAAGTACGCACACATAAAATTAAGTCATATAACAAGCAATTTTGATTGAAGACCAGAATACTTTATCTTATTTCTGAGTACCCCTGGAATATTTTGGCACCTACTGTTGTTCGTTGCTCATGGTGACAGAGATGTCTTGAAGCATTCTCTATTGCATGGCTGAGCATGATGGGATCTTTGAGTAAGGAAAGGGAAATTACTGAATTTTGAGGTCATTTTCAGTTGCTACAAATATTGTTACCTAGAGTTTTAAACTGAAATTCAGTAGTTAGTGTAGCCATAAAAGATCTCTTAAACCATGCCGTTATTTACAAAACTACTGTAGTATAATAGTAATCACTACTCACTGTGAAGTTTGGGTGGAAGGAAGACTTGGAAGAGATACTATTACAGTCTTACGCCGCTTATCTAAAAACAAAAGATTAAAATTCAGACCTAAGTGCAAGTTCCATTTTCTTTGCAGCTTTTACTCCCTCTGTGTCCTAATTTTAGCACATCGGCACTCAATTCCTCTCTCAAGGCAGTTACCATATGGCGTTAGACTCGATATATTTATCTCATTTTGCAAGATTCCTTTTTTTAGCTCCCAACACAATTCTTGAAAGTAATACCATACCACTGTTTCAGTACGTGCTCCTTACAGTCCCGATCTTGTTGAGAATCATCAGTTATGCAATATAATCAGAAAGTTTCTTGACTTCAAGTCCAAATCTTTGTAATCTAGGGTATGTGTTTCCTCATAGCGCCATAGTTAAAGATGTTGAGTGCATAGACCCTCCGTTTGCATTTGGTCCCCACACGGATGAACGCACCTGTTTCGTCCCAGTCCTACTAGTTAGCCTCAACCAGTATCTCCTTGATAAGTTTCTTTCCGATCCGGTTGGCGGGTCGTCTTCTCTCCAGCGTGCCTACCTTGTGCTCCTTTCCCGTTCCCGGGAGCTCCAGGGCATCTTTGATTGCCGCACCGTTTCTGACTGGTGTTTTGTGTGCTTACAGTGCGTTATGTCAACAGTTGATCTGGGGGAAACTACAAGATGAGAGAATGGAGAGATGGTTCTGAGATACTTGTTAAAGATACTGATCTATAAAGTTAAAAAAAAAGAAAAAAAATGAGCGTACAATTAGAAAGACATGAGGTGTCTCTCCATGGTTTTGAGAATCTTGAAGAACCCAAAGTCCAGTTGAAAGGGCACACCCTCACGTGGGTTAGACTCGGGGTCCATGGGGCAGCAATTCTGACTTATTAGGATCTTGTGCCTGCTAAGTAACATACTTACCGCCCCAGTCTGGCTTAGGCCCTATTAGATTTTAAGAGTTTTGTTGCTGCTGCTTGTCGTTTTTAATTCGGGGCAACTGTTTTGAGACGGCCCATCCGTATCAGTGCTAAACCTCCATCCACGGTTCAAATCCTGTTTCATATATATATATATTTTTAAACAAGATATCCGGATGTAACTTCTGATCCTCTAGAGGCTGAGACAGGAAGAGCACTTGGACCCAGGAATCACACTTGAAATTCTGATTTAGGGCAGGACGGGGAATAAAAAAAAACAAACACTAAAATTGCTGCTTTGAGAAGTAAAACCATGAGAACATTCCTATGTTATTCAGTGTGCGGCGCTTGAACATAGCACTTCTTCTCCTTTAGTCCTTACGCTAGGAAGTTACAGTGAAACCCACTCTACACACAAGGACAGCAAAGTTCAGAGGTCACTTTCTAGAGTCACAAACCTAAAGCAGCCTGGCTCACTTCAAGACCCATTCTTTTAGCTATAAATGGTTGTTAGCAAAAATGTTCCACTGCGTTAATTAATATCTTACTAATTCACTGTCTCTGTGACTATGCATTTGGGATAAATATACATGAATATTAAAAGAACTTCAAATATTGAGGAGGAGTTGTAGAACGTCTGTGAACTGCATGGCATTTTTCACTGGTGCAGGTTTAAGGCATTTGTTTAAAGCGTCCAGTTTGTTGGTTGTTTTGTGTCAGCATTAGCACAATGGTTAAAAGGCCAAGAGTCTTCCTAAATTCAGGTCCTGTTGTTTGCTGAGTCTGTTACCTGAGCAAGTTAATCAACCCATTTCGGTGTTCTTGTCTATGGAATGGAATTATTAGTGATGATTAATGCATAGTTATTAAATATAATTTTAGGAGGAATTTTAGAAAGCACCGTGCCTGCCCTTGGCAAGTTTTCAGTCGTGACAGAAATAGAACACACTTGGCACAGACGGTTCAAGTAGTGGGCAGGGAACCAGAGTGGCCTCTTCCCTTCCTTGTCTTTCACTGTACAGCCATCAGGCAGGGACCTCTGAGTGTCCTCCCTGTCATGTGACTGGATATTGTAGCTACCTGAGAAAACCTTATACCTCAGTAGTGCTGAATATAAGGCTACGTAATCAAGTTCTGGTGTGTCAGTAACACGGGCGTGCCTGTGGTACCCTTAGAGAGTAAAGGCAAGAGCTTACTAAATCCCCTTCAGGTTAACACTGCTATTCATACTCAAAAGGACGACCAGAAAAAGAAAGGAAATACTCAGGGCTGAGTATAGAACTTTCAGTTTTGATGGCTAGGAAGTCTGCGTCTATAGACTACAGGATGTGGGGAGATTCTGAAAAGGATGGAAGACGGTGGGGTTTGGTTTCTTTTCTTTTGTGTAGATTTTTAATTATATATATAATACATATACATATACATATACAATAATACATATACATATACATATACATATACATATATATATATATTATATATATATATATATGAAAGGGATATGTGCACACGACTGAAGGTGCCTGGAGAATCTGGAAGAAGGCTTCAGGTCTCCTGGAGCTGGATTTGCAGGTCCTCTGCAAGAGCGACTGCTCAGCCATCTTTCCAGGTATGTGTTTTTTAGTAGAACTGGCAATAGTGAGGTTTGTTTGTTTTTTTTTTTTTTTGGGTGGGGGCAGGGGGGAAGGTTGGCTTTGAGGAACTGAAACCTAATCATTACACTCCTTAAAAGCCAAAATCATTTTGGAAAGGGACAGGTTTCCTTTTAACCAAAACTAAGGAAGATTAAAATCTATGTTACGTGTCGAGTATAGGTGGCGATAGAGAGTAAGGAAAGCCGACCGGGGTTAGTGTTCCTGCCGAGGTGATGGTTGAGGAGGAGCCGAGAGTGCTCGAGTTTGCAAGGATGCGGAGAGGAGGTGCTGCACACACTCTGCGCACCCTCACCCTAGCACTTCAGGGGCGGGCAGACAAAAATAGTTGCAAGTTCGAAGCAAGCCAGGACTAGATCGTAAGGAAACGTCTCACGAGGGGAGTTAGGGTGAACTAGGTAGATTCTACTTATTTGGATGTTAATGGTGGCGAATATTGGTGATGACTGTACAGTGTGTGGATGATTCGATCGATGTCAGATTTGTCGGAGGTAAAGCAGTGCAACAGCTGGACCAGGTTTAGTTAGAAACTTACCTTTTAGACCAAATGTACACTTGCTAGCCACTTTTAAAAAACTCCACGCTACAGTGGCCGACAAACTTGGTATGATGTAAAAGAACATCCACTGGGCAGTGAGTTAGCCCCATCATTGTAAGAAAAGATGCTGTGA
The DNA here is from genome assembly GCA_021653895.1 of Mastomys natalensis. NCBI lineage: Eukaryota > Metazoa > Chordata > Mammalia > Rodentia > Muridae > Mastomys > Mastomys natalensis. The sequence continues at coordinate 454,611 of JAJTUV010000854.1, read as the reverse complement.
GTTTCCCATAGCTATCAGTGTGGCAGACAGTAAATTAGCATTGCATTGCAAGTATGTTACACAAGCACTCAAATATAAAAAGTATCAATTGGAGATTATTGAAACGAACATTTGCGATGGCTTTACTAAGATTCTTATAATACTGACATCTCTCCGTAGCCTAAACAGGCAGGTAGTTTGAATATGCATGTATGAAACGTGTAGGCGGGTTGATAAATTTGAAATTTTGTACTTCAAGAAATTATTTGGGTCGTGTATACCTTGTAGTGAAAGTTAATTTGTGTTTACTTTGGGCTCCAGGGTCTGTTGTGCTAAACTGGAATGGGTAGGGGTGGGGTGGGTCTCCAAAATGAATTAAATATATGTGTTTGCATGTGGTTTTACCAAATTTTGCTGCAGACGTTTGCGATCCGGCTGCTGAGGGGAGATTAAAGTCTAGAGAAACTTCCCAGATTGCAACTGAACATACTCATTTCTTTAACCGTTCTGGATTTGTCTTGTGTACTGTGGATTTTCAGTAACTTTAGGACTAATGGGATTGCCAAATACACTAAATAAGAAAGGCAGATACATTTGAAATTCAGATACCACTTCCCTTTTAATACATGGAATCTACATATGCAAAAAAAGGAGCATTCTTTTACGTGGAATTCCAGCTTAGCAAGACATCCTGCATGTTATCTGACAAATCTTAGTGACTTCTAAAACCAACCAAAAAATAAAAACCTTTAAAAACCCTGTAAATGAGAAGCAAAACGAAAAAGTTATCTGGGCCACGAGGAGGTGAAGCCCCACTGCGGTCGGCCCTCTTCCAAACCTTGCCTAAAAATAGGGAGAAGGCAGGCGCCCCACGTCCCGCGAGCCTGCGCACTAGACTCTCCCGACACAGCTTTCCCGCCAGTTTCTGCGGCGAGCATCTGCGGCCGCGCCGGGGTGGGCGCTGCGGGCCGGGCGGCGGGAGCGGGAAGGAGGTGCCGGAACTTTCCCCGCCGGCCCGGGGCACAACGTGGCTCGCCCGCCCGCCGCCGTGGCCGCCATCTTTACGGCGCACGCCGGGAGCACCGGGGCTCCGCCGAGCGCGCCGAGCGGACGGAGCCCAGCCCGAGGCCCCGGCAGGCCCCGGCGTGCGGCAGGAGTCCCCGCCCGTGGTCCGCTTTCCCGCGAGCTCCGAGGCTCGCCCGGGCGGAGAGCGGGAGCGGGGCCCCGGATGTAAGATGGCGGCGGGGGGCGGTCACGTGGTGGGGGGGAGCGCGCCAGCCTCTTTAAGGGATCTCTATGGTTCGCCCGGCCGCAGTGGAGCAGGAGCGCGAGCCGGGGCGCGCGCGCGGAGCCGCCGGGGCCGGGCTGCCGGGGGGACTCCCGGAGGGTGCGGGGCGCGTCCGCGGGGACTTCCGGGGTGCGGCGGGCGGGGTGGCGCGGGCGGGCGGGCGAGCGGGCGAGCGCAGCTCCGCTCGGGCCGAGGGCGCGGCCGCTCCGCCGGAGGGAGCCTCCGCCCTGGGGCGCCCCGGCCGGCGCGCGGAGAGGAGGACGAGGCGCCGCTGCGTCCCCGCGTGGTCCGCCGGCTCCCACACCATGGCCCTGGCTGAGGTAGTAGTTTGTGCTGTTGGTCGGGTTGTGACATTGCCCGCTGTGGAGATAACTGCGCAAGCTACTGCCTTGCTAGTGCTGGTGATGCTCACCGCCGCGGAGGACAATGGCCGGGGCTCCCCTTTGTTTTCCGGGGCGCGCGGGGTTTGGGGGTGGGTGGGGGGACGGATCGACCGCCCGGCTCGGAAACCGTTAGCTCGCCTCGCATTCCCGCAGGGGCTGCGAGCCGAGGCGGCGGCGGCCGCGGCGCCTTCCGGAGCCCGATGGGGGCGAGCGCAGCCTTCGGCGTTGCTCCCCGAGAGGAGGAGAGGAGCCGCGGAGGACGCGGCACAACTTTCCGCCCGGAAGGATTGTAACTCGTGCAGGGTTTTTAGTTTGTCTGTTGTTGGGTTTCGTTCTCGAGGTGCGCGGCGGAGTGGGCGAGCGGCTCCGCGATGCGCGACTGCGGTCGCGGTCGGAACAGTCAACGCTGGAATTCCAAACTTTCGTGTCTTTAACGGTTTTGGTTTTTTTTTTTAAATCTGGGTTGCTATATGACCGCTCGCTACGTTTAAGAGTTTAAAACGTAAGCCTAAAGCGAAGTAGAGTTTTCGGTTTTAATTGTCTAAAACTCCTTAAAACAGGGTTGACTTGATAGTCGAATGCACTAGTCGGATCTCTTTTTCAAATGTATAAAAGCTAAATAAATTCTTTTTTACAGAGTGCTGTGTTTTGTTTTTTTTTCTTTTAGTTTAACTTTGGAAGCTCGAATGGCCATGCTGTTGTGGGGAGGGTCAGCCTTAGACTTTTATGTTAATACGCTTCTTTATGCCTGCATTTTATTAAAGGCGAGGAGACCCGAGTATTAACGTCTAATGATGTAGCGTTTGATCCGTGACCTCTATTAGGAAAGTACAAGTTTTGTAGAGAAAGTGTAGTTTGGATAACTAATGAAAACTACCCGGAACTCTATGTGGAAGAACTTGTATTTTCTAGTTTTATTTTCTCCAAGAGGAGAAGTATGGTAAGTTATAGTTCTTTTGCTTTTCCAACCTTTCTGTTTGATTTGTGCATAGTGATTTTAATGCAGTGTACCAAATTTTCTGTGGCACTTTGATGCTTTTTTGCCTTTTTTTTTTTTTTTCAATTCTTGCTAAGAAAGATACACGAAAGAAAAAATGTTGAAAGCAACTCAATCTCTAGGCCCTTTCGATAGCAGTTTGGTGCTTTTGTAATTCAAAAGTGATGTAATGCTTAGTTTTAAACCTTGAAGGCACGCTTAATATACTTCAGGATGGGACCACCTCTGTAGGAAGGACAGTGAAGAACCATGAATTTCAACATTCAGGCGAGGCTTTAGGCTTGCTTTTCTCGTTAGAGCAATGTTAAGTTCAGGACTCTTAAGCACTTCTCGTTCAGTGATGTAAGCCCGACGTCGTCTATGGTAAATTTTGATTTGTGGGGGAAACAGATAGTAAAATTCTAATTGTACTACAGTTTCATTCAAGCAAATCAGCCTGCTACATAGTGTTAACATTTTTACGGTGAGCCAGAGTAGATGCCCTTGTATCCCCGAGAGTAAATTTTGTTGGTAATCCTGAATTCTAGCTCCTTCCCTTTGTAGTTCATCTTGTGCTTTTAAAGTGAGTTTCATCTACAACTCCGCCGCCCGCAGAGAACATACTTGCGTCGTCAGCTCTATAAGTGCTTCCATATGTTTCTGTTTGCTGCTGTAAGGGAGACTACTCCGAGACTTAGATTTCTGCCGTGGCTTTAGAAGCAAATCAGCTCTTCACGTTTGAGTTCTCTGTGGCAGTGATAACTACCAACTGTTTTTTACTGTTTTTACAGGCTTCCAGCGGGGGTGAATTTACCTAACAAAAATACAGCTTTACAGTCAGCATTGATGACATTTACTAATGCAATTAACTTTTCTGTTAAAGGTCTACTGTCAGGCCTTTAAGTAATCTGTAGTTTGTACAGAGCCATTGATAGGAGGAGGATAAGACAGTGTTTTGAGTGCCCTTCTCAAGTACTGAGCCCAAGAGAGGATGGGCCGTTGAGGTGAGATTTTAATAAATGCCATCTCCAGTTGGACGTCGGGGGATGCTAGGGTGTTCTGGGTGTACAGTGTGGAGAAGGATATTAGGACACGAGTTTTGCTTCATGCCCCAATGTCCCTGATTGTTAATTGTTGTTAATTGTATGTATGAAAAATTCACGTATAAGGCATTTAACATATAATTACCTTCTGGCTGGTATAGAAAACATCTTTGTGTCGTAGAATAGCTCCCCAAAACATTGCCAGAGGTACCTGAGCGTAGAAAATAGCTCTTGAGTGTAGACCACGGATGCCAAGAAGGCTATGTGATTTCATAACTGTAGTTGCTCCTTCTGTTCAGTATCTCGCTGCCTGCATGATAACCTGACTGGGGAGGTACTAGACCTTCTCACCAAACAGTCAGCCCCATTATTTCTGCATCCAAAAGCAAATGGAGGGGCGTCCTCAAAAATGAATTACATCGGCTAATGCTATCCAAAAGCAGCATTTTATTTATATCACAAAATCTAAAAAACATTGGTGCCACTAGTCACTAAACAAGAATATTAAGGTTACTTGTATGGTTAGTGAAAATTCACTTGAGTGCTTTTGTCAGATCCCATGCTAGGCACCATGGGGGAAGCATAGTAGCACAGCTGGATCCCTGTCCCAAGGGACAAGAAAACATGACTGTGGAATGAGTAAGAATCAGATGTAGATGGGTAAAAACATTGATGTCCTGCTTGACTGGCATTCACATGGTAAAATCTACGGAGAGTTCTGTATCACTTGGAGTAGTTGACTGAGTTCTCATACTTCTGTGTGTTCTCTGGAATCCTGGAGACGGCTGTAGTTGGTAACTATTATAGGTGACTTATGTTTCCTGAATTTGTGTGTGTGTGTTATATCATTATATATGTTGATACATACAGTACACTATATATTTCATATATACTAATATATTTGTATGTATTAATATATAATATACATAATATATACATATATATAAATATTCGTGTGTGTATGTTAGTTTTAAAAGTTTTTTCTCTATTCACCACCAAACATTTTCTGAAACTGACCACCCGCTTTGGATTGGTTTCAAATCCTTGGTTTTATTATAATTAACTATATATTACTGTGAAAATTGGGGTTTTCTTAGGATACCAATGTGCCCAGTGTTCCCAAGGCAGCTCAGACCACTTGGATGAAGCTGCTGTAGTGTTGGGTCAACACTGAACAGCTTGCTGGCTGAAGAGTAAAAGGGTCTGAGTGTTTTGTTCACTTTGAATGTAACTACCATGAGGCGCCTAGCTGTTCGGAAGCTGCTGTTGTAATCGGCACAGTGTATTTTAAAACTCAGTAGTAACATGTAACAGTGCTGTAACAGTACTGTGATAGACTGTAGAAAGATAAGTAGAATACGCTAGTAAATGAAAAAGATCATTTGTTTGTTTGTTTTCTTTTTCAATCAAGGATTCTCTGTAGCCTTGACTATCTTGGAACTCACTTTGTAGACCAGGCTGGACTCAAACTCGGGATCCACCGGCCTGCCTCCCAAGTGCTGGGATTAAGTGTGCACCACCTGGCTAAATATTTTTTCTTTCTTTTTTTTTTTTAAATTTGTATATTGTTAACTAAGAGTGTCTGAATTGTCTAATACTATTCCTAACTGCATTCCTTTTTCTTTTTGTTTCTGTTTTGAGATAGAGATGTGCGGCCCTTGCTGGCCTTGAACTCACAGAGAGTCACCTGCCTTGCCCTCCTTAGTTCTGGGATTAAAGACATGCACCCATTTCACTTTTAGCAAGTGAATAAATCTTATCCCAGTAGATACATTGTGTTACCTTGGTCCATGATATACTCTGGGCAGTAGAGAAGTACACTGGATTTTTTTTAAAGACACTATTCTGGTATTCATATGCTAGTGAGATCACATTTTTCCAGTATTAAATCATATCCCTGACCTACTTGTGTTTTTTATTCAAACCCAAGTTCTCTCAAGTGGCTTCTGAAGGGTTCTCAATCCAGAACCTGTTGATACTGTAATTGTATCGGGATAAAAACCCTTTATTTGTTAACAATTGCATCCTTATTTTAAAAGTTTACTGGACATAGTGGTGTACACCGTCATCTCAGTACTTGGAGAGCTGACAGGTCAAAAATTCAACCTCTCTGCTATTGGATTACATACTACCGTATTATAAAAAGAAATTATTCCCACCAAAGCAATGGCACAGCCAGGGAGGTTTGTGATTTACAGAGGACCTTTGGGAGCTTCATGGAGTTGCAGATGTGTCAGACTGTCTTATGGAGAGTTTCTACCCATGTAGAAAATGGAAGGCCATACACGCAGGTGCCACTCTGCTGAGCCTGCCCGAAGTGTTAAGCCTTCAAAGAGGCAACAGCACACTGAGTAGTGTAGAGGGTTAGGGAAGGCATCTCTCCGAGACTTGAGAAGCGTTGTGTTATTTAATCGTACCAGCTGACTCTAGCCCTTTCTGGACTGGAGAAGAGAGAAGGATCCAGCTGCTATATCTATCCTGCCTTTACACAAACGACCTCAAAGTATGAATGCCTACCGGGGAATCTTCTCATTGAATAATTTCGTTTAATAATCCAGAAATTTGATCAGTGCTAACATTTACAGCAGCTAATGAAGGACTAAAACTAGACTCTTCATAGATGAACATAAAGTGCTGACGGATAGGGTTTATTCACGGATGATACGACACCTGGACTCGGCTAGCCTTCACTCCATAGTGGAGATCTTCTGCCAGGTCCTGCAACAGAAGACCACTGTCTGTGAACTATAAAGAGGTGAGCCTAGATGCCAGTGAGTTTCGAATGGAGCAAAATCATACTGGGTGATCCTACAGGACAAATAAGTGATTTTTAAAAAGTAAGGACTCAGCAGTTAAGAGTACTTGTTGCTCTGGCTTAGAAAGGACCTGGGTTTGATTCCTAGACTCCCATGGTGGTTCACAGCCATCCGTAACATCAGTTCCAGGGGATCTTGGTATCAAGCATGCATGTGCTACACAGACAGGCAGGCAGGCAGGCAAAACATGACGATGAATGAATATAACAAGTTTTAACAAAACTAAATTGCAAAGTAAAATGGGGGAAAACATGAAAATGAACTTAAAGACAGTTATCAATTATGGTAAGCTCTTTTTAGATCACCATCTGGTCAAGGACACCTGGGTTAAAAAGAATAAACACCAATGTGGGGAATTTGTTCATTTGGGGGCCTAGAGAGACATGTCAGCGGTTATGAGCACTGGGTGCTTTGCAGAGGACATGGGTTCAGTTCCTAGCATGCACATGGAAGCTCGAAACCAGCTTTAAATCCAATCCCAAGGGATCTGATGCTGTCTTCTGACCTCTGTAGGCACTATAAAATGGATGCTTGCACAGACACCAATGCAGGCAAAACGCCCATACACGTAAAATGAAATAGTTTTGGTTTTCGAAAACAGGGTCTCTGACTGTCTTGGTGCTCTCTTTCTGTGGACCAAGCTGGCTCAAACTCAGAGATCCTCCTCCTTCTGCCTTCCTAAGTACTGGAATTAAAGGGTTGTCTGTTGCCATGCCTGGCTTGAAGTAAATATTAATTTAATGTTAGTTTTTGATAATGGTTTAATTTGTATGACATTATCCTTACCTGCATCTGAACACACACAACACACAACAACGTAGTAGATCATTTATTTATTAAGCCTTTCTTTAGGGTATGCATATTAAGGGATTGGCCATTAATAGTGGCAAAAGGCGTCATGGATGTGCATACTGAGACTGAATGAAAACCTTCATCTTGTGTTTACTAATGTGGGGCAATGGGTAAAAGAAGGGTCAGGCTGTTCTATTTCAAAATTTGGACTTTTTCATAACTTGGAAGCAACAAAATAAGGAGAGTCCTGTGGTTGAAGAAAAACCGAGAGAAATGAAAAGCATGTAAGTCTATACAAAGGTAGAGGCTGCAGAGATGGGTCAGCACTTCAAAGCACTGGCTGCTCTTCCAGGGATCCAGGTTCCATTCCCAGCTCCCACATGGTGGCTGTCAACTTCACGTCCTTCCTGGTGGTCTGACACCCTCTTCTGTCCTCCGCAGGCAGCAGGCGAAATACCAGTATACACTAAACACATACATACACACACACACACACACACACACACACACCACACACGGTCAGTAAGCACAGGTGAGTGTGCTCATACCGTCTTCCCAGACCATAAGATGCTTCCGTGAGTTCAGAATGCCACATGGGTTCCATCTTTTTTTTTCCCATACTCCAGATTGATTTTATTGATTTTTACAGTAGAAATTTGCACATGCTCACAAAGTATCTTTGCTTATCATTATCACGATAAAAAATAGACTGTGATTAGAACCTGTACTGGATGCTTGTGTAAAATACCTTAATAATTTTCCATCTTTGGGTCTTTTTGATGGTTCCCCAGCCATATTTACATACTTTAAAATTTTGTTCATAAAAAGTAAAGTTTATAAATTTACAGAAGGGATTTAATTTTGTGTCACTACCCCCTCCCCATCTTTAATACTTGTTTGTTTATGCTTCCTGACACCCCATGTCAGCCCACATGTGCTCCCTAGACACCAGAAGCCCTGGAAACCGCCATTCTGTCTGTAAATGAGATACAGCCTTTACCTTCCAGTGCCTGGCTTAATGCGGTTAAGCCAGGACAGTTCATGCCGTGTCTTCCGGTTTACCTCTGTTGCTGCCAACGACAGAATGTTTTTCTTTGTAAATAACCCACTGTCGTCATTTTATGATTCTGTTTCAGTGTCGTGATGATCTCTTCAGTTACCTTTCATGTGGTTTATCCCTGCGGTAGATGGTGTCCCCACTAACATAGGCTAATTTTTATTAAATATTTAGCTGTTTTTTATATACCCTTATTACAATCTAATAATTAAGTATTTGCTGTTCTTTGGATGTAGAAGCACTACTGACTTTATAATATATAAAACCAGCAATTTGCTTTGGATGACAAGAAACCATGATTTTACATTTTGCTAGTGACGGATATCATGCTACTACCTTGCACTTGTGAACACACACACACACCACAACACACGTAAGTAGGCAATACATTTTATTAAAGGAGTGAGTGTAGATGCTGTTTTCTTTGTTGGTTTGGTTTGGTTTGGTTTGGTTTTTCGAGACAGGGTTTCTCTGTGTAGCCCTGGCTGTCCTGGAACTCACTCTGTAGACCAGGCTGGCCTCGAACTCAGAAATCTGCCTGCCTCTGCCTCCCAAGTGCTGGATTAAAGGCGTGCGCCACCAGCCCGGCCAGATGTTGTAGAGGCGCACCCCTGTTAGGTAGCTTTTATTTTACAGTATACATCCCTCTGACTTTACCTTTGTACCTCTTACCCTGCTTACGTCAGTAAGCTACAGCTGGACTTAGATTGTAACTATGACCTTGTCCTCTAAATACATGGGCATTTTCTGTTAATCCTGGGACCTGCTTTGTCTTAGAGGGGTATTAGCAATAATTAACATTTGCGTAGGACTTTCTACTGCTCCCATCAATCTTACTGTCCTCTTTACTCTGACAACATACCTATAGAAACAGCAGATAAGGCGCTCACCTTGGTTCGTGGTGTCAGAGACCCATCCTTATCCCATCCAGCCAGAAGGCTGCAGCGTTACGTATTCGTTAGTGGGCGGAGCATATGCAGCGTTACGTATTCGTTAGTGGGCGGAGCATAAAGCAGATGCTCGCAATTCCTTGGGTAGGAAATGGGTCCACCAGAACAGGATGTGGGAATCCCTGTCTGCCTGTGGCTGCCAGCAACATTCCATTTCCCTAAGGTTCCCCAACACCACCACCAAGTGTCCAAAATATGAGCCTGCTGGAGACCTGTCAGACTGATTCTTCCCAATCTCTGTGAGCCTGTGGAGTCTACGATGGAGGAATTCACTCATTTCTTAAACTAAATACGACCTCTTCCCTCGTTGACGAGCAAGTTACAGGGAACCAGAATGCTCTGTTGACATGTATGCATTTTCCTAATTAAGTCAGGCTATGGACAGGGTCTAAAAGGCAGAAGGTACCAACACTGCTCCTGGAAGTCAGAGAAACCTGAACTAATATATATTATCCTTAAACTAGTTTGTAGGCTTCTGAACTGGGTGTTTTGGCCTGGTCCATCTTTTTTTTTTTTTTTTTTTTTTTTTTCTATTTAACATGATTTTTATTTTCAACTAGTGGTCTGTGATAAAAGTCATATTCCCTTCCTCCCAAACTCAGTCTATTGGATGTAGAAAGGGGATGGATGCTTGTCTGGTCCTAGGTGCTGGTGTGCGGCAAGTAGTGGTCTTCGGTCACATGGCTTGTGCACAGCTGACACTGCTGAGAAGATCTGCAGATGAATCAGTTGACGTAGGCTGAGTAGAAGGCTACACTGGGTGACAGAGTTTTGAAGGACGAAGAGACTCATTTAATGAAACAGGGCCATAAAATTGCTAGAAAGAATATAGGCCTGTTTCTTCCAGGGTTTAGGGAATGTGGAAATAGAAAAGGCAGAAGAGTGAGGACAAGAAGAGATGAATACAGGAGCCACATCTCTGGGCAAGCTTCGTGAACAGTGTTTAAAATGATAGAGAAGTCAAGCCCAATGGAACAGTCTATAACCCAGCTCTTGGAAGAGAGATCTCTTCTGAGGTACGAAGATCACAAGTTCAAAGCCACCCTGGACCCCATAGCAAGGTCCTGTCTCTGAACATCTCTTTAAACATTTGTTTGTGCACTGACTAGATGATAGCTAGCTAAAATGTAGCTCCGCCCTAAGGATGTTCCAGATCTAAATAGTTCTATGTAAATAATTGTATGTAAATAATTGTAAACAATAAAGCAAGGGCTGTGTGGACCAGGAATGTAGAACACAGGCCAGGAGTAAGAGGTGATCAGCACAGAAAATGAGGAATAAATTTCTCTTAATATGGCAAGAATGAAGGAATATGTGGTCAGAGGGAAAAGGAGAGATTATGAAGATGTAAGATAAAACACACACACACAGATATGTAATTAATACAACAAAGCCTTTCATTAGAAGAGCATCAGTCCATTTTATTAAAAGATTTCCATGTTAAAAAGCATGTAGGTCAAGCAAGGATACAAAAATACCTACAGAGTCAACTAACCTGGGTCCATGGGGCTCGCAGAGACTGAACCACTGGCCAAAGAGCATGCATCGGATAGACCCAGGCCCCCTACACATTTGTAGCAGATGTGTAGCTTGGTCTTCATGTGGGTCTCCTAACAATTGAAGTGGGGGCTATCTCTGACTCTATTGCCTGATTTTGGATCCCTTCCTTCTAGCTGGGCTGCCCTCTATGGCCTCAGTAGGAGAGGATGCCCTTAGCCCTAGTGTAACTTGATGTGCCAGGGAAGGTTGGTACCCATGGGCAGGGGGGTTCTGTCAAATTTATCTTACCTCTGTAAGTAAGTAGCTAGTACATTTAGGGGTCACCTAGCAATACTGGTTATGTCCCGTGCGTGTGTGTGTGTGTGTGTGTGTGTGTGTGTGTGTGTGTTGCGGTAAATCTCCTACCCAAATAAGACCAGTAAAGGAAAACACAACTCAATAATTATGGTATAAATTGCATGCCTAGATTGGGCAGATTTTCCATTACACTACTCTATTCCCCAGCTGAAAGATCCCTTATAACTTGCAGTTTATCCAGGCTGCGTGCTTGTCCTTCCAGCTCTGGCTCCTCTGTTGTCAGCTTCCTACTCCTACACCTTCCTCTGTCGACTTCCTTCTGCTACCTCTGTCGACTGCCTCTTATATTAAATTCCTCTTCTTCTCTCCTCCCCTAAGCCTTTTTCTCCGCCTCCCTTCTACTGCCCAATCACTGGCTCTAGCCTTTATTTTACAAATTTAATTGGACAGAAGGTTCACAAGACTTCACCTATGTACAGATTCAATCCTGCTCTGTAGCCCCTCCCAGGAAAGTGGAACTAGGATCAAAATACAAGGCTGAGGCTATCCACAACGTGCGTGTGTGTGTGTGTGTGTGTGTGTGTGTGTGTGTGTGTGTGTTGTATTCACTAACTCACATCATTCTATATACATATGCATTTCCCAAGAGAAAACAATTCAAGCAGGCCCACTCTTCTCTGTTCTGGCTCCCTTTCCTATACAAGGCTTCTTCCTTCTCTTCCAAAATTGCTGTGGACATTCATCTTATTATAGTCAGATAGGAACAGACACACAGATTATGGGAGACAAAAGACCAACTAGACTCCTCTTTCTCTAAGGAGAAGGAAGAAACAGAGTTGATGTGAGGATGGGACTGGGAGGATCAGGGAGCTTCGATTAGGATGTAAAGTGAATTTTTTAAAAAGCATATTAAAGTCAGGTGTGGTGGCACACAATTTTAATCCTAGCACTTGAGAAGCAGAGGCAGGCAAATTTTGGATTTAAGGCCAGGCAAAGCCACACAGTGAGCCCCTGCCTCAAAAAACAAGGAGAGCACCTCGGAGGTCGCTACTCTACGAACCCCATGGAACACACATCTGGAAGATTTAGAGCAAGAGCCAATAACTTCACCAGTGAGCCGGGCGGCAAAGACTCTGGCATCTGAGGGAGAAGAGCTCTTTACGGCTACATTCATCCTTCATTGCTTCTTCATTTCTTTCTTTTCTCTAAAAAATGTCTTAGCTTGTAGGCCATTCAAAAGCAGGCCATTCTCACATTCAACCTGCAGGACAGTTTGCTAACATCTTAGGTTTTCTGATAGACTGTCTCTTCTTCACCCTGCTCCCGGCTGCCATGGATGCGTGTGTGGGCACACCACACACACACCACACACACACACCCCACAGAGTATACATAAGGATAAACTACTTCCTCTAGTCTGACTATACACGACTACCAACCTTTGTTGAGGGGGAGGGGCATGTTAGAGGGGGAGGGGCGTGCTAATTTCTTTTTCCTCTGTCAGCATGTATCTTTACCTGTGGTTTCAGTCACTCCTCCTGTCCCCATGAGCTCCACCACCTTTTAGCCTAGCCAAATGCTCCGGATACTTGGTATCTTAATGTCACGCAGACTATGAATTTAGTTAACTTTTTTTTTTTTTTTTTAAGAACTCTCATGGGAGGACTAGGTAACTGAAGAGAATAATGCTAGAGAGGGGACAAAATCTTTCCTGTGGGGTAGGCCCTGAAGCTGCTACTCAAGCCAGGACCTCCTGACCTGCTTACTGACGGCTGCCATGTTTAGGGCTATATTGCAAAGTGGAGACCATGCTACTATCTGGCTGCTTTCCGTGATCTAGAACCTCCAAGAAGTTTCAGAGTCCTAGTTGGTCTTTTGTCTCCCATAATCTGTGTGTCTGTTCCTATCTGACTATAATAAGATGAATGTCCTATCAGCAATTTTGGAAGAGAAGGAAGAAGCCTTGTATAGGAAAGGGAGCCAGAACAGAGAAGAGGGGCCTGCCTGAATTGTTTTCCTTGGGAAATGCATATGTATATAGAATGATGTGAGTTAGTGAATACAACACACACACACACACACACAGACATAACCAGTATTGCCTGGTGACCCCTACATGTACTAGCTACTTATAGAGGTAAATAAATTTGAGCCCCTTATTTTGAAGGACTGGGTTCAACAGCAGCTTAGCTGTGTTCTGTACAGGCCCTCGGAAATGCTGACCTGGCATACCTCATGGAGGGTTTTTCTGTGGTGTTAGACCATGTGCCTTACTGCTGCCATTCACATTCCTAGACAAAAAAAAAAAAAAAAAAAAAAAACAAACCAACAATCAGGAAAACTGAATTCTGTCACTGACATCTTCCCATAAACTAAGGGCTTGCAAAGCTTTAATAGAAAAGAAACTGTCTAACTTTAGGAATGAATTTATTACTAAATGAGTTTAATTCACGAAAGGAATTTCCCCTAATATTTAGGCTATTGTTGGTCTTGACTTTGTTTGGATTTAATTAGTGTTTTTAATTGGTTTGATCGAATGCTGAATTTGAGTTCAAAGACACATTTTCCCCAGAGAATGTGATCTGGAGGGGCTAAGTAAATAATGGGAAAGCAGAGATTGCAAGGTTTATAGAACAGGTTCTCCAGTCTCCCCGGCAAGCGGTGTGTGAGGAGGACGTTTTCGTTCTTGCTGTTTTTTTTTTTACAAGATTGAGTGATTTCCTGTTTCTACTTTGTATCTTTTTCTTTGCTGGTTCATTTCTTCCCTCTTTGTTTTTTTTTCTTCATTTCCTCATTTCTTACTAAATAATTCATGGCTACCTTTTGTTTATTTGTTTTAATTAAATTTATTTATTCCTGTTCTGGCAGAGGAGGTGCACATGCTACTCGTGTGTGTGTGTGTGTGTGTGTGTGTGTGGTGTGCGCGCGTGTGTTAGCTCAGGGAACAACTTGGGAGATCAAATTTGGATGACCGGACTGTGGCTAGCCATGTGGCTACATTTTAGAAGAGATGTACAGCCGTTACACGGGGTAGATTTAGAACTACATCCTGGGACAAGGTCTGACACTCCAGTCAAGTCATCAGTTGTGAAGTGGAGATCATTAATGCTCTTCAGAAAGCTAGTGACCAAGTAGGTGACTTCAGACATTCAACAACGGAAAGTGTACATGTTCCGTCAATATTGTTTGCTTTATGGGCATTGGGATGACTGTTCAGTGAGCTACTTTGTATAAGAGCAGGGGAGGATTTTTAGCCTCAGCTAACCTAGGGGTCGGTCACGACCCTCTGACATCTAACAGTCATGAAACATCAGGTGAATTTATCCTTGGTTGTCTTGTTTGTAATACCTGCAATGAAAATTAGTTCTGAGGAGCACAGCTAATACACTTACTGTGCCCTCTAAAGTTCTTATACAGGGAAGGAGTTTTACAGACACTTGCTAGTTAATGTACTCTAAAAGGCATTTTTCATATACACCCATAAATTTCTCTCTTCTTCTCTCTTCGCTTTCTTCTGTATCTCTAGCTCTCTCGCAGAAAGTGTTTACCATGCTGACTCTTGAGTGGAATTTTTTTGTAGTCAGGGAAATAGCACTTGTTACCAATTTAAAGTAACAACCAGGAGACAGCTCAGAGAAACAATGAACAGAAATTATTCTCTTTGAAAATTGCTCTTTCATAATTTCAGTTCGGTCTTTCTGAGTTTTGATGTCAACTCTGTAAAAAGGCAAAACCAAATGCAGCCAGTCTAAGGCATGTCTTGCTGACTGAAGTCTAGCTAGTGTGTGACTTAACACCACTCTTCCTTGGGAGCAGTGACTGCAACAGTGTAGCACTGATTAGAGGGGCAAATAAGTGGTGGAGAATCTTCTTGCATGACAGCCTTCCAATCTCCCGTTATCACTAAACTGATCAAAACAAATGGTTGAGCCCCTGGGACTGTGGTGTGTAAACTCCTCCATTACAGCCTCCAGGGCTAGAACTAGAGCCACACCACAGGCTGGTGTGAAGAGGGAGGAGCCAGGTGACGTGCTGAAGGTATGCACTGGTCACTGTGGGTGGGACTGTCTTTGCAGAAATGTATGGTACCTTTACTGCACAAGTGCCCTTTTAGTAAAAAACAATGACTCTATCTCATCCTTGGTTTGTGCCGGGGTTTCTACAAATGGGAGGCAAGAAGGAAATCCAGTTCAGCACGACTCTGTAGCCACTGTTGGCTCAAACTTTCAGAGTTTGACACAGCTGTAGCAGGATACTTATTCTGCTACATTGTATTCGAAGCAGAGCTTGGTTATTAGACAGTAGATAAGGAGGTGGAGCTGGGAGAGAAAGAGACGAAGGGGAGGGAGAAAAAGGAAGGGGAGGGGAGAAAGAGAGGAAGGGGAGGAGAAGAAGGAGGCTAGCAGCCATGGAGAACCACAGATGGGTCGAAAGCTGTCCTGGGTAGAAACTGCTATCAAAAGGTTAGATATTGGGTAACAACTCTAATTGTGTGGGCATCTTGTTGATTGAGCAGTTCTAAATATATAAATCCTTTATATAATTATTAAGCTTTAAGAGTCTCATTTCTAGCAGGTATTGAGAGGATGGCAGATATTGTCTGGGGTTCAGCCGAGCTTTGTGGATGCAGCATGGGGGATTGGCAGAGCCCTCCCCCACGCTGGTGTCTCATGAGTGCCAGGACCTGCGCATCTAGCTAGCTGGAGCCCCGGTCAGAGCCGAGGAGCAGCGGGAACATGATGGTTGCTGGGAACAAGCAGGACCGGGCGCTGTTTTCTAAGTATCACCCCTAGACTGGGCAGTTTATTTTAGACATAAGATGTTTGGTACACCTTTGGGGGAAAGAAAAAGTTTTCTGGTGACACTTATCGCGATAAAGCTTTAGGGCATGACTATGTCAAAAACTCTTTGGTAAAGTACATGTGACCTTTTCTGTTAGAATGGCTCCCAAAGCTCAAGGGCCTAAGGGAGGATCTGGCGTAATTTCAGTCATCGTAGAGTCACCAAGCTACAAGGTACATGATACATCTCTAAGGATGAGTTCTATTAATCCAGAAACAATGCTTAAGATGAAGGTCTAGGGAGGAAGAGTCTGGGATAAGCGTAATAGTCTGGGGGTTGTGAGTGTGGCCTCGCCCTCTAGGTAGTACAGATCATCAGACGATTAACTACATCCACGCTCAGCCTTCTGGGTGAAAGAGAGGTATACCTCTCTGTTGAGGAGCCAACCCTGCACGCTCAGTATTCCTTGTTTCCCTGGTTTCTATCTGTGAGCACGAGGACAGGCTAGGACAGTTGCTTCCGTTTCCAGCACACCCTTAAGAGGAAAACAACCAACATTCAGAGATCTTGGTTTTCAAGAATACCGAACAACCTAACTTGTCTTCTGTTGCTCTAAGAAACATCATGACTGAAAGCAATTTGGGGATGGAAGGGTTTATTTAAGTTTCCATCTTACAGCCCATTGTGAAAGGAGGCCAGGTCAGGAATTTGAGGTAGAAATTTGTAGGCAGGAACTGAAGCAGAGGCCATGGAGGTGCACTGCATACTGGCTTGCTCCCCATGGCTTGCTCAGCCTGCTTTCTTATAGAACCTAAACCACCTGGTAAGATGCGACACCACCCACAGTGGGTGGGTCCCTTCCACATGAATCATTAATCAAGAAAATGTTCGCAGACACCAATCTGATAGAGGCATTTTTCTCTATCAAGGTCTCTTTGCAGTGGCCTTCTCTTGTGTCAGGTTGACAAAAACTAACTAGCACACTAGGGAAAAGATGGAGAGCATGTGTTTCCTATGAGGTCCACAGTATTTGTGGTCCATAGACTATGAGCACTCTGATGTTCAATTATTAAAATGTACAAAATGTACATTTAGGTGGCATGGCAAAAGGAAATTAACTTTGATTCTAAACCTGGTAAGCTGTGCTTGGTCCCCTCAACCCACATGGTTAAAGAAGAGAACCGACCACTGTAAATTGTCCTCTGACCTCCATACATGGTCCATGGCACACACACATACAGAAATGCACAACAAACAAGAATAATAACATATGCATACACACTGTATATGGAAATAAGTCTGATAACTACTTGAATGTAAGTTTTTCCCACTTAAGAATTACCTGGAACCGGAGAGACAGCTCAGTAATAAAGAGCATTCACTGGCTGCCCTCTTCTAGAGGACCCAGATTTGACTCCCAGAACCCATCTGGCAGCTTATAATATCTGTTACTTCAGCTACAGAGGAGCCTGGTGCCCTTGTCTGACTCCATAGGCAGCAAACCTGAACGCGGTGCACAAATGTGCATGCATAAAGGCAAAACACCCATACACATTAAATAGACGACAGATAGCTATATAGGCAGGTAGGAAGGAAGGAAGATATATAGTTAGGACGATAGCTAGATGGATCTGAAAGGCAGATGACCAATAGGTACATAGATGATAGATAGATATAATAGATAGATGATAGATAGATTATAGATAAATAGATACATGATAGATAGATAGATAGATAGATAGATAGATAAATAGATTATAGATAAATAGATACATGATAGATAGATAGATAGATAGATAGACAGATGGATAGATAGGCAGATGATAAATAGGCACATAGATGACAGACAGACAGATTATAGAAAGATGATAGACAGAGATAGATGGTTGTATCCGACAGTATCTGGAAAAATAGGTAGACAGATATATAGATGGTTATATACAACTGTATCTGGATGGATGGATAGATAGTGTATAGATAATAGATAGAGGTTTTAAAGATTCAAGATGACCCAGGAGGACTCAGTAAAACCCAGTGGGACACAGGGTTGAAGAGTAGTCACGGGAGGACACAGAAGCCAGAGCAGGTTGGGTCTAAGAATCTCTACCTTCCACTGTTGGTTGTGAAGACAAAGGGGAGAGGAAATCAGCAATCAGTTCTAGAAATTAGAAAAGGCCAGGAAGAGACATTGAGAGAGCCCTTGATTTTCTATCTTTGACCTCTGATTCCAAGAGGGCTACAGGAAACTGCAGCATATATGGAGTTAAGCCTTTAAATTCGTCGCATTTTTATTTATCCGTTCACTTATTTTGCTGCGGCAGCAATAGGAAGCTAGCAAAGCATTTAATGATGAAAAGCCAAAATTGATGAAATATATTTCACCTCCTCTTTCTATTTTAAGAGAAACTTTTTTGACTGAAGTGACCAAGCAAAAGCAAGCAGAAGGACGCAATAGGCAAGAGTGGGGCTGCTGTGTGCTACGGTACAGTGTGCTCCATTCCTGTCTTGATCTTTACCGAATCTGCTCCTTAAACTAGGAGAGGGTTCTTTCCCTCCGTGATGCCTGCCTTTCCCTTTCATCTTCCTGCTTGCTGAGATTCCCTTTGTCCTGATCACCTCTAACTGTCGACTTGACAGTCTAGATCAGATTAGCCTGTGGGCACGTGGTCTATGCCTTATTGTCCTAACTGTTGCTTGATGGAGGAGGGTCCACCCCACTATGGGTGGCGCCATCCCTAGGCAGGTGGTCCTGAACTGCATAAGAAAGCTAGCTGAGTGAAGAAGACCTTCAAGAGAGCTAGCAAGCAGCATCCTCTATGGTTCTGGTACTTGTTTGTCTGTAAACTGAGTTCCTTAGTCAGAAGTAGAGCTTCATGGGATACCAAGATGGCCTCCCTTGACTTCCTTCAAAGATGGATTGCGACCTTGCATTGTAAGTCAGAAAACCCCTTTCTTCCTCAAGGTGCTTTTAGTCCGTGATTTTTTCACAGTGACAGAAATGAAGCTAGGGCACTCTTCTGCCTCATCTTTCCTTTCCACTTCCCCACCTGCTTTCTTTACAGTTCTTTCCCCTCCTCCTCGCCCGAGGAGCTTTAGGTCAGTCAGCTCAAAGAAAATAGGCATCTCTGACTACTTCCTTCCTTCCTCAACACATTGTATCTGGGACCGGAAGATGCTGTGCTTAATGTCCTGAGTACCCAGAAGCCACTGGGAACCTCGAGGAGTTGAGAATGATGGGCGGTGAGTCAGCACTTCCCCTATGCGCCAGGCACGAAGGGCATGGCTGAGCCCCAGACTGGGTGGAATCCTGTTTGGTTCCGGGTGAGTGCTGAGAATACAGAGGGGCTAAAGGAGAGAAGGCCTTCTCAGGGGATTTAAGCGGATTCCTTTACAACAAAGGCCTACCCCCATAGTGATCCTTGCTTGTTCAAACTGCTTTATTTTTATGGTGGGTATGAGTATATAAGTCTTACTCACGGTGAACCAGGGATTAAGTAACTTTTGTAGAAAGGAACGCCCAGGAAGGGAAGCTCATTGACTAAACTTTCTCTCGAACCTACCTAGACACCCTCATTAGCATGGAGAACTCAAGGTTTTTATGCTACAGGACTGTTGCCATGGTTCTCCCTGAGGGTATTATGGGTCCATGTTCCAGGACAGGAAGAGTTTGGCAGGGAGCTGGTTCCAACACCTGCCTTCTTAATTCTGAGATTCCCTGGGGCTTTGAACCTCCTTCAACCATACCAGTTCTTCTGTCTTGGTGGCAAGTTCACTTGCCCCACAAACTACTATCAGCAAAAAGAGTAAATGGGAAAAGGTCAGAAAACAGGAAGGAAGCTGGCCTGAGAAAGGGGCCACTCCATCAGCTTGACCTAGTTACCACCATTTTTCTTAAAGACGTTTCTCCATTGTTCTGCATGTATCACAGAGTTTAAATATTGGTCTGTGCTCTTGGGATTACAGGGACGGTTCTCTGTTTAATAGTTGACAAGCTAAGAGTTCTTGGCAGGGTCTAGAACAGAGAACCCTGGGTATATCAGCATGTATGACCTTTTCAAATTTTGATACCTACCTTGAGATAGTCAGATTGCTAGGTGGTTTCCTGAGTTCAGCCATCTCAGGATGAGTTTCCTTTGCTGGCAGGATCAAAACCAGGCCCCGGAACCCAATTCCTATACTGCTTTTTCAGACATTTCATGTCTATCTGTTAACGGTCAAGAATGTAATAAAGGAAGATGTCCATTATCTAAATTCATGTACACAACTCATAAATGTGTTGCTAGTCTTGACTTTATTGATTGCATGCTGTTCGCCCACTCCTTTGTTCTCTTATCAGTCTAAATTCGAGGTCAGAGTCCAGGAGGGGACCTGACTGCAAAAGCTTACAAGGACCCTGAAACCAGGTGTCTTAGTTAGGGTTTACTACTGGGAACAGATACTATGACCAAGGCAACTCTTATAAGGACAACATTTAATTGGGTTGGCTTACAGGTTCAGAGGTTCAGTCCATTATCATCAAGGCAAGAACATGGCAACATCCAGGCAGGCATAGTGCAGGCCAACTAAGAGTTCTACATCTTCATCTGAAGGCTCTAGCAGAAGTGACTTCCAGGCCAGAAGACCTTCTAGGATGAAGGTCTTAAAGCCCACACCCACAGTGACACACCTACTTCACAGGGTCACACCTTCTAATATAGTACCACTCCCTGGGCTGAGCATATACAAACCATCACACCAGGTGACCTAGATAAGGCTCAGTTACCAAAGTTAATTTCCTTGCTTAACCCCTTGTATCAAAATACAATTAGTCAATGCAACAGCCCACTCCAATCTCCCTTGCTTTGTGTTCCCAGCCTATATTAATGTTGTGCAATCTCCCTTCAGGACACGTTTCAGTCCCCAAACTGGCCACCTCCTTCCGTGAGCAGAAAATAAAGCTTTCATTTTTAAGCTTCTGGTGAGTTTTCTCCACTTTCGCCCTGAACCCAACAAGATATATACAGACCTTACCTTGTGTAGTGGGCAAGCACAGACACGCAGTGTGTCGAGCAGCTTGACCAGTAGAGTCTGCTCTCTGGTGTAATACGAGCTGCTATGTCCTTGGCAGCGCGTGTAAACCATGTACTGAATTCAGGTGCTATGTTGAAAAGCTCATCAAAGACATGAAGAATTCTTAGTCTTCCTTCCTTCTGAAGGTGAGCCATGATCTGTGTGTCTCCAAAGAGCACAATGGCATCTTCCTTTGGAGTCAGGTAGGTACTTTCGGAACATGAGGAAGTCCTTGGAGAGGTCTCAGATGGACACTGCTGTAGTAAACCCAACACCACAAGCCTGATTTTGTCACATCACAATGACTTGAGAAACTTCTGGAGAACGAACTTTATAGTGGACACTAGAAAACTAAGGAATGTAACTAGAGAGAATTAAATCCAGTAAGAATGGAATATCAATAACCCATTCTCTGGTCCTTTTGCTGTCTCTAAGGAAAGAGGGGATTCAGGCTGGGCCGCTCTGGGACTGTAACAATGCTGTGGCACTGTCACTGCGTCTCATGTCACGATCCAGTTTCTCCAATTCACTGCGACTTAGGGCCTCTCTAAGGATCTGTAAGAGGCCAGCTTGGTTTGCAGGTCAAGCTAACAAGAGGGCAGGAGAAGTATAGCAAGAGAGAAAATACTGGCAAGATGGAAGGGAAAACTGTTGTAGTTAACCTGCTCTCTTGCGGGCCGCTCATCACGCCCTGGGTTCTGACTCTTCATTTAAGCCACTATGTCTAGGTCCATAATCGGAATTAATTCATGGAAGTGGGTCTTTAAGAGGCTCGTCAGAAGCTGCCTGCCCTGAGGACTTCCTTGTAGGGGTGATATTTAGAAAATGGCGCCCAGTCCGGCTTGTTCCCTGGGCAGCCACCATGTTCCCACTGCTCCTCGGCTCTGACTAGGCTCTGGCCAGCTAGATGCACAGGCCCTGGCACCCACGAGATAACAACATTGGGGAGGGCTCTGCCAATCCACACATGCTGCATCCACAAAGCTCGGCTGAACCCCAGACAATACCTGCCATCCTTGCAGTACTGGTAGAAATGAGACTCTTAAAGTTAATGATTATCTAAAGGATTTATATATTTAGAACTGCTCAATCAACAAGATGCCCACACAATTAGAGTTGTTACCCAATATCCAACCTTTTGATAGAAGTTGCTACCCAGGACAGCTTTCGACCCATTTGTGGTTCTCCATGGCTGCTAGCCTCCTTCTTTCCACAATCATCTGTAACCCTAATTCCTGAGACCGACGTCTTTTTCTGTCCTGTGAGGGCACCAGCCATGCACATAGGACACACATACATACATACATGCAAACACTCATATGCATAAAATAAAAATGAGTGAATCTTTAAAAACAGACAAGGCAAAAGCGAGGGTCTGTTCCTCCTGGAATCCCCATCCTCCCTCTCCGTGACTCTATCTGGCCCATGCTACTCACTGGGAACCTCATTTCCTGCAGCTTCTGCTGCTCGATGGGGGTGGATCTAAGGTTGCTATGACAGTGATGCTTGCCCCATGACAGAGTCTGGTTATCTAAGGCTCGGGTGAAGCTTCAGTAACAAAGAAAATGGCTGCTCTCCCCCTTAGCTTTTTGTGCCCAGCTTGACCATTTTTTTTTCCTTCTCTATTTCTTTGTTGCCTGCATCCAATCCTTCTTGCCTCTCCCTGCATGTGCCCTTCTTTAAGCTTTCTTTCCCACATGTGATGAGCATAACCAGCCTCCCTCATCCCCTTCATCCTTTCCTCTCTTCTCCATGCCCAGTGCAGTGGTCAGCAGGAGTGGGAATGTCCTCTGGTCCTTGCAGACTCTTAGACACTCTCTCCTCTGACTCACCACCGCACTCTCCTAACTCCCAATCAGTGAGCATCTCACATTCAGGTGCTCCTTTTCCCCAGACCTTAGACTTCTCCGTATTCACTGAAATATATGAAAGAATTTCTGTAGTGTTTGCAGATGAATAAATAAGAACACAGCAGCTGTCGGAATCAACCAGCACTGCTATTGACAAGGACAGCTTGGGCCCCTTGGCAAACCCCTGGGCTATCTGCTCTTGATATGCAGACACTGTAGTTCCCTCAAGAAATGCTTTCCAGAGGCTCAAGGGCGAAGCTGGCAGCAGGGCATTGACTTACTGCAGCCCCAGAGGGAAGGCATCCCCTGTACATAGGATAGAAAAGGGCTGAAGTAGGAGAGCCGGGGTCTCGGAAATGCTGGTGGTAATGGGCTAGATTCCCGAGGAGACGTGTATTCTCTGCAAGAGAATAAATAACACTACGTCTTTATAGAGCAAATTAGAGCTGCCACAGAGATGTGGCCCGTGAGACTGTGTGAGGACAAAAGAGCTGTTTTCAGTTGCTCTTTAACCAAGCTGGCAGTCAGCTGTGCAGGAGTTCAGAGGGCCACGGAGGAGATGGGGAGGGTGAGGGTGAGATGAAGAAAAGAAACCATCCGTAAAGCAGCCTGGGAAGGGGCTACCCAGTGAGCGAAGGCAGACCGGACTGAATTGAGTTTTGTTGTGATGACAGACGAGTTTCCTGCAGGGTCCAGAGAGCAGCCTGGCTGGAAGAGGTGAGGGGGAGATCCTGACTGCTGAGCCGGATACAAGGAGGCTACTGCAGAGCTAGCTGTCAGCCTGTCTTGGAGAAGCACCGCTCCGGAGAGGTCAAGCTGATGTGCCCGGGAGACCACAGCCCTCTGCAGTGTGATTTGTTTCTGTGCCACATGTCATGGTGGCTGAGAATGATTTATAATTAAAAGTGATAATAGGATCTTCAACGTCTGGTTCTCTCTCGTTTACGACTTGAGCTTTGCCCGGTAGTCAGCTTTAAATTTGCTTACAGAAACAAGTAGGGCTTTCACTTCCACTACTTTCTTTAGAAAAGTAGAGAAGACTTGTGAATCCATCTTTACAGGGAGGGGTTGAGAGACGAGACCCACAGAGTTGGGCAGCCTGGGACACCTTCATCTTTGTCTCCCCTTCCCTCCCCTTTTCTTTCCTCCCTTCCCTTCTTCTCCCTAACCTTCTCCCTTTCTTCTCTTCCCTTCTTCTCTCTTCTCTTCTTCCCTCCCTTATCCTCTCCCCTCCCCTTTCTTCCTCATCCCTCCCCTCCCCTCCTCTCCTCTCTTCTCATCTCTCTCCTCCACTTCCCTTTCCTCTCCTCTTTCTTCCCCTCACATCCACTACCCTTCTCTCCTCCTCCCCTCCCCTCCCTTCCCCCTCCTCTTCTCTCCATGTTCAAGCTCCATCCCTGCTAGCATGACTCCTTCTCTGTCCGTGTCAACGTGCAGTGACCAATAGATGGGGAAACCTTCGCTGGCTCTCACACACATCTAAATGTTGCATTATTTATACCTACCTCACAATGTGCACATTTAGGGCACTCAACATAGGACATCTGTTCCCTTTGTACATACTGTGTCTGGTGATCCAAACAGGTCCCTCCCTGTTCCTGACTCTTAAGTCCAGTTTTGTTGTTCCGGAGGTTAACCCTGAGCCTTCCGCCCCGCTTTGCTTTTATCTATGGCTAAGTGGGTCACTTCGTTTCTACTCCAACGACATCTGATGAGACCAGTCAGCACTGACAGGAAGTTCTCTCCCCTACTAAGCTGATCCCACCAGCAAGATTGCTCTTGCCCACCTCGAAGAGTGGCAGGACAGTTACCGATGGCCTTCGAGACCCAGTTCAAAGCTTCAGTAACCCGGCAGTGAATGAGAGGCACAACTCTGACTCAATGACATTTAGGGCAACCACTCATCGGGTCCAGACATCAGAAGAAATTGGAACTCAGCTGCTCCCAGTCCATTTTTTTTTTTCCTGGTAAAAGCTATAAATAAAGGAACCGATTATGCCGGTGCCTAGGTGACACCAACTTGCCCCTCCCTCAGCCAACCAAGTTCTCCTCTCTGGCTTTGTTTCGGCTCCCCTAAGAAACGATGTTAATGCTTAGATTTGGATGTTGCCGGGTGCTGAGTATCTACCTTGGAATCCTACGTACAGGTAAGCATGATAAATGAATGGGGGTCTGTTTAGATTACATACCCACCTCTACCAAATATGTAATGCAGTCACACGAAAATATTTCCCAATAAACACAACTCCCCCCTCGAATATGCCTCTGTTGTCATCTATTCACGGGACTGAGTGGCATCACTCAATGGTGACATTTCAATGACAATGACTGCAGTGACACAAAGCAATGACCTTGTGAAGTGTGGCGGGTTGGCGCGCTTCTCCAACACCTCACAGATCCCCACAGCTACCGGTTATGACGTCTGATGAGAAATCAAAAATAAAACATATTTAACTCGTCCCCTGGTTCCTTTCTAAGCCATGTGCAAACATTACAAAAAAAAAAAAAAAAAAAAAAAAAAAACAAGAAAGCACCCATCCTCCTTCCTATCTGGCAAGCATTGGTGTCTTTGGTCTGTATAAACACGAAGTGGGACTCGGTCCCAGCCAAGGCAAAAGATCTTCAGCCTGTTTCTCAAGCTGAATCAGCATGCTAGCACACTCTGCTCCAACTCCAGGGCTTCTTACAGCAACCCATTATTTCTTCCATTTCACACAAGCTAGACCCCTGCGAGTCTCAGAGGACTCGCCAGTGAGCCTGTTACTAACTTGATTTCCTTGATTCAGCCCTGAGGCTGCTTCCTGCCCAATCTTAAATTAATAAGGCCAATCAGAAATGCACAGCGCCTGGGTGGCCAATCAGTCTTCTCGAGGTTTTTGTTATCTTCTCTGTGGTCAGATAAATCATGTTCAATTAGAGGGGCCTGTCGGGTGCACCCCTCGCTCCTCCCGAGGACATGGCAGAAGAGGGTGATTCCTAGCGACTGCTCTCGGCCCCCCAGGATGTCACAGAAAGTGAGGGTGGGGTGTCCCTGAGCATTTGCTGGTACAGAACGTGGCCTGGACTCATGCAGTGTCCCCAGGCTCGCAGCTTTCATCTTCGCTGCCCCCAGCTGTTGACAGGCGCTGCCCAGAGATGCCCTGATCCCCCAGGTGCGGGGACTCCATCTGCGCGCCTTCGCCAGACTATTTACAGCCGAGGTTTAGGCCAGTGATTGCTGAGATGGAAAACTCATTTTTCAGCCTGACTTTTATTTACACTCTTATTAAGAAACCTTTCGCTCACGGTGGAATGGCTGCGAGGGGCATCGGCCAGAGGCCGGTGGGGAGCTCAGGGGACAGACGCGGGACGTGCCCGGACAAAGGCGAAGGAAGCCAGGGTACCCGCTAGGGCACCTGCTAGGTACCCGCTCAGCACTAGGCAGGACACGGCTGCGGGGTTGTCACCACTCTGGGAAGGTCAGTGGTTGGGAGCTTGCTTCCATCCCCCACCCCCAATCACCATATCTGGCCACATTCTTTGTAAATGCGCCCGAAGAACGACACATCTATACTTTAGATAATCTAGCCCTAAAGAGCGATCAGGCCCTCCTCACCCGTCTTCCCCTGAGGTTCAGGTCTCTGGGTGCATCTCACCGAGGGAGAGACCTTCCAGTGGCCCTGACTCAGATTGATCAGAGATTCTGCAGAATTCTGGAAGCCTCCTGCAATCCAGGATACCTGGGGCCTCTGGCTGTGCACACTCATGCCTACCATCTTCCCCAGCCCCCCCCCCCCCCGCAATGAATATGGATCCGTCCCCACTCGTGTCCTGTAATCTCATCACACGTGCGTTTAGTTGAGTTTATTTTTCCTAAAAGGACAAAGGAAACCAGACATCTCGCCGCAGTAGAAGCATGGAACGTTCCCACTGTGGACCTGCCATCTCTCCTGTCACCCCTCTTCTCCTTTCCAGTTACAACCAATCCCTTGGAAGAGTGACTTCAACATGGGGGTGTGTGTGATGTCGGGTGCACCTCTCCCTCCCGGGGACATCACAAAACAGGGTGATTCCTAGTGACTGCTCTTGGGCTCCCCCCCCCATGTCACAGAAAGTGGGGGCGGGGATCTCTGAGCATTTGCTCTTACAGAATGCTGGGCTGCGGTGTCCATATATATGAAAATACATTTCATATTCTTTCTTCTAACACGGTTTCTGCTTGCTTAATGTAATTTACACACCTACACCTCCACTCTTTCCTGCTGAGCCAGTGAGACTCCTTCTTCCTCCTAAAAGACAATCCACCTCCATTCTTCTAATTCTGGCTCAGAGGGGCACTGTTAAAGGCTGGTTTGTGTCCACCAAAACTGTTGTAACAGACATCTGAGCATATGACTAGATTTGGAGATTGAGTCTATAAAAACAGTTATCACCACCATGGTAGCCTAGACCTTTGATCCTAACACTCAGGAGACAGAAGCAGGCAGATCTCTGTAAGTTCAAGGCCAGCCAGAGCTACACATGGAGACCCTGTCTCAAAAACAAAAACAAAACCAAAACAAAAAACAAACCAAAAAAACACCACAAAAGCCAAAAAAAAAACCCCAAAAACCCACAAACATAACAAACAGCAGCAGCAACAAACCAAGCAAATAAATAAAGTGATTGAATAATACCATGGGGTGGGCCCCAACCTGACCGAAGGAGCCCTTATATATGAAAGGGAACGCCAGCAAAGACGCTAGGAAGACAGCTCAGTCCCAAAGTGTTTGCCTTCCAAGTGTGAGGATCTGAGTTCAATCCCAGAATCCACATTAAAGTTAAAAAACAAAACAAAACAGTAACAACCACAAAGCAGAGTGGGGGAGAGGGGAGGGGGAGAGGGAGGAGAGAGAGAGGGAGAGAAGGAAGAAGAGGGGGAGAGAGGGAGAAAGAGACAGAGAGAGAGAGAGAGAGAGAGAGAGAGAGAGAGAGAGAGAGAGAAGAGAGAGAGAGAGAGAGAAAGCTGGGCACCTTATTTACTGCAACCCCAGCATGGGGGAGGAGCAGGCATTCTTGCCTACTCAGCAATTTCCCGGCCCATGAGAGACCCAGGCTCAAAGTCAAGGAGAACCGTGGTTTGTGTGGGAGCACACCGCCAAGACTGTCCTCTGGCTTTCACATGCACAGGCCTGCATGCCTTCACATACGTGTGAACACATACACACACGTGTGAACACATATACACGGGCAGGGGGAGATGAAGAGAGTGACTGGGATACACAGAAAAGACTGAGGGAGGCCAGAACCAAACTTGCTGCCCTTGGCGCCAGAGTTGCGCCAGAGCTGCGGAGAGTAAACTTCTGTAGTGTGAGGTGTCAGGATGTGGAGCATTGCTACAGGGGTGGGTGGGGTGTGGGGGTGTGGGGTATCGGGGGTGGGTGGGTGGGGGGGGGGTGGTTGCAGGAAATGTAAGGCAGGCGCCTGACTGTTGCTTTGCCCCCTTCCCTCTTCCACAGCTTAGAAGCTCCCCACAAGTGGAACGAGCCTAGCACAATGTCACTTTTTGTTACGTTCTACATGATCCTGTTCCGGGAGGCAAGACACGCCACACAGAGAGACATCTGTTCACAGAGCTTTATTTAACCTTCGGCTTCGTCCTTTTGTGGTCTCCGAATAAAATGTGGGATAGCCATTGAACTTGAATTTTAGGTAGACAGCAAATAGATATATTTATTAAGATAAACTTGTTCCAAAAATATGTAACGAAAAAATTCTTTATCTGTAGTTCAAATTCAGTAGGGATCAGTTCCTTTTAATTTTGTCTGGCAGATACATTTAGAGTCTTGTCCTTTGTGTTTTTACACAGAGGGGCTCCTGCTACAACGGCTGGAGAGCGTTCACAAGGTATGGATAGATGGGCCTTCCCTACTTCTTTGACCTGGCCAAAAGGATATATCTGCTTGCTTCTTTTCTTTTCTTTTCTTTTCTTTTCTTTTCTTTTCTTTTCTTTTCTTTTCTTTCTTTCTTTCTTTCTTTCCTTCTCTCTTTTTGAGACCTCTTCATGTAGTCAAGGGTGGCCTCAGGCTCACAATGTAGACCTTGCATTCTAATCCTCTTGCTTCTGAGTGCCGGATTACAGTCAGGCACCACCAAACCCAGTTTATGAAGCGCCAGGGACAGAATCCATGCTTTGTACATACTTAGTGTGATGGTTTGTATATGCTTGGCCAGGGACACTGTTGGAAAGTGAGACCTGGTTGGAGTGGGTGTGTCACTGTGGGTGTGGGCTTTAATACTCTCACCCTAGCTGCCTGAAAGCCAGTCTTCTGCTAGCAGCCTTCAGATGAAGATATAGGACTCTCAGCTCTTCCTGCACCATGCCTGCCTGGATGCTGCCATGCTTCCGCCTTGATGATAATGGACTGAACCTCTGAACCTGTAAGCCAGTCCCAGTTAAATGTTGTCCTTATAAGAATTGCCTTGGTCATGGTGTCTGTTCACAGCAATAAAACCCTAAGACATTTGGCAAGCACTCTACAAACTGGGCTAACGGCCCCAGCCCCAACATGATTGTCTCAAAAGCTCACAAGTGATTTTAATGTGCTATCAGGGGCTAGAACCAACCACTATACTGAGGAATAGGACTCCGACTATTATGTCATTGGATTGGGGATTCTTTAAGTTGAAGTACTTGAAAATTTTGTTCTGTCGTGAGAAATATCAACTTATTGCTCTTCTCCTAAGCCCAGAGGTAGAGATCAAGTACATCATCAAAATACAGCTGTTAGTGTGTGAAATGGTCATCTTACTTCAGGTCAGCTGAGCCCATAAAGATAGACGTCAAAAGCCATAATACTTGACACTGGTGCGCCAGATGACTTACTGACACCTCAGGCTCTCTAATAACCACTGCAGCTGGGCCTCCTGGTGGAAGATTTACCTTGTACAATTTCTTTTATTTACAGTCCAGTGCTTAAGACCATAGGATCTTTTTAAAGCACCTTTCTGGCTCAAAGAGAATTTAGACGTTATTTCATTTGGTCTTCCAGACTCGAGGATTTGTCATTTTCAACTGTGGGTCAGCTAAACCTTACCTGTTCTTTGCTTTTTGCTGAATTGGTTATAGGAAGTAAAGGCATTATAGCTAATGCCTGTGGGGTTTGCCCACCATCCATTTTGCTTTAGCCAAGGCTGCGTAACTTAATCTGTACTCATCTCTATGGTATGCATAATGGAGTTGCTGGCATAGAGGTCTGGATGAGTACTGAGCGTCTACCAGAGTATAAAGCCCAGTACAGTGTGCAGTTCATGCCTGTAGCTCCTGCTACTTGTGAGGCAGGAGAATCACTTGTGCTTAGGAGATTGAGGCCAGCCTGAACAAACACACACACACACACACACACACACACACACACACACACACCCCTCCCCAGAGTGAGAAGGAAGCAAGGTAACAGAAACACCAACTGGGGACCAAACATTCAACTACATAAGCCTACTGGGGCCATTTTTATTCAAACCACCACGCTCCACTTCCTGGCTCTAAATAAACCTGTAGCCATATAAAGATGCTTTCAGTCGAATTTCAGAAGTCCCGTTGTCTTTCAGAGTTTCCAAGTCCAAAATATCTTCTGAGACTTAAGGCGATCTCTGAAATGTAACCTCTTATAAAATTGAAAAGCAATGCCATACTTCTAAAATATGGTGCCACAGAACATTCATCGCCATTCCGGAAGAGAGGAACAGGGGCATGGTGAGGAAATCCTGGACCAAAGCAAGGCAGAAACCTAGCAGGGCAAAGCCAAATCCCCAGTGATTCAGTGTCAGAAAGCTTAAATAACTCTGTGCTTCTGGATTTTCTGCCTGCAACACATTTCTCTCTTTGGGCCGGGTTCTAGTCTCTGTGTGCAGTTCTTCTTGGGAGATATTCCGTAATTCTGGAACCTCAAACACCTTGGAGTCATGTACTCCATACCCCAGGGGCCTCCGTGACTCTTCATAACCAGGGAGAAAGATTCCATAACCTGTCTACTCCAGTATCCTGCATAACATTAAAGCCAATGCCATGTGGTCAAGTTAGGCTACCAACTTGGAGTGAAACCTGGCCCCCTTGAATCATATTCATAGCATCTTTGGTTTGTGGTTACTTTTGAGAAGCACAAGTTTTAGCTTATTCTAGCAAGGGTCAAACCTCTCCTTGATATTCTTATCTCTTTCTTCCCAAGCCTTAGCTCCAACAATGGACTCCCCCGTGCCCCCTTTTCTCTCCAACCTATACATTTCATATTTCTTTCTGCCCTTTTTGCTCTTTTTCATTGTAGACTTGCGTAAATGTGTCTGCTGACAACCATGTGAGAGAGACTGTTAGTTGTAAGCGGCGTATTTCCTGGACAGATCAGACAAGCCAGCCCAGTTCTCACTTCTGGAGGTCATATTGAAAGAGGGGAAGAAGTGAGGAAGAGAAAGAGAGCTATGGGTCTGGTTTCCTGTCTTTTATTCGGGCCATGACATAGGTAGCACAGGTGGTGATGCACACAGGTGATGCAGGTAACCAGTGCAGGGAGGGTGCGATGGTTGCCATGGTAACAGGCACAGGTGATCCCTTGTCGCCTACGGATGACGTCATCACCGAGTTCAGAGGCTGGCCGGTGATGCGGGTAATGCTACCTGTGTAGGGTGTGTGCAACGCAACGTTTGCCATGGTAACAATTGCAGGCGGGGGCCCTTGTCGCCAATGGATGACGTCATTGCTGGATTCAGAGGCCGGCTGTAAACAGCTTCTGATGCTGTATTAGACAGAGACGGTATTAGTCTCTCTTGAGATCTCCTCTGCCAAAGAAATTAGTCTGATATTTTTAAAATTTAGCCCCAGAAAAATCCTTAGGAGAAGAGCAGAAAGCAGTTACAACCTTTGCGGAAAGATCACTAGAATGGCCTCTTCGCCTAGTTGTTTCACTCTGAAACCTCTTGAGCTGGGCCTCCACAATCTGCAGACCTCTCAGCCCCACTGTCTTGTAGGCGTCAATTAGGATGACCCATTAAACTTCCCTGACAGTGTTTAGCTGCTTTCCTCATCCAATCCTGTTGATGTGGTGCTAGGATTTAACACATGGCCTCATGTTTGTTACACAAGCACACTACCAAACCAGGGCTCCTCCTTGGCTGTACTGGCATGGTTTTGTTTTGTTTTTTGTTTTGTTTTTCTCATTTGGAGAGGCGCTTATAGAATGTTAGCACACACCTCTGAAAATCATTCTTTCGCTCAAGCAAAGAGAATACTGGCCAAGGCGGTCAGGACCAACTTCTTTAGCATCTGGGACTTGATCGAAGAATTGCAACGGTTCTGGGAATGTATATCTAGGAAGAATAACTGAATCTCTGCAGGAGCGGGGGGTGGGGTGGGGTGTGGGGAACTGATGAGGGTTTTTTTGTTTTTTGTTTTTGTTTTTGTTTTTTAGCCTTTGCAGCTTCTTGCTCTCCAGATCAGTGGCAGTCTTGAACACTAGCAGTCTCGCAGTCATGGCCCCTCTGAGGACCAGCAGATGACCAGCCACCAGAGAGGCAGAATAGCCCTGCAGTTCCCCCTTAAGCTCAATGCCCAGAGAAGTGTTACCAATCAGACTATCTGGAAGTTCTATAAGTTTCGTTCTTGGGAGTGTTTTTACTTGATCTTTGTGCACGCAGCTCTGACGGTAGGGCATTACTAAATAAATAAATCAATAACCAGCAATGTCTGTTTAACATTATAGCTATTCTGACAAAAGCAAACAAACAAAAACCCTGGGAAAGGAAGAACCTTGGAGTGAGATATTCATCCAGGGCTTTGAAAAAGCAACAACATGTTACTGGAGGTTTAAATGCCTTCAAGAATGTCCAGGCAGCATTCCCAGTAAAGAACTGGTAAGGCCCCAATGGTACATCTCTGATTGATCTCCTGGCTCTACATAGCCAGAGAGAGAAGGCTAAGCCAGAACTGTATGTTGCTCACCACAGTGTTGAATGTGATGGGAAACTTCACACATCCAAGAAACTCAATGAGGTCCGTGCAGGATGCACGAGAGGGACACGTACCTACTCAGTCTCTTAAAAGCAGTTAGAGAGAGAGAGAGAGGTGACTCACTATACAGGAAACACTCTCAGGAAGACTAACAACAACTTATCAGAAAACGTGGAGACTAGGAAGCAAGGAGATGACGTATTAAAAATGCTGGAAGGGGGAAAAAATACAAACCTATTCACCATGAATTCCATATCCAGCAAAACTCTTTCCAAAGTGAAGGAAAAGCTGGGCATGGGGGAGGCTGAGACAGGAGAATCACAAGTTCGAGACAAGCTTGGATCACTTAGTCAAAACCTCTACCCTCAAAAAAGGAAAATGAAGACATTCTCAAACAATTGATGCTTTCCTTTTTGGTTGATTTTTGTTTTATTTCAAGACAGGGTTTCTCTGTATAGCCCTGGCTGCCTGGAACTCACTCTGTAGATCAGGCTGGCCCTGAACTCAGAGATTTGCCTGCCTCTGCCTCCCGAGTGCTGGGACTAAAATCATGCGCTGCCGCCGCCACCACAACCACCACCACCACCGCCACACACCATGATGCATTCTTTCCTTATAGGATTTAATTTACAGGACTTTTGAAAGGATGTACAGGCTGAATGAAAAAAAAAAAAAAAAACTAGATAGCAGCCCAGAGCTCCATGTAGAAATAAACTCCAGTGAATTAAATAGTAAAGATTCTCCCACATAATTTAAACGATAACTGCATAAAATAATAATTACTCAAGTGTTGATATACATATAGAGATATGCAATTTGTATGACAAAAATAACGAAGAGGTAGAGAATGGGAGGACAATTGGAACACTGGAGAATGGAAAGACATACTGGAGCACCAAATTCTCACACTAATGAAACTAATTTCCTAGCATTCAAATTATAATGCTTTAAGTTAAGATGTTAACTGTGCCCTGCAGGCAACATATGAGAAGAGATCTCAAGCAAGAAAGAAATGAGAAATTTTAATGATGCATTAAAGTTTATTTTATAAACAAGAAGTCAGTAATAGAAAAACAGAGAGGAAATAAAGACCTAGAAAACAAACACTGAAATGGAGAACAAAACATCCATTTATATGGGAGGTGCTAGACAGATACTAGGGTCTCTATAACAAGCAGGTACACTAGAACCAACTCATATCAAGCACCCAGGAAATCTGATCTTGTCAGTAATTACAATAAACATACTTGGACTAAGCATTCTAATTAAATGGCAGAGACTGGGCTGGAGAGCTGGCTCAGCAGTCAAGAGCTCTTTGATTCCCAGCACCTACATGGCACCTCACAACCATCCACATTCTAGTTCCAGGGGATATGATGCCCCCTTATATATATATATATGTAGGGCAAAACATACACACATAAAATAAAAATTTTTGAAGGCAGAGATTGGCATCATGAATAAAAAAAAAAAACAAAACCACCATACAATTAGAGTTCTCTCTCAAGGTTACTTAGAATAAGAAATACAAGCAAGCTGGAAGTGAATGAGCGAGATAAGACAGGACGAGGAGATTCAAGCAGAGGCAGTGTACAGACATGGGATGAAATAGTCTTTAGACAAAACATGTTAATGGAAACAAAGGGATATGGGATCAGTCGACTGTGCAGCACAAAGTATAAAGAATAGTAAGGATGTACATGCTTCTTTTGGTTTTGTAGCAGAAACGTGATACAAACAGTTACTTTATTTGTTCCAAGTTAGAAAAAAAATATAAAGGTAGCAGATTGTACGGAGCTGTGTTAGTGTGGAAGAAATGTTGTCATAAAATCATCACCCTGGCTCATCAACTACCAGTATAGCTGAAAGCTGATTGGAGGGCAGTCTTAGGAGCAAAAACTAACACATTTATAAAGACCTCATGTATAACTCAATAAAACAAGATAAATGATTATAGATCTACCTGATTTTTCTTCCGCATTAGGCCATGAATGTTTATTAATACTTTGACTTCATTTGTCTCATAGTCAAGATTGGGCCGTACATTCATAAGTCAATTCTTTCTGTCAGGTCTAAAGCTTGATTTTCTAAACCCTTGCTGCCAACATCTGTCTTCAGAACTTCACAACAGCCTTTGAGTAATGACAACTGATTGAGCGTTGTGACAGAGTCCAAATGGCCCCACAAATCTTAAAATATTAATTAATAGGCCCATTACAGAAGAAGCTTGCTAGCCCATAGCTTAATAACTAAATAATCACTGGGTGGACCTGGCAGATGGTACTCCAGAAAAGACATGAAAAACATGTAGTCATCATTTCATATCCAGTTTGTGCAACTTTCTTCAGCATGGCCAATCTTGTAATATTGTTTCATCTGTAAACCCATCCAGCCTCTCTCTCAGATACTCTGAAGCAATTCCCAGAGAAAAGCAGTATAATGGTTTTACCTTTAAAATGTGAGTCTATCTGTGTCAAGTTTTAATATATAATACCAATGAAAATATTTATTTTGTAACAACCATACTGTTAACTTTCTTTCTTTTTGTTATTTTTCAGGGTTTTTTTTGTTTTTGTTTTTCAAGACAGGGTTTCTCTATGTAGCCCTGGCTGTCCTGGAACTCACTCTTAGACCAGGCTGACTTTGAACTCAGAGATCCACCTGCCTCTGTCTCCTCCTGAGTGCTGGGGTTAAAGGTGTGCACTACCACACCTGGCAATTTTTCCTTCTTTTATTGTACATCTGGCAGGCTAGCCAGATGCTCTCTAACTTGATTTTAAGTTTTATAAGAAATGGAAAAACTTAGGTTTTTTTGTTTGTTTGTTTTTTCTCCCCCCCCTCCCCCCCTGCCAGATCTGGAACATGAGCTAAGATCTCACAATTCTTCCAAAATCTCTATTTTTTTTTCCTTGCTGATCAAACACTGAGAAGTGATGATGGATAGGAAATTGCTAGGATCATTAAGGCCAATTTGTACAATTCTGTGGTTTAAATCAGAGATGCGGTCATTAAGCACACTGCTCTCCTGAGTGTGCAGAGGGTGTGTAGTGATGTGGTGTGAGGTGTTTCATAGTTGTGATTTTATATTTCTTTCACTATCAGATCAACTGTTCTGCCACCCCTACCAACATCTCCCACCCTACCAACATCTCCCACCCTACCCAACATCTTCCACCCTACCCAACATCTCCCACCCCTACCCAACATCTCCCACCCCTACCCAACATCTTCCACCCGTACCCAACATCTCCACCCCTACCCAACATCTTCCACCCTACCCAACATCTTCCACCCCTACCCAACATCTTCCACCCCTACCCAACATCTCCCACCTCTACCCAACATCTTCCACCTCTACCCAACATCTCCCACCTCTACCAACATCTTCCACCTCTACCCAACATCTCCCACTCCTACCCAACATCTCCACCTCTACCCAACATCTCCCACTCCTACCCAACATCTCCCACCCCTACCCAACATCTTCACCTCTACCCAACATCTTCCACCTCTACCCAACATCTTCCATCTCCTACCCAACATCTTCCACCCCTACCCAACATCTTCTACCCCTACCCAACATCTTCCACCCCTACCCAACATCTTCCACCCCTACCCAACATCTTCTACCCCTAACAACAACATCCCCTTTCACCGTAGACTAACTAAATCTGCAAGCATGGATCTGAAGATTAAAGCAGAGCTTGTTTTCTCGCCCTTTAAGGGATGTGCTGTTGTCTGGGTCCTCCCTTGACCTCCCATAACCTTGTCTCTGGACTCCGTGGTCCAGCCGACTGATCAGATCCAGTCCCTGGAAGAGAGTCAAGGACACTCTGTCCCCATCTTTTGCTCAGTGACACTCTGGATCTTTTTGGTTGCATAATTGGAATCAATAAAGCAAAGGAGGTCAGCTGGTGGGACAGTCTTGTCAGAAGAAGAAGACAAGATGTGGAAAATGCAGCAGCCATCAAGACTCTAATGACAGAAAAAGCCATCAAAAAAGGTAGACTAAGGCCTAGGATATGCAGCTCAGTCTTTGGCTTTTCACTTAATTTAAGGAACATGGCAATGCATTTGAAATACTTTGTAGACAAGGAGTTTTAAATGACGAAAACTTTTTAACAATAATTATCTGAAAAAAAAAAAAAAAAAACTCAAACCCCACATACATGCTTTAAAAATTGTTTTAGTACCACAGATCAACCCACCCAGGGAATCAAGGAAGTACTTGAAAAGTCCAGTGGTTGTAAATAATATTATCAGATGCCTGGTCATGACCAGAAAGTAAGAGATCTCTGTTTTCTCCTCCTGTGTTCAGGATTCTACAGTGGTCGGTCACCATTTTCCTGGCTTACCAATGGTCACTTCAGTGTCAGGAAGTAGGAAGCAAACACACACACAGGACTCTTGCTAGAGTCCAGCTTGAGTTCCAGGCAACCTCTGTTATTATAATAAACAGCTCCCCTCCATTTCTCCGTGTCAGGCTTGCTTCCTAACTTACAAGTGTATTTTCTTAAGGCTACTTTCTCTTACTTATTCCTCATCCCTCCAGTACTCCTGATGGTCAAATCCAAGGGTGGTGGCACATACCTTTAGTCTGCAGAGATAAGCAGAACTCTGTGAGTCCAAGGCCAGCCTGTTCTACAGAGCAAGTTCCAGGCTAGCCAAGGATACATAGTAACACTTTGCCTTAAAAAAAAAATCATGGTGATTGTTTTCAATTCTGTTCTTCCCGAACTAAAACCTGCATAACCTACACTTCTTCTCACCTGCAAGGCATAGTGTTGCAGGCCTGTAGGCACATCAGGAGTTCTCATCCTCTGCTATGTAGCAAGTTCAAGGCCAGCCTTGGCTACACAAGTCCCCATCTCAAAACACACACACACACACACACACACACACACACACACACACACAAAAACACAAAAAAACAAAAACACAAAATAAACTTTCTTTTGTGAGTCAATACAATAGCTTCTCTTTATCCAGAGTTTTGCCTTCCACAGTTGTAGTTACCTGCAGTTAACCAGAAATATTATAAAAAAAATAAATATGGAAAAAAATGGCCCGAAAACATTAAATGAAAAATTACATTCATAACAGTGGGCAATTCATAACTTCTATTTACTTTTTAAAAATAATTGTTGCATTTTATTATTTCGCTGTTACTCTTGGTCGTGCGTGTGCCTTTATGACATGTGTGTTATTTGTGTGTAGAATACAGGCATGAATGTGTTACAACACAGGGTCAGCAGATGAGCTCTGGTGTCAAGTCATCATTTCCTACTTTGGGACAGGGTCTCTAGGTTTTCTGCTGTGCATGGCCCACAAGCCTCTGGGGAGTCTCCTTCGTTTGCCTCCCATTTCTCTGTACGCGTGCTATGGTCATAGACGCTCACACTACTGGATGTGTTTCCATATGGATTCTGAGAATTTGAATCTAGGTATTCATGCTTGTGTGGTATTTCACTTCATAGACCCATCTCTCCAGCCCCCCCCCCCCACGCCACCCCATTCTGAGACAGAGTCTTGCTGTAGAGTTGAGACTGGCCTAGAACCTGTGATTATCCTGTCTTAGCCTCATAAATACCAGAATTGGAAATGATCTGCCACATCCATTTTTCTTAATTTGCAAACTAATCTCTTTTCCACATAGGTACATAAGGAAGAATGTATCCCAGAGTTCAGTGCTATGTGTTATCTTCAGACATCCAATGGGGTCTTGGTTAAACACCCTAAGCAGATTAATGTCTTGTTAATACTTTTTAGATTATCGTTAACTTCTTGGATTCTAAAACTGAACAGAATTGAAGTCCTTCCATGTTTTTACCCACCTGTCAAAGTTTCTTTAGAAGATGGAACAGCTTACAAGTTATTTTTATTTAAAGAGAGAGCTTTATGTAGCTCTGGCTAATCAAACGTGCCACGTAGCTGAGAATGATCTTTAACCCTTGATCAGTTCCGTCCTGGGCTGGGAGACAGGCATGGACCCTTATGCCCAGCTTTAAGTCTTTGTGAGCACTTGGGATGCTTTGATAGTTAAAGGGACTCTTTATTTGTCTGTCTTCAGGTAAGAACATTGGGTGCTCAGCCACCAATGAGACATCAATGTCTCAAGCCCTTCCCAAGGGACCAACACGGAAGAGGGAGCAGAGATATCGGAAGAAGCAGGCATCAGAGAGGATTGGCTCTAAACCGCTTCTTCTGAACATGTCTAGAAGCCTGTGTCCATAAGCTCACAGCAGCTGTGGCTCCCTGAACAAGAATAAGCCAGCGACGTGCTAGCATGGAGGAGGAAGGCGTTTGCAAGCCCCTGACCCCTATCTAAGGAGCTATGAATAGCTGATGGCTTCTGAGGAAGAGTCAGTTTTCCTTAAAGGATGCGGCCAATGACAGATCAACCACGCTCCAGTGGATGGCCCCACACCCGCGGCAGTATGAGCAGCACAAATCGGGTTTATAAAAGAAAATAAGAGTATAAAAGACACAAAGTTCTGTGTGGAGGTGGAGAGTGGAGATATGGGAGGGGTTGGGGTAGGGGTGGGGGGGTGAAAAGATTAAAATCTATTGTATGGAATTCTCAAATCGGTAAGACATTACTCTTAGGAATAATTTTTCCCCTCTAGAAACTTCTTGTGTGATTGTCCTTCCCATCCATAGTAGCTTCCCTTGTGGCAGGGTTGGAATCTCCGAGCCCTCACTACCATGTCTGCAAGAATTTGATTTGAATTTGATTTTTGAGTCTGTGCTCAACAGGTGATGACCTCACCATAATTCACGATACTCTCTTACCATTAATCAAGAAGAAACGGCACAATGAATTCGAAGACAAGTTAAAAAAAAAAAAAAAACCATTTGTTAAAGATTTCCTATATACATATGTATATATACATATATAGTATTTTATTTAAAATGTCATTGAGCATATACAGTTCTTGAGATTTTCCCAGGGGACATTGCACCTAAATTTCAAAACACACACAAAATATATCCCCTTTACTAAACAGGTTCTCATTTGGGGGTTTACAAAAGTCAATGCTTCACAATCACGAGGCATAAAGGTACATGGTTCGGAAACCAATATCCAGTCAGATTCCTCTCAATTCACTGTATGCAGAATAGTTTTCGGAAACCCAGATCATCATATACATAATCTTACAAATGATCCTTACTAGGGGCCTCCCTGGGTTTCCAAAGAAACAAAGAAAATTAGAGGCAAATCAGGAATGAAGAAATAACGGTAGGACTCGCTAAACACACACAAAATACTCTTCTAATGAGAGAGCAGAGCAGGGAACGGAGGACCCAGGTCCTCCGTCTTCAGCACACGACAGCTGAACACAACAATACATTTACAGCCTTATTTGGTCACCTCGTACCTGGTCGCTACATGAACAAAACTTCACCAAAGACATGGAAAAGAATTAAAGCTATTTACACAGATAACATTGTGAATTGGAAAGAGCAGTACTCCTCCAATGGCATTCACATCTGACAGGGGCCTCGAGGCTCCCAGAGGAAGTCAGGCTGTTCACGTAGCATCCTCTGAAAGTTCCTGTGCGCATGTGCGCGTTCACACCGCACGCAGGCGCTCACAGATACACGCGCACATAATGCCACATTGCCACATAGCACCCGAAGTTTGCCCAGAGAGGTGGGCTGTGGTCTGCAGGTTGTAATACTTCTCTGTGTTCACGAGCCCTCGCTTCTATGAGCTCCCAACACAAAATCTGTCCTGTGGCTGAAGACTGCCCCACGACTCCATTAGATCTGGTAGGGTCAGGCTGTTTGTTCCTTGCATAGACAATTTCATTGCTTTCTCCAGCTGTTCTGGAAGCACCGACACACTGAAATTAGAATCACATCACCAGCGTAGCGTACTCTGAAAAACATCAGAGATCCTGGCTCACTTAAGGAAAGGCGACACCTTCGAATGAGCGCACACAACAGCATCTGCCACCGGCCACTCGCTCCCTTGAAAATACAGCAGAAGAGAAAGGAGGTGGTGTGGCGGGAGGGGGAAGGGAGCGGAGAACAAAACGTACTTTCCCAAAAGGATTCCAAACTAGTGTCCTGGAGGACTGAACTCCCTGTCCAAATGGCCAACGCCTGGAGTGAAATTTGGCTCCTGAGGTTCTAAGTCTTGCTCATCTAAGGGCATGATTTCCCTCAAGAAAGGGACTTTCAGGGGAGAGTGGTGGGAAGACACGGCTGGCCTTGCCTGTAGCCCCATGGAGGTAGGATGCTAAGAATTTAAAAATTTCAACATTCCAAATCCTCCAAAATCAAATACTGTGAAAAATAGCTGAAACACTGACTACACATGCTGGTCCCATCAGACAGCTGCCTGTTGGTCCAACCCAACTTGTCACCCTCCTTCCCGGTCACAAAGGACAGCCGCTGGCCATACACAACCCCAGCAGGCCCCTCCTGCACCTCTGCCTGCTGCCTGGTGGTGTTCGAGGAATAAAGCTTTAGTTGTCATTTAGGAAGACCAGGGTTCACACTCCTCAGGAAAGTGCCACCAGTCAGAAGAGCAGACTCTGGCTGAGCAAGGAGATTCAGGGTTGAAGGAGCCTTTCATTAAAGGAAGTAGCCACACAACCCCCAAGATGCCCATAAAGACCTGACTAGGAAGTCAAATGCTTTTCATTACACAAGCCTTTCCTCTGAGGCGATTAGGGCAAACGGGTCCGGCTGGAAGTCAGACATACATGATTTCTAAAAACGCACTGAAATAAGTTTTGCAGAATTCTGAGTGTGTGGTCCTTTGGCCTTCCTAGGAATCTCCAAGGACCAATTTGCTACAGAGACCCATCCTGTTCTGGGACGGGGTGATTTGGAGTCTAGGGGAACAATAAGACCCATACAAAGTTAAACCCAAAGCACAAAGCAATATCAGTGCTGGGAGGATCTGTCATGGGCATTAACAAATCACTTTTCCACCTCTTGATTTATTCACTTCATTTGTAATCTTCTCCCCATCCCCCATCCCCCAACACAAACAGGGCTTTAGTCTCTGACTGATATCTTTCCACGCAGCGCACCGGCCTCACAAAGAGAACTCCTGGATACTTTTACAACTAAAACCAGCAGGACTCCAGGTTTTAGGATAATTTGAATTTGGGTTTTTCGGGTTTGGTTTGGTTTTGCTGACATGTAGCTTGACAGTAAATGAATTGGGAGAACGTTGTCACGGCACCCATAGGATATTTACACTCCAATTCTGACCCTGGTGGATTAAATATGGTCAAAGGAGGTCAGGATGAGACTCAGGGAGATCAAAAAAGCGAAGATATGAAAGGCATTGGGAACCCAGAAATGCTCCCCCAAAATGGCGGCTCAGGTCCTCCGTAGATTGCAAGACTTTCTCAAGTTTCCTGTTTGCCCGTGACTTTGAGAACTGGGCACAGGTAGGAATAGGACCACTCTGCTGTAGCATGTCTGAACAGTTTTCTACAGCATCCTATTCTGCTCCGGAAGCAAATGGTTGCCACAGAACACTTCTCACAGAGGTGTCTGGGGTGGTGAAGACTTCCTGAAGGAGAGGCATACAGGGTCAGATGACGATGCTTCTGACACGGCCACAGCCCAGTCTTCAGGCAATGAGTTGGCAAGCACTCACAGTATGTCGCCTGCCAGACTGGGCCCTGGCTCTACACAGTGGGGTGACTTTGTTCTGAGTAGGAATGGCACCAGGCCTTTCCTAAGAAAATATCTACAATCCTAGGAATGTGGATGGCTTACCAGCCTGGAGGAAGTGCCCCTCCCTTCTCCCCTGGGAAGGAATTCTCATAAACACAGAGCTGGAATGGCCTCTCCATCATCTTAGGGAAATGACACCATTGGTTCCTTTCTTGGGTTGGAAATGTCTGAATTTACACCAACTTGTCAGAAAGCTGATATCCCTGACAGGAACTGGACTAAGCAACCGGACGCTGCTCTGAAGGCCCCTGGGCAGAGCAG
Organism: Mastomys natalensis; assembly: GCA_021653895.1. Lineage (NCBI taxonomy): Eukaryota > Metazoa > Chordata > Mammalia > Rodentia > Muridae > Mastomys > Mastomys natalensis. Next base: position 411,925 of record JAJTUV010000854.1, on the reverse strand, counting down.
CAGCCTACCCAAGAGACAGGTGATTTTTAAATGGGACTTTGCTGTTCTCCCCTGCAAGGAAGCAGGAGGCAGATACCACGCCCACGTGCCCATGTGCTTGCACTGAGGCATGCACGCCAATGGATGCATAGTAGGAAGGAGAGTCTCAGCTCTTAGGTTTCTACAATGTGATTCCCTTGAGGAACAGGGGGGCATCACGATGACCCACTGCAATTCAAATTCACTTTTATTCAAGTGTCATCCCAGTTACCCTTGCACAGAAGTGACAGGAAGAGTAGCTATTGCTAAGCTGAGCTGTGACACTCAAACCTCCTGTGGCGTGGCCTGGAGAACAGTCATCGACTGAGGAGCCTGAATCCCACACTCTTCCCTAATGAAGCATGGTTAACTGATGGATACAAGAACGCGCTAAGCTGCGGCACTGGATGTTGCTTCTTGTGTGTCTCCGGGACACAGAAGGTAGGGAAGCAAACACCCATTCCAGGAACGAAAACCCAGCCTCTCACAACAAAACCTCTAGCCACACAGAGGGACCTTAGAGAAAACACAAAAACTGTTGGTCCAATGAAACACCCACATTTTGAAGCAAACATATCTATTTGGGGAGAGAACACACCTCGGTGGTGGTGGTGGGGCAAACGTTACACAACAAAGACAAACTGTCACCTGGGACATTGCTCTGGACAAAACTATATGCGTGTACAGGGCACAGAACAGGAGATTAGCCAGATTGGACTAGTCTCTGATCTGGAAACTGTCCAGCGACAATTTGGAAAGTCCCGGTGGAGGGAAATGTTTGGAAGGATGGGAGGGGTGTCCAAAAGAAACCCCACAAAGTCTCTGCCTCACTCCACCATTTACCACAAGAGAATATAGAGAAACAGAGAGGGGCAGGAAAGTGGAGGGAATAAGACAGGACAGGCAGGATCCCTGAAATAACACACAATAAGATGACTGCTCAGACATTCTGAGGCATGGTCCTCAACTTTTCAATGTGGCTCTTCTCCTGGAGAGATGCTGGCAGCTGGACAGGCTGAGGAGTCTTTTACCAGTTACACCTGAAATGTCCCTGCTATTCTAGATAAAATAAATAAATGTATGCCTGTGCCCCAAATAGGCAATGACTGCCTAGGAGCCCTACAATAGAAACTAAAAGAAATATAACACTCAGTAGCAGGCTTTGTGTTTTGCTCTTATTCAGTGTCCAGACCTGTTACCAAAGAAGAAATGGAAACCTAAGGGTCGCCTTGAAGCAAAGCCAGAGGCCTTTTGGCAGCAAACTCCCCATCTGGGCTGGGAAAAATCTGCATCACCTGGAATCCAGCCCAGGCACTTCCCGGTCCCGCCTTGCTAAGGAGGCACCCCAGTTTTCTTCCCTTCTGTCTTCCTAGTCCCCTGGGTCACTTTCATGACAGTTTGTTTCCGTGTATTAAAGGAATGACGTATACAGAAATGTCATCTCCTGAGCCCAGTCGGTCATTCGATATCCGCCATCCTCTGTCCTTCAGGACGCCTCGGGCGCGCATCACCAGGTCCTGAGCTGCCAGTGTGTACCTGTGCAGGAAAAAACAGGGAAAAGACCATCAGAATGGCAAGGGCAGGGACAAGGGCCAGAAAGGCCGGAAAGGAAGCATCACTATGGTCAATACATTTTCCAATTACCTTTACAATTAACAACAACAACAACTACTACTACGATGACGATGACGACGACTACAGCAAGAGCCATCTTCTTCTCAAATGTATGAGGCCTGATGTATTTTTTGGGTGGCGGATGAACAAGCTACCACATCAAATGACATCATTATCCCACCGCTCAAACTCTCTAGAAGTTATTTATTGCAGTGGATCCAGACGAATCCCAGTCTGGTGTTATTATATCTTAGCAACAATCCACACAGGCCCAGTCTTCCGTGATGAACAATATTTGGCTAAGTAAGTACACGAGGGAAAAATACAAAAAAACCCGAAACTTCTGTCGTCAATATGTTAGTTTTTAGGACTCTCTTCCTTTTGCATCAAAGGGTCGTGGTTTGTTTTACATGAATGGTTTTGTTAAACAGTCTTGAAAAAAAAAATAGGTTCAGATGTTTAAAGGAAAGTGTTAAAAAGACTACATGTGGTATAGGAAAATAACACGGGGACAAAGGGTGGGCTGGTGTGAGTGATGGTGAGTTTTCTTATGTGCCTTTATTGATGGCCCGCTTTCCTATAGCTCATGTCAGGACAGTGAGGGGTCACTTTCATGGAGATTTACCCTGTAAACTTGAAGGAAAGGCGGTGATCCTGAACTAGCAGAAAGTCTACCATCTAGAGAAGAAACTGCAACATGAGGGGTGATTTGTGGGCATGGACTTCCGTTAGGTGTGAGACATAAAAATGAAATAAAACTCTGGAAGGTTCCTCCTCAATGGTCGATCCTTGCAGTCTTAGCTAAAGGACTTCAAAGAAGTCTGGCAGGGCTGGACTTAGTGTGCGGTGGATTATTTTCTAAGCCTTCGCCAGGAAACAAGTGATTCATCTTTTCTTTCTTCTTCTTCTTCTTCTTCTTCTTCTTCTTCTTCTTCTTCTTCTTCTTCTTCTTCTTCTTCTTCTTCTTTTTTTTTTTCTGAATTCACACTCACCAAATAACCTGATTATGATCTGTGTCCCTGTGTAGGCTTGCCCACCAGGAAAGAATATGCTACTTTTTGTGCTTTGAAAGTATTAGTCAGCTTCATTTCTCTGTATAAATGTCAGCTAGCACTCTGGGTTTTGTAAGCTGAGTTCAGGTAAGCCTGGTTCTGATAATGAATCTGTTATTTGTATCGTGATTAAATCACATTTGGAACCTAAACAGCTAAGACTCAGATTCTGATAAATCACCAGGAAAAGAAGTGTCACCTCTGTAAGGCCTCTGGGAAGCTTGACAATGGAGCTTTTACAAGACTCTCATGATCTTTGTCCTGCTCAGAGAACCTTAGCATCCATCACCTTGGAGTCTTGCAGGACAGATGCCTCTCCGTGTGCTCGCCAAACCTCCCACGATTGTACAAATGCTCAGGTCCAAACAGACTTTATTTGAAGAACAAGAGCTGCAGTGAACCACCAGGGCTGGGGACATTGTAAGCTGTACAGCTTCTAAGAATTAAGTATTCCTACAGCTCTGGTGGCCAACACTGTAGGTTAGATGCCACATTGCATTTAATACAAAATGAATGTCTCCCTCCGGTTCATGGGAGGCTTGTGGGTGGGAGAGACACCTTCTTTTTCTAACTCCATTGAGAGGAGTATTGGCTTGGTAAAGAATCTGTTACACCTAAGCAACAAAGTTGCTGGTGGCAACACTATTACTAAGTAATAAGTAAGCAACTAAGTAAGTCTCTTCTTGTGATTAAGAAATAGAAGGCTAGAAAGACAGCTCAGAGAATCGTTAGGAGCAGTTGTTGCTTTAAAGGAGGACTCAGGTTGAGTTCCCAACATCCGCATGGTGGTTTACACAGTCTGTAACCCCAGTTCCAGGGGATCTGATCCCCTCTTATGATCTCCATGGGCACCGAGCAGGCAAGAGGTACATAAACATTTACATAGGCAAAATGTTCATACACATACAAATAAAATAAATCTTAAAAAAAGACACTGGCAAGGAGTTTTTAGGCTGAAGAACTAGGAATATATGTGTGTGTGTGTGTGTGTGTGTACTAATAACTCAGTCCCACACTGTACACCTCACCCTCCAGACTCACAGAAGCTCCTAAGGGGCTTGTCTGAGGTTATTCTTGGTTTTATACTATATTGTATGTGTAAAACATAACCAGGGTAGTAATAGTGTTGCCATCAGCAACTTTCAGGTGACATTTATCTACCCAGTGATTAACCATCTCTGGACTTTAACTGCGAAGATTCTGAAACTTCACTGATGATGGTGTTGGTTCAGGCCACTACAGGCCACAATTCTACTGCCTCAGCCTCTGAGATACCAGGATCACAGGTGTGTACCTTCTCGCCTGGCGTTTCTAGTATTTTTAAACGGTCAGAGTTAGCCTCAAAAAAATTTTTTTTTTTGTATACAGAGAGAGAGAGAAAGAGAAAGAGAGAGAGAGACAGAGAGACAGAGAGAGAGAGCGACAGAGAGAGAGAGACAGAGAGAGAGAAAGAGAAAAGGAGACAGAGACAGAGAGACAGAGAGAGACAGAGGGACTATGGAGTCTTTCTAGTGCTACACGGATTCATGTTAGGATCTCCGTCATGGTAGTATGAAGGTTGACTTCACATTTGTCCTGTGTGCTAGGACTACCTAGCCCTTTCCTCCTTAATTGAGAGCTTCAATTTTATGAAGTATTTGCCCTCAGAACCCAAGCACTCCTGGGAAAGAACAACCTCTATCCTGAGGGAGGAACTCGGGGGGCGGGAGGGATCATTCCAGGACTTCTGGGCCCTGCATTGTTCTGAGGATCTGAGATCCTGTACAAGCCTCCTCTTTGCTCAGCATCCACGGTGCTGTGATATCCCTCCCATCAGACAACCCTCCGCAGGACACTGCATTCTACAAGTGCGACTTGAACTGGAGCACTCAGGACAGCTTCCTGATATGCCTTTTATGGGATGGCAAACTCTAGTTGGAATGGAAGCCAACTGTATGGACCTTGTAAGGAAGCTTTCCTGGTGAACTGAACTCCGCTGTCAGAGAAGTTTTCTTCCAACCCCTGAAGTGGCCCAAGCTGGTGGACACCTCAATATCCCCCATATTCAAAATTCAGTTTGCTCCAAGCGTGGAACCAGTGCCAAGGCTGCTTTTCATCGAGACTGGCATTAAAAAAAAATCCCCCCTCCAGAGGAAGAGCCTCTCCTTGCTCTCGGCTTATCTTTCTAAGGTCTACCTTAACAATGTTGGCCTGGGTTGCCAACAATGAAAGAAAATGCTTCTTGAGGCCATACAACGGGAAGACTGTATGATACTGAGACTGAACACAAGAGGATCTACGTGCCACAGCCCAAAGAGCACGGCCAGAACATGAAACAAATACAAAACACACAGCCCCATAGCCAAGGACAGGATGTATATAAAGACGGGATACAGGTGGATTGTGGACCCCTGGGATCTGAAGCGGGCTGAGGTAGCTGACAGTTCTGGAAGCTGGATGTGGAATGATGGTAAGGCCGTTCATTACCAATGCCTTCCTCACAAATGCTTGCCAGGGCAGCATTAGGGATCTGTGGCCTTCGGAAGTGCTCATTCTCTCCACAGCAAGTCTTCCCAGGAGATGAGGTGAATTTTAAGAATGTTTTCCTTCCCCGCCTGAAGCTCTCAATATTGATTGGCAAAGTTCTGCTGGAAGAAATGGCTGCCAAGGAAGGATGGGGCTTTGGAAAATTCAGAGGGCTACACTCTGAAGGGGGACAGGGGTGGATCATCGGAGGAAGGTCAGCAGGGCTGGTAGAGAAAACAAAAGGGGAGGGGTTTGAAGCTATGGGAAGGTGAAACTCTTTCTAAACCATCAAGGTAGGGAAATACACAACAGTCTCTGCTGTGTGGTGATTCTTGCTTCTGTCACCTCTGCAGTGATTCAGATAAGGGGTTCGATGGCTATGGACCCCCAAGATTTCATCTCTGCTTTCACACCACCTAGATGAATGGTTCTGGAAAAATTCCTTAGCTTCCAGGACCCCTCTTTTCCTTGCCTGAAAGCCTGGTGTACTAACACTGCAAATCTCCAGGCTTCTACAGAGATTAAGATTGTCTTTTATAAACATTCAATATGGCGGCCCGCACATGGCCGGAGATCAAGAAGTATTAACGATCATCCCCTTCACCAGACTTCAGATGTCTTACTCCTTTCCACAAGCAAGTCGTTTACCTCTTACAGAGGCGGTTTCCCACGATACTACCTTGGCATCAGCATGCGACTGTCAAAAATAAGTCAACCCCAGGCCTCAGCTAACTGTCCTCACAGTCATTAATAGCTACAGCTGGGTGGGAACCTCCATTAGCTGTGTGGATAGTGCAGAGAAGGTCCTCTAAGAGGGAGGGTGGGTGGGCAAGAACTGGGGGATTAATGGGTTCCAAACATTTACATATAAAAGGCCAACCTTCATCTGCTGGCTGGTACAATGCGGTGGAGGAGGAGGAACCCCGTCTGCATTCTGTGCAGGTCTCTGAGATTTAAGAGGGAGGAAACTCCCCAGCTTTGGAACATTGGCAGGGATCTATGGTGATGAGTCCAGGGCCAGGGTTTAGCTTGGAGGTGGCCTTTGTTGTGTTTAGAAAGTAGCCATTTGTTTTGAGAGGAGGCACATCCATTAGGTCAACCCATGAGAGATGGGCCACTCCTCAGACCAAGACCTGAAGCCATGAAGCTACTCATGAGTTCTGACACCAGTTTAGGATACAAAGGACCCCACTTAGACCAAGAAGCCTGAGGCACCAGAACAAGGCTTCAGGGTGGAGAGGGCACCCCCCGCCCCGTGGGAAGGGTTAGAATCCCCTGCCCCCTGCTATCCAGTGCCAGGCCTTTTCTACCTTTCAGTACCCTGGCAGTGCCCGGGCTCCTTGGTTTCTTCAGTGGTGAATGTTTATTTTAGTTTCAAATCCCAAACAGCAACATTGCAATACAAGGAGGAATAATAACCCGGCTCCTTCTCCATCCTCCCTGGCAAGCTCTTTGAAATTCCCTGAGGTGGCCACACGGCTAAGTGCTCACATAGCTTTGCCAGCCCCAGCGACAGCCCAGAGAAAGACGGCTGTCTGTGTGGCTCGGCTTGGCTCGAAGGCTGCTGCAGCCAGGATCTCAGGCTGACTTCCAAATTCCCACGGATCCGAATCTGCTAAGCAGTGTACAAGGAACAGGAATGCAGATTTTTATCTAGTCTACAAACACCAGATCAAACACTCACAGATTTGTTCCTAAAACCTGCAAGCGATAAGGAGGGGGGGCGGGACGGAGGGAGGGGAAGGAACACTTCCCTTTTGCTTGTGAGGCGGGGGTTTCTGGAGAGCATATGGTCCTGATGAGAAATCACTTCAACTAACTTATAGAAAGATTCCCCCTCCCCCTCCCCCCAAAAAAAGAAAGGAAGAAAGAAAACCTTTAATACTTTGTCTTTTGCCACAATAAATTAGATATTATCGGACAATACAAGCTGGCATTAATGGCTCTATTAAGGCTGCAGTGTACGGACGGGTTTATTGTTGTTGTTTGTTTCTTTGTTTTTCCCTTTGACCTTCCCTTTCCTTCTCAAGGTCCACAGCTAATCAGAAGGCAGAAGGAAAGAACACCCTTACCATTAAAAAGGTATCTCACGGACGAAGGAGAGAGATTTTAGTACACTGTAACTTTAAGACTTGACAGGGCTGGGCACGCAGCTGTATGTGTTAGCACGAGGCAGGTCTTGTTTCTATCTGCAGAGAGCGCACATACTGCCCTTGGGCCACAGCAGGGCAACTGTTAGGGACAAGGTAGAAAGCCCAGGGTGTCTACAGATGAGTTTGGGAAATAATGGGGAGAACAAAGGGAGTTTGGAGGTTTGGTTCTGGTTTCTCCGCCTGCTCACCTCCCTTTTAGAAGTCGTAATAATCTATTTCCTTCTGACAAAATGTCTTCATGGGTGGTTCAAACGCTGGCCGCCTCTTTGAATATTTTCCTGGCGGGGAGGGGGCCCACCAGCAAACCTCGAGCTTAGCAGAGCTGACAGCGGCCAGTTCCACATGTCTTACCTTAACCTCTGAATCACACACTGTCTTTAAGTTGTAAAAGAGAATTTGCCCAGAGTTACCAGAGCAAAGGTTCATGCATCCCAAACCCCGTGACCTCTGACAACCTCTCCCTCTCGAATGTTAGCATGGTGTTCCCTCTGAACAGTTCATCTGGCGACCCCACAGAGGACTCACTGCCAGCTCTGCCCCCGCCACCCTCCCCATCTTCAGCACTTCAGGGCAAACTCCAATAAAATGAAGGGAGGACCAAACTGTGCTGCACTCTGATTTTGGCTCCCCTACAAAGCTGCCGTTTAATTTTCTGATTCCTTTGAGGAGACAGTTCAAAAAGAGGGAAAGCTGGGGTTTTATCAGATCACGGGGCGGGGTGGGCGCATTTGTACCCACTCCCTACCTGAGAGGAAGGTGTGAGGGTCAGCTGTATGCTGAGTGGTCTTTATGCTAATCCCTGTGTCCCTCAGAAGTGCAAAGGGGGCTATTTTACAGTCCTCTTTGAGGTGGGGGAATGTTATCCAGGGAAGACAAGGCTGGCAATTTGTTGAGAATGGCTGTCATTCAGAAACAAAAGAAAACTAAAAAGAGAAAACCCACACACAACACAAACAAACCACCAAGAAACCACGAATCCTTGCGCATCACTGGTCAGCCTAGGTCCTGCTACTTTTGATCGGTTTCCTCTTCAAGCAGCTCTGGGGAAACCCTGCCGGCCTTTTCTCAGGGGAAGATAGGCCTACAGAGACTATCAAACTCAGAAACGTGTTCTTTTTGTTTGCCTTGCTTCCTCTTTGGTCCCTCAGGCTTCCCACACTCGGAATGTATCTTTTCTTTTCCAGTTTGAGTCAAACAATAGGCTGGCCCCATTTGGTCAGCCCTCTCAAGCTTGGGGCATAGCCACTGTTCAAGTCTCCCAAGTCATGATTCCTCAGGCAAACCTGGGGGTTCTACACTGACAGAGAAAGGGACGCAAAGGTTAATAAGGCCTCTGGAATTATGGCCTTTTCCTCATTTCAGAACTCTGACTGGGGCTGAGGCCTTTTAGGGTGACTTCCTCTGCCGTTTCCATCTCTGCACAGAAGAGTTCCCAGCTAAAAGCCAGACTGAGCACTCAGTGTTCATGGGCCGCTCAAGGAGACAGGCTAAGGCTCCGGCCAAATTATACAGCTTATGTGCAACACATAAAAGAGAAGAAAAAGCCATTTTAGAGAACTCCAGAGCTGGAAACAAATTAAGTTTCCGTGATTACCCAAGACGGCTTCCATTACGAGGGCACACACAGGGCGGAGGAACAATCCCAGTACGTTACTCAACAATGTCTCCTGCGCATGCTTCACAATGGACACATTACACAGGTTTGTTTCATTACCACAGGCTCCTCCTTCTTACACAGCACGTGTGTCATCATTAACACTGTGAATTCAGAAGGACCAGAGGATGGGGAGGCTCTCACGCCTCGTTTGATGATGGCATTCCCAGGCTGGCACACCCAGCCACACTGACTGCTGGGCCCCCTCCCCCATCTCCACTTTGCCACTATGTAGCCCGCCTCAGGCAGATTTAATTCTTCAGAATTTAAACATCCATTGTACCAGGCTACGTACTCCCTGGTAATTTCTAGAAGCTTCTGTAATCCCATCTGGACCTCAGACTGTAAGAGGACAGAGATGAATCTGACGTATCTCACAGGTTTTTTTTTTCTCCCAGAGTCTGACAGGCTCACACAGTAAACACCTCAGAGTATTTGCCAAAGGAATGAAACCTAATGGGAAACATCTCATAAAGTGGATCCCCCTTGATCCACTTGACCCCGATGTTCTGTGATAAAACCAACCAGAATCTTTCTTATCTGTAGCCCAAAAGTCTTTCTCTTATTTTTTTTTTCTTATTTATTTGGTAGCCCAGGCTAGCCTCACACTTGCTGTGGATGACCTTGGCACAGAGTTAGGATAAAGGTGTGCACTATCACACCCACGTTATGGGGTGCTGAGGATTGAACCCAGGGCTTTATGCATGCTAGGCAGCACTTGAACTAGTTGTATTCCCTAGCTCTGACAGCCTCTCTCTCTTCTTGAAAACTTTGTCTCCCTCTTTCACATTCTCTTCGCCTACCCCTGACCTGGCCAGGCTTTAATTTGCCATTCTCTTTGAGAGCCAATCCAGACCAGACCAGACCAGACTATTTTTAATTGCTGTCCCTGCAAGTTCTCCTGAACCTTAGGTAACCACTCTGACTGGGCACACACATGCTGTCTGTAGGTTTTGTTTTTTTTTTTTTTTTGGTTTTTCGAGACAGGGTTTCTCTGTGTAGCCCTGGCTGTCCTGGAACTCACTCTGTAGACCAGGCTGGCCTCGAACTCAGAAATCCGCCTGCCTCTGCCTCCCAAGTGCTGGGATTAAAGGCGTGCGCCACCACCGCCCGGCTGTCTGTAGGTTTTAATATCATGGTGGGCGAGCACATGCCATGGAGAGAGATGGGCTAGTAAATAAACCCAGAGGCGGGAGAAATGTACAAGGCGTGAAGTGCTTTGTAACTCCTAACTGGTAGCTGGCTTTACAAAGCTTTCGAAAAATCATCAGAGCCGAAACTGACACACTAACAAGGAGGGGACAGAAGTGGGTGGAAACTCAGCCATCTCTCCATCTCCCCTTATCTGTTTTTAAAAAAAGAAACAAAGAAACAAAATAAAACAGAATAAAACAAATAAAACAAACCCATTTGTGCTTTTTAAGAAACGCTGCCCAACTCCAAGGTCATAGGATAATCTCGTATGTTGTTTTCTAGAGATTTTATTTATTTTTGCTTTATAGTAGTAAGTCTTTCTTTACCTGGGGTTTACTCTTGTCTTATTTTTTGAGGTAAGGGGTAATTTTTATTTTTCCTATTGTGTTAATTAGGCTTAGCTTTGTCTTGTACAGTCTAAATAAATAATGGTTAAAATATGTCTGCAATTTTATTTTTCTACTTTTACCTTACAATTAGCTTGTCAAGTTCCATTTGGAAAATCTATTGGGCTGGAGAGATGGCTCAGGGGTTTAAGAGCACCTGCTGCTCTTGCCCAGAATGGAGCTTGATTCCCAGCACACAGGGCAGCCTGCCTGCTGTAATCCCAGTCCCAGGGGATCTGGTGACCTTTACTGGCCTCTGTGGGCACCGCATGCACATGACGTATAAAATACATGCCGGTAAACACTCTTACACACACAAATAAAAATTAAAAAAAATCTATTGATCTTCTTATTATAACATGCTATATAGATTCAATATGGTTTGAAATGATAGCTTTATGTTGTTCTAATGTTAATAATTGCCTCTTATATTTTAATTGTTGCAGTATCTGAGTTATTGCTACTCTGAATTATTATTTATTTGAATCCCATTCTCATTAATGTTCCAGAAACTTTATTGACTTTGCTAATTTTTAATTGCCTCTTAAGATTAGTTTTTATTATGATAAATGTACATAAGATAAGCTTGACTATATCTACCACTTTGAAGTTTATACCCATAGTGCTTTTCTGTGGCATTAAGTGCACTCCTGTCCTGGTCTTGGTACAGCCATCACCACCGTCAACCTCTTGTACTTCTTCCTCTTTCCAGGTGCAACTCAACACATAGCAACTCCCCACTCTTCCCCTCTTCCAACCCTTGGCAACTGTAACGTCCACTTTAGTATACCTGATTCTAAGACCTGCAGTAAGAGGAATTCCACCTGTAAGAGGAGTCGCACAGCATCTGTGCGTCTGTGACTGCCCTACTTCCGGTATGTGAGTCGGAGGTGCAATTCCCAGGCAGTTTTCATTTGTGTTTCTCTAAAGTGTTAGTTGTTTCAAAGTATCACATTTTGGCTTTATAATGTATCCTTTTGGTATTCATATTGTCTTTTTTGGCCTTGTTTTTACTTCTTTGACTTTCCTTGGATTTATTAGCTGTTTCCACTCCATGCATTGAATACTGTTACTGAAGTAGCATGGACATGGAACTGGAAGTCTGCGTGCAGCACACAGGAGGAGTATGTACAGACAGACAGCCTCACGGCTCTGATTCTGTAGAGCCAGGGAGTACAGGAATTCTTTTATACATGTTTATATGGAGCCTGTAGGCTGAGAACACCAAGACATGTCTTTTTCTGAAGTTACAGGTTTCTTTCAGACTTTGGTTTTTTGGTTTTTTTTTTTGTCTGTGGTCAAAAACGTCAGAAGGTTATGGTTGGGGACCCTTAGAGCACAGGGGAAGCCCTATATAGAGTTATCTCATAACACAGAGGAAGGTAGTCACTTCTGGTACGTCAGAGGTGAGTGGAGCCTTGATTTATGCTTAGCTCATAACCAGAAAAAAAATGGTGAAAATTCAGCCTTTACCTTTGCCATGTGTTGTGTTCTCTTTCAAACCCAGGTCATTTCAAGATCTCAGTGTCATTTTTCTCCTTGATGTATAAGCTGTTTAGACATACGGCTGTACTCCCTGTGGATTTCTTTCCATTATCAGCTGAGGTGACACAATAGTATTTTAATTTCCCTAGTGAGTTATATTGATTTAAAGCTTATGTGTCAAACACTTTTTTTTTTTTAAAAGATTTATTTATTTCATGTATGTGAGCACACTGTCACTCTCTTCAGACACACCAGAAGAGGGCATCAGACCCCATTACAGATGGTTGTGAGCCACCATGTGAATGCTGGGAATTGAACTCAGGCCCTTATTTAAAGAGGAGTCAGTGTTCTCACCAGCGGAGCCATCCCTCCGGCCCTGTTAAACACTTGTAACATGTTCTCAAACAGAAAAAAGCACAGCCTATGTAAGCTGATTACTGTCTTTGGCCAGTTAACATACTGTTCTGTTGCTGTTGAGTTTGTTTGTTTGGGGGATGGAATCCCTGGGTACATGCTGTCTGTGGACTTTTCATTTTTTCTGTCTCTGATGTCCAATTTTTAGATATGAGGTGAGTGTCACCATATCTGGCTAATACGATATTTTAATCCAGTAAATAACTTCTAACAACCTTAACCCTATAGTGTTTTCTATAGAGAATGTGTGTCTACGCCCACCCACATACTTATTTATGCATCAGCCTACTAAGCCACTTGATTTCTTGGGTCTCTCATCTGGGGTCTTTTCCTTCTCTTCTATGAGTAGTATAACCTTCAGATTTTTCTTCAGAGATTGGTCAGCAATAAAATTTCTCAATTTTTTGTTATGTTTGAAATTTCCGTAATTAATTTTCTTTAGCAATAGTTCTCCTGCATAGGAAAAAAAAATTCTTCTAGATCAGTGGTTCTCAACCTTCCTAACCCTGTGGCCCTGTATACAGCTCCTCACCTTGTGGTGACCCCAATCATAGATTATTTTGTTGCTACTTCATAAGTGTAACTTTGTTACTATAACAAACTGGAATGTAAGTAGATGATACGCAGGATGTATGGTATGCAGCCCCAGAGTGGTTGTGACCCCCACCCGGGTCGGGAACCGCTGTTCTAGACTGGCAGTCTTTCGCTCAGTGTACTGAAGATAAAATCCCACCATCTCTTGACTCGTCTGCTGCTTTTGAGACGACTATTATACGTGCTGGTTCTCTGTATGTCTGTCTCTAGCATCTCTGAGGGGGCTGCATCTAAGGTTCCTCCCTTTCTTAAGAAGTACTTATGTAGGGCTGGAGAGATGGCTCAGCAGTTAAGAGTACTTGTTGCTCTTCCAGAGGACTTGGGTTCAATTTCCAGCACCCACATGTGTTGTGATAAATATTTGATATTAATTGGGTGTTGCTACCCCCCACCTTGGATCATTTAGTTCCCGGATAAAAGATGCAAAAGTTTTATATTTATATAAAACTTTATATAAATTTTATATTTAAGTTTTATATTTATTTATAGCACTAGAGCTAGGTAGATATCAACTCTCTAAGTTGTCTATTTCCCTGTCAATAACCCTGAGATATGACTTGCTATGTCCCGCCTGGGCTACTTTTACTCTGACTGGCCAGCCCTCATGGCCAGTTCTCCTGATGCCTTACCCTATTGTGTCTTCTCCTTTCTCCACCTTCTCTTGTGAGAACAGGCCATGTGGGCTGGCCAATCAGAGTGAGAGCAGCCCAGGCAGAATGTGGCAAGTGATATCTCGGGGTTATTGACAAGGAAGTAGACAAAATAGCAATAGAGGTTGATATCAGCCCAGCTCTGGTGCTGTCTAAGGCTTATTACAAATATAAAATTTTTGTGTGTTTTATTTATGAACTGAACGATCCAAGGTGGGGTAGAAACCCCTAGTTAATATTTACCATAACCCACACGTTGGCTCACAATCATTTGGATCTCTAGTTGCAGGAGATCCAATGCCCCCTTCTAGCCTACACATGTGGTACAGATACCTGACGAGCAAAACATAAGAATAAGTAAGTTTTTGAAAATTAAAATACGATTCTTTATAGTTTCCTCTAGCCCCTCCCTGAGCCATCTTGACAGCTCCCTGTTTATATATGTTTAAAATTTGCATAGTTTCTTCTTGATCATATTTTCTTTTTATTGTTTATTTATTTTTTTATTTTTTTTGCAGACAGGGTTTCTCTGCTGTGTAGCCCTGGCTGTCCCGGAACTTGCTGTGTAGACCAGCCTCCAACTCAGAGACCTACCTGCCTCTGCCTCTCAAGGTGCTGGGATTAAAGGCACAAACGACCATTCCTGGCTCAGTCTTGATTATGTTTTCAAAGCTCTTAAAATGTTCTGATGTTCTGATGCTAAGATGTTTAGAGTTTTTTTGCTAACCAAACCCAGTGAGGGAGTGTTTGTCGGCCCAGCTATACTGTGCCAGCCGCTCTGCTGGCTTCTGCCCACGACAAACCATTCTTGGTGTAGTAGCTGAAGCTCTTTTCTTCTGGAGCTGCTTTCTTCTAGGGCTTTGAGTTTTTTCAGGGCTGTGAGGGCTAGCTACTCATCCTGGCATAACACTCAAAGGAAAAGTCTACGGTAATCTTCTCCTGTCTCTGAACTACTCAATCGGAATGATTTCCTAACGGGTGATCAATACCTGTCAGTAAGATTAACCTGAAGTAAGAGTGTGAGAACAGAGGAAGCCATGGTGGCTCATGCCCCAACCCCAGCATTGCTGAGGCAGAGGCTGGATGGTCATTCCGAGTTTGAGGATAACCTGATCGATCTAGTGAGATCTAGGCCAGCAAGTACTACATATTAACTACATATTGGGACCTATTTCAGTCCCTCTCCTGACCCCCAAGAGTTAAGATGTTGCCTTTTTTTTTTTTTTAAATAGTGTTTTAGGTAGCCTAGGCTAACTTCAGACTCCTTAGCTGAGGATGTCCTTGAATTTCTGTTCCTCTTGCTTCCGCATGCACAATTATAGACACGAACCACCAGACCCAGTTGATGAGGTAGGTGCTAGAGATCGCACCCAGGGCCTTGTGCATGATGGTTAAACACTCTAGCTCAGCCCCTGTTCGTAACTTTTAAATAAATCAAGTTCTTTGCCATCTGTATCTTGGTTTACCTTAAGGAGGATTTTCATGTGGTCACAAAAGTATAAGACACGTAGTCCCTTCCATGGTTTGGTTTTCCAAGCTACTCCTACAGCTTCTGTTGTAAGTCACAAGTCCCCGGGAGACTATCCGGTGGTTATGAAGGCACAAACCTGTGAGGGTCGTCTGGATCACAGTTAGGAAGGAACTGAGTGATTGCTTCTGCTACTTCTTCATTTGATAAAACATCCCAGAGTCCGTCAGTAGCCAGGACCAGCACGTCATCTGCTCCATGTTCATATCTGGAGAGATCGTAGACTCTCACCTGGAAAGAACAGGAGGTACCGCAATGTGAGACATAGAGGCAGGGGGATGCTATTTTCTGTCTCTTACTAACTGGCTTCTGATTCCAAGCCCTTTCCCGTCTGGCCTAGTATTTTTCAAGTATGCACTATGAGGTACGTGATTCCATAGCAAGCTCTGTGGATCCGGAAGTCTCTTTCTAAGACTTGCTTACAGACACTTAGGCCCAGTCACAACTGTGAATGACTGAATAATTAACAAGAAAGGCTTAAGTTGAGAAGGTAATGCTTGAGGCGCAGCTGAAGGGATGATTTACACATGGACATTGTGTGAGTCAGGATGAGCACGGGGCTGGCCTACTCATCTTCCTCTGTATATATCAAGAGCCTATGTATTTCCAAGAGCTGTAATCAGAAAGAAAAAAAAATAGATTCTTCCATTTAAGTCTATAGGGGAGATGAAGTTCATTTGGGATTTTAAGAAATGGTTCCATATTTATTTGTCAAGGACTAAGGAGACATACTTATTGAATGCACTCATTTGAAATCCTTCTTGTCTGATTCCTCTAAGGCAAAAGGGCCCATAGCACCCTTCCCTTCCCCAGGTAAGGGTGAGGGTCTGATACTACACTTGGGTTTCATGAACCCCCAATCTGTGCACATTACAAAGGCCAAAAGTTCAAGCATGCCATCAGACAGGTTTCACACAATCTCTTATATCCAACATTGTCTAATAAACTCTTTACAAAGGTCAGAACATCCCTGGAAAACTAGAATGAATTAAGAAATCACAACCCCACACTTACCCTACTTGGACAGGGCTGGTGGGGGCAGGGAAGAGCAAAGAGAAGTTTGGAGGTTTCATCCCTGTTCCTTCCTGATGTTGCAGAGTCGGGCTAACTCTAGAACTGAGGACAAACATCAGCTACCCCTCTCTCAACTCCTCTGCCCTGCATGGCTGGGGAAAGCATAGGGTAGGTGTGGGAAGAGGAGAAGAGAACACGGCAGACACTGCTGTTCTGATGTCCCTTCACACTGGTGACACTAGTGGCATCTGGCACAGACAACAAACTTCTCAGAGGTCTACCAGATGGCTCAAATTTAGTCTTCGTTCCAGAACAACCAGTTTGTCTATGCCAGTGACATCCTTTAAGGGACTGCTCCTGTGGGCTAGCAGCCAGCTTGATAGGGTAGCTGAACCCTAAAGAATGCTTCACCACCATGAAAATGAAAAGCAGCCACAGGAGCCAGGCCTCTACAGTCCAGATGACAGTAACAATTAGCTAACAGCCTAGCACATGAGGCCCCTCCAGGGTAAGGACATGCAAGGGCATACTCTACCTGCTTTGAAATACATTTTTCTCAAAAGGTATGCTTGCTTAGGATTGAGCTGATATTCTGGGAAGGTGTTAAGTCTTCCAAGCCAGTGAAAATGGAGTTAGTGAAGCTGAAAAGGTAGAACTGGAGTTTTTCACATGCCCTTTCTTGAGCTATTCATGTCTTATTTTCCCACAATGGGGGACCCCCTCCCCCCTTGCTTTATTTTCTGTGATTGCTCGATATGTCAGAGCATATGTAGCTCCAGCATTCCTATAGGGAATTCATATAGGAATTCATATATGGAGCATATCATTCCTCAAATGTTAATGTGTGGACCAGTTAGCCGGAGAACTTGATGGTTCTTAAGTTCTGGGGTAGGGCAAGAGAGCTGCAGTTCTCCAGGTGATGTCAGAGGTGCAAATACTTGGACCATACATTGAGGAGCAAGGCCACAGGGGTCCTACTGAGCCTGGGAATCAAAGGCTCTCTAGACTCTGTGATGCCAGACACAATTAGTTTTCTAAGATTATGAAAAGGGCCATACATGTCACTCAAGGGCTCCCAACCCTAAGTTCTCCCTTATCATGTTAATTCCATGATGTGTTCAAGGAGAGCTGGATAGCTTCCAACTGGCTGATCTACAATAAGCTACTGTGATCATCTGAGCTCCACTGAACAGGAAATAGTAAGTAATGGCAGGTGGAAAGCATCAGGTGGCTCAGTCTTACATCTGTAGTTGAAAGGTGTTTCCATCTGCCTTTTGGCCCTTCCTAAAACAGATGTTTCCAGGGCTGAAGACAATATCCAGTCTCGGGATCTGCCTTGTGAACAGGGTACCCAAATGGTTTCAAAATGCTTTCTGCTGATCCAAGAAGTGGCAGGTTGATTCCTTCAGTCTGAAGTCAGCCTACCCAATAGTAGGAAATCTCGCTAACAGAACCACGTGGGTTCACACTACCACGGTTGAAAATGCTGCTCCTCAAGTCCATCAATAATTGGAATCTTCAATTCTATTTGCTTTTCTACTCACAGCTCCCTAAGGTGGTCTCAATAGCCAGCACAAACATCCCTTTCAATACCATTTTCCGCATAATTTTTATGTAAAGAATTCAAAGCCAGTAGCCACCCCCATTCCTAGGGCGTTCCTCAATTAACAGCCTTTTAGGTTTTTACTGCTATCCTTTGTTTCCTGCCCTTCAGGTAGGAGGGGTGGAAGTGGGGGATTGCGTGGGGGTGGCGTATGTGGTAGGGGGGGTTATCACGGAGGGGGTTAGGTAGCGGGGGGGAGGATTGGTGGGGGGGGGGGTTTAAAGGGAGGGGGACAGGGAGGTAGGTAAGGGGATGGGGGTGAGGTGGTGGGTCAGGGTGGTAAGGTGTTAGGGGAGGTGGTGGAGGGTTGTAGGGGAGGACGGGGGGGGGGTAAGGGGGATGGGGTAGGTAGAGTGGCGGGCGAGGGGTAGGAGAGGCGGGTAAGGTGTGGTGGAGGCAGGGGGTGTGAACTGTAGCAAGTTGTGGGGGGTCGGGTGGGTTGGTGGGATGTGTATTTGTGTGAGTCTAGGTGGTGATCGCCCACCCCCCAGCCCGGGGTGGACCTCGGGGGGGTGGAGGGGTGTTTCATGGAGGGGTGAGAGCATGTGAGGGGGTGGGATCGTGGTTTGAATGGTATAGTAGGTGGTAGTTAGGTAGGGCGTGATAAGTGAATGGAGTTAGGTAGTAGGGGGGAGAGGCGAATAGGGGGGGTAGGGAGAAGGTTCTAGGAGGGAAGGGAAGGGTGGGACGGGGCGGGGCGTAGTGTTAGTGAGTGTTTGACGGGGAGGCAGTGGTGGTGACGGGAGGTAGGCGGCCGAGGGTGGGGTGAAGGGTGGTTAGGTTTTGGGTAGATGGTCAGTTAGGGAGGGGTTTGGGTATGTATTTGTGTAGGGTGAGGTTATAGGGTCTAGGTTAGTCGGCGGGGTCAGGGGAGCGGTGTATGTGAGGTTAAGGGAGAGTAGGGTTAAGGGGTAGTGTAGCACACAAGGTCTTATAGGTAAGGGCGTGGTCAAAGAGGTTAAACCTTCAGATTTGTCTTCAGAGATTGGTCAGCAATTAAAATGTCTCAATTTTTGTTATGTTTGAAATTTCAGTAATAATTTTTCTTTAGACAATAGTTCTCCTGCATAGGAAAAAAAACTTCTTCTGATCAGTGGTTCTCAACCTTCCTAACCCTGTGGCCTGTATTACAGCTCCTCTAACCATGTGTGGCCCCATCATTGAGTTATTTTGTTGCTCTTCATAAAGTGTAACTTTGTTACTATAACAATGGAATGTAAGTAGATGATACGCAGGATGTATGGTATGCAGCCCCAGAGTGGTTGTGACCCCCACCCGGGTCGGGAACCGCTGTTCTAGACTGGCAGTCTTTCGCTCAGTGTACTGAAGATAAAATCCACCATCTCTTGACTCGTCTGCTGCTTTTGAGACGACTATTATACGTGCTGGTTCTCTGTATGTCTGTCTCTAGCATCTCTGAGGGGGCTGCATCTAAGGTTCCTCCCTTTCTTAAGAAGTACTTATGTAGGGCTGGAGAGATGGCTCAGCAGTTAAGAGTACTTGTTGCTCTTCCAGAGGACTTGGGTTCAATTTCCAGCACCCACATGTGTTGTGATAAATATTTGATATTAATTGGGTGTTGCTACCCCCCACCTTGGATCATTTAGTTCCCGGATAAAAGATGCAAAAGTTTTATATTTTATATAAAACTTTATATAAATTTTATATTTAAGTTTTATATTTATTTATAGCACTAGAGCTAGGTAGATATCAACTCTCTAAGTTGTCTATTTCCCTGTCAATAACCCTGAGATATGACTTGCTATGTCCCGCCTGGGCTACTTTTACTCTGACTGGCCAGCCCTCATGGCCAGTTCTCCTGATGCCTTACCCTATTGTGTCTTCTCCTTTCTCCACCTTCTCTTGTGAGAACAGGCCATGTGGGCTGGCCAATCAGAGTGAGAGCAGCCCAGGCAGAATGTGGCAAGTGATATCTCGGGGTTATTGACAAGGAAGTAGACAAAATAGCAATAGAGGTTGATATCAGCCCAGCTCTGGTGCTGTCTAAGGCTTATTACAATATAAAATTTTTGTGTGTTTTATTTATGAACTGAACGATCAGGTGGGGTAGAAACCCCTAGTTAATATTTACCATAACCCACACGTTGGCTCACAATCATTTGGATCTCTAGTTGCAGGAGATCCAATGCCCCCTTCTAGCCTACACATGTGGTACAGATACCTGACGAGCAAAACATAAGAATAAGTAAGTTTTTGAAAATTAAAATACGATTCTTTATATTTTTCCTCTAGCCCCTCCCTGAGCCATCTTGACGCTCCCTGTTTATATATGTTTAAAATTTGCATAGTTTCTTCTTGATCATATTTTCTTTTTTATTGTTTATTTATTTTTTATTTTTTTGCAGACAGGGTTCTCTGCTGTGTAGCCCTGGCTGTCCCGGAACTTGCTGTGTAGACCAGCCTCCAACTCAGAGACCTACCTGCCTCTGCCTCTCAAGGTGCTGGGATTAAAGGCACAAACGACCATTCCTGGCTCAGTCTTGATTATGTTTTCAAAGCTCTTAAAATGTTCTGATGTTCTGATGCTAAGATGTTTAGAGTTTTTTTGCTAACCAAACCCAGTGAGGGAGTGTTTGTCGGCCCAGCTATACTGTGCCAGCCGCTCTGCTGGCTTCTGCCCACGACAAACCATTCTTGGTGTAGTAGCTGAAGCTCTTTTCTTCTGGAGCTGCTTTCTTCTAGGGCTTTGAGTTTTTTCAGGGCTGTGAGGGCTAGCTACTCATCCTGGCATAACACTCAAAGGAAAAGTCTACGGTAATCTTCTCCTGTCTCTGAACTACTCAATCGGAATGATTTCCTAACGGGTGATCAATACCTGTCAGTAAGATTAACCTGAAGTAAGAGTGTGAGAACAGAGGAAGCCATGGTGGCTCATGCCCCAACCCCAGCATTGCTGAGGCAGAGGCTGGATGGTCATTCCGAGTTTGAGGATAACCTGATCGATCTAGTGAGATCTAGGCCAGCAAGTACTACATATTAACTACATATTGGGACCTATTTCAGTCCCTCTCCTGACCCCCAAGAGTTAAGATGTTGCCTTTTTTTTTTTTTTTAAATAGTGTTTTAGGTAGCCTAGGCTAACTTCAGACTCCTTAGCTGAGGATGTCCTTGAATTTCTGTTCCTCTTGCTTCCGCATGCACAATTATAGACACGAACCACCAGACCCAGTTGATGAGGTAGGTGCTAGAGATCGCACCCAGGCCTTGTGCATGATGGTTAAACACTCTAGCTCAGCCCTGTTCGTAACTTTTAAATAAATCAAGTTCTTTGCCATCTGTATCTTGGTTTACCTTAAGGAGGATTTTCATGTGGTCACAAAAGTATAAGACACGTAGTCCCTTCCATGGTTTGGTTTTCCAAGCTACTCCTACAGCTTCTGTTGTAAGTCACAAGTCCCCGGGAGACTATCCGGTGGTTATGAAGGCACAAACCTGTGAGGGTCGTCTGGATCACAGTTAGGAAGGAACTGAGTGATTGCTTCTGCTACTTCTTCATTTGATAAAACATCCCAGAGTCCGTCAGTAGCCAGGACCAGCACGTCATCTGCTCCATGTTCATATCTGGAGAGATCGTAGACTCTCACCTGGAAAGAACAGGAGGTACCGCAATGTGAGACATAGAGGCAGGGGGATGCTATTTTCTGTCTCTTACTAACTGGCTTCTGATTCCAAGCCCTTTCCCGTCTGGCCTAGTATTTTTCAAGTATGCACTATGAGGTACGTGATTCCATAGCAAGCTCTGTGGATCCGGAAGTCTCTTTCTAAGACTTGCTTACAGACACTTAGGCCCAGTCACAACTGTGAATGACTGAATAATTAACAAGAAAGGCTTAAGTTGAGAAGGTAATGCTTGAGGCGCAGCTGAAGGGATGATTTACACATGGACATTGTGTGAGTCAGGATGAGCACGGGGCTGGCCTACTCATCTTCCTCTGTATATATCAAGAGCCTATGTATTTCCAAGAGCTGTAATCAGAAAGAAAAAAAAATAGATTCTTCCATTTAAGTCTATAGGGGAGATGAAGTTCATTTGGGATTTTAAGAAATGGTTCCATATTTATTTGTCAAGGACTAAGGAGACATACTTATTGAATGCACTCATTTGAAATCCTTCTTGTCTGATTCCTCTAAGGCAAAAGGGCCCATAGCACCCTTCCCTTCCCCAGGTAAGGGTGAGGGTCTGATACTACACTTGGGTTTCATGAACCCCCAATCTGTGCACATTACAAAGGCCAAAAGTTCAAGCATGCCATCAGACAGGTTTCACACAATCTCTTATATCCAACATTGTCTAATAAACTCTTTACAAAGGTCAGAACATCCTGGAAAACTAGAATGAATTAAGAAATCACAACCCCACACTTACCCTACTTGGACAGGGCTGGTGGGGGCAGGGAAGAGCAAAGAGAAGTTTGGAGGTTTCATCCCTGTTCCTTCCTGATGTTGCAGAGTCGGGCTAACTCTAGAACTGAGGACAAACATCAGCTACCCCTCTCTCAACTCCTCTGCCCTGCATGGCTGGGGAAAGCATAGGGTAGGTGTGGGAAGAGGAGAAGAGAACACGGCAGACACTGCTGTTCTGATGTCCCTTCACACTGGTGACACTAGTGGCATCTGGCACAGACAACAAACTTCTCAGAGGTCTACCAGATGGCTCAAATTTAGTCTTCGTTCCAGAACAACCAGTTTGTCTATGCCAGTGACATCCTTTAAGGGACTGCTCCTGTGGGCTAGCAGCCAGCTTGATAGGGTAGCTGAACCCTAAAGAATGCTTCACCACCATGAAAATGAAAAGCAGCCACAGGAGCCAGGCCTCTACAGTCCAGATGACAGTAACAATTAGCTAACAGCCTAGCACATGAGGCCCCTCCAGGGTAAGGACATGCAAGGGCATACTCTACCTGCTTTGAAATACATTTTTCTCAAAAGGTATGCTTGCTTAGGATTGAGCTGATATTCTGGGGAAGGTGTTAAGTCTTCCAAGCCAGTGAAAATGGAGTTAGTGAAGCTGAAAAGGTAGAACTGGAGTTTTTCACATGCCCTTTCTTGAGCTATTCATGTCTTATTTTCCCACAATGGGGGACCCCCTCCCCCCTTGCTTTATTTTCTGTGATTGCTCGATATGTCAGAGCATATGTAGCTCCAGCATTCCTATAGGGAATTCATATAGGAATTCATATATGGAGCATATCATTCCTCAAATGTTAATGTGTGGACCAGTTAGCCGGAGAACTTGATGGTTCTTAAGTTCTGGGGTAGGGCAAGAGAGCTGCAGTTCTCCAGGTGATGTCAGAGGTGCAAATACTTGGACCATACATTGAGGAGCAAGGCCACAGGGGTCCTACTGAGCCTGGGAATCAAAGGCTCTCTAGACTCTGTGATGCCAGACACAATTAGTTTTCTAAGATTATGAAAAGGGCCATACATGTCACTCAAGGGCTCCCAACCCTAAGTTCTCCCTTATCATGTTAATTCCATGATGTGTTCAAGGAGAGCTGGATAGCTTCCAACTGGCTGATCTACAATAAGCTACTGTGATCATCTGAGCTCCACTGAACAGGAAATAGTAAGTAATGGCAGGTGGAAAGCATCAGGTGGCTCAGTCTTACATCTGTAGTTGAAAGGTGTTTCCATCTGCCTTTTGGCCCTTCCTAAAACAGATGTTTCCAGGGCTGAAGACAATATCCAGTCTCGGGATCTGCCTTGTGAACAGGGTACCCAAATGGTTTCAAAATGCTTTCTGCTGATCCAAGAAGTGGCAGGTTGATTCCTTCAGTCTGAAGTCAGCCTACCCAATAGTAGGAAATCTCGCTAACAGAACCACGTGGGTTCACACTACCACGGTTGAAAATGCTGCTCCTCAAGTCCATCAATAATTGGAATCTTCAATTCTATTTGCTTTTCTACTCACAGCTCCCTAAGGTGGTCTCAATAGCCAGCACAAACATCCCTTTCAATACCATTTTCCGCATAATTTTTATGTAAAGAATTCAAAGCCAGTAGCCACCCCCATTCCTAGGGCGTTCCTCAATTAACAGCCTTTTAGGTTTTTACTGCTATCCTTTGTTTCCTGCCCTTCAGCCAATTTCCACAGGACTTTGCCAACTTTCCACTTACAGCTCGAGTCTTGTACATTAACCTATGATGCAGAATGCTCTGCGAAAATGCTTTCAGGAAAATTGGACTGGTGTGCAAGCCGTCCACCCCTGCACGCATCCTTGCCGGCAACCAGGGCTTCAGTGAATTCTAGCGTTCACTGCAGATCTCATGTTCCCTCCCTGAAGTGGCTGCTGGCCGTCTTCAATCAGAAACCCTTCCCTCCCAAGGTTTCTCTGTTCATTTCCTGTAATAGTTTTTAATGTTCCTGGAAGCCTCACATGGATCTAATGGGCTCTGAGGGTCTATAGGACTAAGACATCTATCTGGAAGAGTGTTGCTGCAGGCGTCTGAGGAATGAGCTACAAGGTGTACGTGAGAACACCTTGTAGGAAAGAGGGTAGAAAACATGGTGAGTCCTCCTAGTGGCTGCCTCTCCTTGTTCCAATCTACCAAGAAGGGAGGAAGGGGTCACTAGCAGCCTTGGGAATCTGGCATTAAGTTGGAGCAATTTGCAGATGTTCTTTGACTTTATAAGGGGTTATATCCTGATCGACTCATTATTAAATTAAAGATATGGTAAGCTGCAAATGCATTTAGTGCATATAACCCACTATCCATCTCAGCTGAGCAATGCTCCTGTAAAAGCTGACCAGGCACCGTGCCCCAGTGTCACTGCCCAGCACCGGGAGAGAATATTACATATTACACTGCATCATTCTATTATCCAGGCCAGAGATCAAAAGTCAAACTACAGTTGTACACAATCATCGAATAAGACAATTCCAAGCCAAACCAACCAAGCCAAAGGCCATCTGTTATCTAGACAGCGGAAGGACCATTGCTAGTTATCTCCTGGCTACTAACACCTTTGGGTATCTGCTGTCACTAGATCGAGCTGATAGAGTCCTCTCCCTCGATAACTTACATACTGAACAGTCACTATGTGCTACACCCTGAGGAGGTTAAAAAAAATAAACTACAGCCCCATTCATGGAACCCATTCATAAGACCCCATTCATGGATCCCATTCATAAGACCCCATTCATATAGATCCCATTCATGGATCATAGTGTGATCCATCAGGCATAGCTTGCTAACTCTGACATGACCAAATAGTCACCAAAATGCAACAGGCTCTTTAAGCAGCGGTCAACTCTTGCCTTTCCTCTTCTATACTCAAGGAACACACTCCGTGCAGGGTCAGCGGAATGAGTGGGAAGGAAAGAGCCTTTGGCTAGCATGCCCTGGATGAGCCGAGAGCTGGAAGTTCACAGTGCTCCAGTTTCCCAGCATTTAGAGATGTCCTTACTGCCATCAGTGATTCCCACTTGACACAGGAGCCTCTTAGTGCCTAGCTGTAGGCTGCTAGTTCAGCATTTGTGTGCTGTGTGCTCCCCTCTTGGGCCTATCAGTGACATTCCAGCGGCAGCTAAGAGACTGTAGTTCTGTAAGCTGACTCGGGTGTCTTGAACTAATTTAAGAGAGGCATCCACCAGCTTTCCCTTGTCAGTGATCCTTTGCTTCTCTGGGATACCTTTACAGCTTTTGCGCTGGGATCAGAGGTGTGAGGCGCCACGCCCCAGTACCTTCACAGCTTTTATGCCTTTATCATCTCAGCAAATCTGTCCAGCCCTTTTCTCGTTTCGAGTATTTAGGGTGGAACAATGACAAGTTCCTGCGGCTGTATGTGGCTTGTGGGTCAGAGCAAGGGGATAAGTCTTTGGGACTTACTAATGTATTTGATAAAGGTCTCCTGTAGTCCATGCTGGCCTCGAACGCACTGTGTAGTTGAGGATGACTTCACGCTTGTATTTCTGCCTCTGCATCATGGGTAAGTGCTGGGAACACAGGTGTGCCCCACCATGCCTGGTTTTGTGCAGTGCTGCAATACTGGGGATTGAGCCCAGGGCTGTGTGCGAGCCAGGCCAGCACTGCCCCAACTGAGCTAGATAGCTCTGAGATTGGTTCTTTTTTTTAAAGTGAAAAGCATTCGAGGGAAATCATGTTATCTTTGCGCTAGTCTTCTCATGAAGTCCTTATGAAGATCAGGGGAAGGGAACTGAGTAGATGATCATCAGAGCTCTGCTCTCGGATGGCTCTGCCCTCATAGCAGTGACACCAAGGATGTGCTGCTTGACGGGGAGAAAGAGATGAGTGTGCTCCAATTCCAAAAGTCTCATTTACTACAGCCGTGATTAGGACTCCCAGTATTGTCACTGGCAGGAGAGCCAGAGGTAGTTCACAAGATGAAGACCACCGTGGGGCAGTGGGAGATAAAAGCCTCATGAAGACTCATCCTTCTAGTCAATCCAAAACTAGAACGTGTATGGTGCCTGTGCCAGAAGGACCCTGCCAGCACTTCGCCTTGTGGATGCATGGATCAAATAGATTGTCTTAAGACTGACGTTGTGTCATGCCACCAGGATCGCATCCAAATTCTCTAGAGCAGTGGCTCTCAACTTTCCTATCGCTATGACCCTTTAATATAGTTCCCCACATTGTGGTGACCCACCCCCCAACCATAAAATTATTTTCATTGCTACTTCACAACTGTAACCTTGCTGCTGCTATGAATTATAATGTAAACACCTGTCTTCCGATGCTCTCCGGTGATCCCCGTGGAAGGGTCATTCACACCCCAAAGGGGTCTCAACCCACAGGTTGAGAACCAATGCTCTATAGACTCTACCTACATTTTATGTCTAGAAGCCAACACTGCAGCTGATGGCAGGGGAGCTGGGTTTCAGACCCACTTTTGCCTTTGCAAATTACTTTGCTCTTTTGCGTGTCTAAGATGTGGGCAGACTTCAGATTGAGGGGCCTGGGGAGGGGAAGTGGACTCTGCTAGTCTTTCACCTGGGGAGGAAATGGCAGGGTCAAAGCCTGGAGGTGAGGGAGAGGGGTAGAATGGGATTTCTGCTGGGTGATGGCAAAGGATAAGGCTTGTCTTCTTGGTCTCCAGTATCTCCCTTTCTGACATGGAAGGGTGGGAGGACATGGCCGCTGGGCGCATTCATAGCGCTGACATTTTCCAACTCTTTCATTACAGGATGAGTTAAACCTTGATGTGACTGGTCATGAGACTTTGGGACATTGCTCCAAACAAGTCCAGTGACACCTGAGTGTCACAAGCACGTCGGCTGTTCAAACTACCCCAAGGGAGCTGGCTATTTCTTTTGGCTATGGTTAGTTTCATACTTGAATTATACCACAGATATTCTGGAAGCCTTTTGTTTCTTCTTCTAAAGTCCACAGACAAAGTAAGGATTTGATGTTTAGAGAGCGGATAAGACTTAACAGCTCCCAATGCATCAAAATCAGCTAAAATATTTGGTAATACTGTAGAGAGACTGAGCTTGTGGCCAATGCTTAGAACACAGGGCAATGTTCTCCATTGGCCTGGCACCTCATAGCCGGCCAAGCTCTGGGGAGAAAGTCCATGTATGGGCTCAGACTCAGTCATGCTATACCTCTTTTTCTGAGCTTCCAACAGCGGGTTCATCATTAAGTATCTAGTTCATTGAGTCAAACA
Organism: Mastomys natalensis; assembly: GCA_021653895.1. Taxonomy (NCBI): domain Eukaryota; kingdom Metazoa; phylum Chordata; class Mammalia; order Rodentia; family Muridae; genus Mastomys; species Mastomys natalensis. The sequence continues at coordinate 384,409 of JAJTUV010000854.1, read as the reverse complement.
ACAAATTGGATAGTATCTACATCAGTTATCATTTGAGGAAAAGCTTGTTGTCACTAACAGGCTCTTAGTGGAAACAAGGGCCCAAGAAACTCCAGCCTGTGGGTATCGGGATGCCACATCGACAGGACGAGCTGTCAGTTCAGGATACAAGGCATAAGTAAGAGCGGCCAACTTGCACTCAATGGTTTTCTTTGTGTGTGCATATTTTCCAGCTGTTCTGGAACTTGCTCTGTAGACTAGGGTGGCCTCAAACTTAAAGAGGCCCTCCTACTCCTACCTTACCAGTGTTGGGATTAAAGGCTTGCACCACTCTCTCCTTAAATGTTAATAGTGTCCTCTGAGCCTCAAAATGATCTGGTTAAGGGGACAGTACTATGATAACCTGATGTGTAAGCCGTGAAATGATTGTGAATTTGGATTCCTATGGCTGCTACTTCCGGTTACAGGAGCTAAGGGAACCACAGTGGGTCAGTGTATCTTCAGGTTCTTCATGAAGGGTGGGTTTCAGAAGCTTCATGTGAGCAAGAGACCAAGGACTCACTGTGCATGTGACCTCTGGAGAGAAAAATTACCAGTGGCAAACTGTGGGACACTTGTACAGCAAAATCAATCCTATTGACCTCATAGCGAGAAACCCAGGGCAGATTTGTGGTGAAATGGAAAATAGGATTCGTTGTATTCCAGTCCTGTATGCCAAAGGAATGACACCATCTAGGACTAGAGTATGGTGATGTTAATACACCAGGCCTGCACTGGGATTATAACACCAAGTCCCTAAAGCACAGTCAGGAATGATGTAGGATGGTGGTTTTCAGAATTCTCCACAAAGAGCCAGGTGTGCTAGAAGTTTGGGGCTAGCCTAGGCTACTGTAATCCTATTACCTGTGATGCCAAAGCAGGGGGATGGTTAGAAGTTTGGGGCTAGCCTAGGCTACTGTAATCCTAGTACTTGTGATGCCAAAGCAGGGGGATGGTTAGACGTTTGGGACTAGCCTAGGTTACAAAGTGGGTATAGAGTAAAGACTCCTCAAAAAGAAGATCTAAAGGATGAGAATTCCTAGTCTACCCTAGACTCCTAGATTCAACACAACTCTTCTTCAACTGTCGGTCACGGCCCTGTAACTAAATGTGGAAGTTGTGAAAAATCTGGGAACAATAATAGGTTTGTGAGTACACAGCAATCTAAGTTTAATCCAAAATCTGATCTGTAATCAATCAATAGTGCCCACTCCCTGCTGTATCCCGTGACTCCACCGCAGCCGAGGTTCTGAACATACAGCGTAGGTTCTCAGCACTGTGGATACCAGCACACCATGCACACCAGCCGGTATGCCCCAAACACCACAACTCAGGCTGGAGTTGCTGCTATGCTATGCTATGCTATGCTATGCTATGCTATGCTATGCTATGCTATGCTATGCTATGCGTGCTGCTGTGTGCTATGCACTCAGGGTTTGTGTTAGCCGTCCATACAATGTCTATTGCTCTTGTAGAAACATAATGGCTTCAGCACAGAAAACAAAACTTTCGATATTTCTATTCTGTCATCCCTCGGCGTGTAAATGGCAAACGACTGTGGGTTATACAGTCATGTAGTATTTAACTCTAAGAATTGATAAGCAAGTTACTAACTTCATAAAAACCGTTACACAAATGCCAGTTTGGGTGGAAGGCAGAGTTTCTAACAATTTCTGAAGTTGCCCTAAACCTACGTCTGCCATTTTAAAAAACTATATATTTATGTGAAGTGTTTTCAAGATTCCGAGATCAAAACATTGATCGGCTCTGGAAAATGCTTAAGATGCCATGTGCCATGTAGTGTCAAAAGCTCCTCTCTGTGTATGATGTATAAGGTATGTGTGTGTGTGTGTGTGCGTATGTGTGCATATGCCACATGGATGTAGGTACATTCATGCCATGACGTTCACATGTAGGTCAGAAGGAAGCTCAGATGTAAGTCTTCGAGTTCTACTTTGTCTGAGGTTGTTTCATGCCATCAAAACCAAAACAAAACAATACACCCCTGGGCACTTCATTTTTTCCTTTTGAACCCAGGGAATCCACTCTCTGTGAGGCCTAACTTCTACACAATTCTGAGAACTCTTACTTTTACTCACAGAAATAACAATAAACGAATTATAACTACAAGCGTAAACACTCAAATAAATATCCATTAAGAATGGGGAAAACAAAAAAGCTGGGCATGGTGGGACATCCCATTAATCCTACTGTAGGACACGTGACCAGTCAGGCATTAGAAGGGTAAGGTTCAATGAGCTAACCCCCCGCTCCCCACACACCCTGAGAATCTCAGAATTGCAAAGGGCCGGAGAGGAGCCATTCCCTCCCCGCCTCTACCCACTCTGGAACACATAACTACGAGATCCCATGGAGGAACACGGACACTGGGTCATGTAGCATAAACACCCGGAGGTCTCCACGCTAATGAGATGTCTAGATAGCCTTGAGCTTTCTGACACTGAGCTTCCCTTTCTGGGCATTCCTTCCCACAAAAGGGATCTAATCCCTGGTTCACCCCAATAAAATGTATGCATTCACATCCGCTACCATATAAACCAGTATGAACAAGCAAGGACCTTCTCTTCATCAAGAATTGCTATGGGAGGGGAGGCCTTCATTTTAAAGAACCACACCTACATCTTGAAAGGAAGGTCTTTTCTCCTCTGGCCCTTCTGAACTCTTGTCACTCACTCTGGATTAGACTGGGTTCCGCCCATCCCGAGAGCTCTGCCTTCCCCTTCCTGCCTGGTCCATAGATGCCCTGAGGGGAAGTGTGGACCCTGGAGACCCCAGTTCCTGATTCCTAATGGTACGGCTGCAGTACCAGTATACATAGAGAAGAGACCGGAAACCACAGCAATCCTCCCAGACTCCGCCTGGACAGCCCGTTCAGGACTTTGTTCTGTCTCCCCATAGCTGCGTGCCAGTAGTGCCCAGGCACCATCAACAGAGAGGCAGGACATCCCAGCACTCAGGAGGCAGAGGCAAGTAGATTGAAGTCAAGGCCAGTCTGGTCTACAGAGTGAGTTCCAGGACAGTCAGAGTGACACAGAGAAACCCCCCTCTTGAAGTCTTGAAATATCACAGAAAAGGAGGAGGAAGAGGATGAGAGAAGAAGAAGAAGGAAGAAGAGGGAGAGGAGGAGAAGAATGGGTAAGAGAAAAGAAAGAAAAGAAAGAAGAAAGGAAAGGCAAAGGAAGGAAGGAAGGAAAAAAATGCTAATAGATTGTTGGAAATGTGTATCCTATACGCTTCCCTTGAGAATTGTACAAATATAAAACAGTGTCTGGATTGCAAACTTGCTTTTACTTTCTAACTAGGGTAGCTCACATTTTCCAATAACAAGCAGAACTTGCACACCCTGCTCTGAGCCAAAGTCCCCAATCCCTTAGTTATAGTTAGCTTCTTTGTCAATCTGCTTTTATATAACAGATTACATGTCCTTTCATCACTCATCGAACAGCTAACTCATCAACTTTCAATTGTTTTCCTTTCATAGATAGGTGGTCAACCCTAACTACCAAGAGTTCTCGGTACTTTACAGGAAAATCATCACTAAGATGGCTAGCCATGATTCCTTCTCTTTGTCAGAACATCTTCACGGCAAATCAAGTGCCTGCCTCCACATGCCCCTCCTTCTAAGTGCACTGGTCTCAACAATCACAGAACACTTCAGTGCCACGTGTCTGGAACTTCAGAGGCCAGTGCTTCTGAAGCTGTGAGGTGCTCCCTAACACCCTTAAACCACTCGCTCTGGGGACAGTTTCTCTAGGAACCCAGCTGCCCCGCTCTGAGGATCTAAGACCATTTGGATAGACCATGCGCTGCTCCCTGGGGCTCAACTCTCAGCTGAGAGACCTCACACTCACCGTTAGCTGCTGAGCGATCATCTGAGAGTTGCACCCTAGCCTTGTCTTCAACCAGCACCTGACTGGGAGTCTATGAGGGGCTCTGGGGAAGAACCAGAAGAACTGAGGAAAATTTCCAGACTAACTTGGGATCAGTGGTTCTCAACCTTCCTAATGCTGTGGCCCTTTAATACAGTTCCTCATATTGTGGTGACCCCCAGCCATGAAATTATACTCATTACTACTTCATAACTGTAATTTTGCTACTGTTATGAATAGTAATGTAAACATTTTTTGGAGACAGAGGTTTGTCAGAGGGATCGTGATCCACTGCTCTACATGGTTAAGCTGGGACATTGAACTATCTGGAATTTTCTCTTTGCTTTCTGTCCACATGTGGCACTCATTAATTTTGCTTCTGCCTGTCAGCAGGTAAACAGTAAGAAAGTTCTCCCTGGGTGGGGCAAAGAAAATTCTAGAACTGTCCACGGGGTCAGCTCAACCAGGTGGAGGGAAGAAAGAAATCCATGTTTATTCTCAGTGCCGCCTGAGGTTCCCAATCTAATAAATCTGTATTAATTAGGAAGTTATTTTGACTCTCTACTTAAATGTCTACTTTAAAATTGGTTTGGAAAACTCAGAAGGAAAAAGAATCAGACTATTTTCTTCTTCAGACCCTAATAATTGTTCTTTTCATTCAGGCTAGAAAGCAAAATTGAGTTTGTGTGTGTATGTGTGTGTATGTGTGTATATATGTGTATATATGTATGTATATATGTGTGTATGAATATGTGTATTTATATGTGTATGTGTGTATATGTATGTGTGTGTATGTGTGTATGTATGTGAATATGTGTGTATGTGTATGTGTGTATGTATGTGTATATGTGTGTGTATGTGTGTATGTATGTGTATATGTGTGTATGTGTGTGTATGTATGTGTGTATATATGTATATGTGTGTATATGTGTATGTGTGTATGTTGTATATATGTGTGTGTATATGTGTATGTATGTATATATATGTGTATATATGTATGTATGTATGTGTGTGTATGTGTATATATGTATGTATGTATGTGTGTGTATGTGTATATATGTGTATGTATGTACATGTGTGTGTATGTGTGTGTGTAGGGAGACATGGACACACCACCCATGCTAAGGCAGAATCATCCCTTTCACCACTGAATCACAACCCAGCCCTGTGCCTAACAAATAAGATAAAAATCACGTTTCCGTTTCACTCTGTAAATGAAGTGTAACCTCAGGTGAGTTCTTGTTACATTACAGGAAAACAATTCTCAGTTCTGACTCCTTCGGCGTTTGCTTCCTCATGGTCAGAGTTCCAGTCTTTAGATAATGACTGCTCGTCTGCAGCTTCCAGCCCTGATGAGCTAGCTCCCCATCATGTGCGGTTAGCCAAGCCAACCCCCTGCTGCTCCAGGTCCAGTTCATGGACGTCAGTAGGAATTGGCCATTGCTCTAACAGTCCTCTACCTACTGTTGCAGGCACAGCGACTGTCTGAGGTGGGTCTTGTTCACTCTTGCTTCCTTCTTCCTGCCCTACTTTCTCCCTTTGTATCATCTGCTTCCTTTAGTCTCACCTAGAGATGGCCCCAAATTCCAATTTCAGAGGGACAAATACCCCCCCACTCCTGTTTTTCTTTTTTCTGTTTTTTTTTTTCGACCCGGTCTCTCTCTTATGTAGCTGTAGCTGCCCTGAAATTTGCTTCTTCGACTAGGCTGGCCTCCAACTCATAGACATATAGACATTCACCTGCCTGTGCTTTCTGGTACTGATTTAAAGGTGTGCACCTCCATGCCTAGTGTGCGGTTTTAATATGTTTTCCCCTCTCTATCTGCCAAAGACAACGACCCTTTTAGAAGGCTTGAAGACGGTCAGGGGCATACCAAGGTTCTTCACCTCTCTAGATGATTCTCATGTAATCATAGTAAGCTTCTCTTGCGCAGTCAGTTTTCCTTCTCATGGTACCTGAGAATTGTTGTTGCCTATAAACCAGACAGCAGAAGCACAAAGCAGACAAACACATTCTTTCCCCAAATGGGGAATGTAACCTGGAGCACAAAAAGTCACCAAGAACCAGAAGACTATGGGTGTTAAAGCGTAAACAGAAGGCGGTAGCTATCCTTCGTGATCGCAAGGGGAACACCAGGACTGTCAGACACATTCTCCTTCAATATGAAAGCGACCACAGGAACTACCTGAGTGTGAAACAGTCTTCGGAAGCCGTTAAGAAAGAAGAAGGGGAGAACATTACTGGCCATCACTAACCACACAACAGACCTCATGCCCCGGATTTCACTGATGCTCTTATTTCCTCCTACCCATAATCCATCAGTCCAGACCACGCCAAGCCCCATGATGAAGGAAAAGCAACTGGGGCCTTCCGGTGACTGGAGTGGAACTCAGCCTCAGCCTCTTTGTCCCTTATGAAAGGAGTGTTTCGGAAGAAAAAGATTATCTAGATAGAAACAAATTCCCAGGATTGAGCTAAATGAACTGGCGTTATAAGAAACAGCTGACAGACTCCTGAAAACCAGAGAGTGGAGAGACGAAGGAGAGGGAAAATTAGCCTGCTTGTGGTTCTGTCTGGCTGGGCTAGAAGACACGACTGCGGAGGGAGGGAGGGAGGGAGGGAGGGAGGGAGGGAGTTGGCTCTGTGGAGCAGCCCCCAGACAGAAAAGGGCCTTGTTCTTCCAAGAGCCCAAACTGGGGCACAGTCTTGGAGTGGAGGGCCGGAAAAGAAGGGTGAAATTAGGAATCCTAGCTCTACAGAGGGCCTGTCACAGGCCCAAAGGGGCGGAGAGCGGAGAACATCTGGAAGTCGAGGCCTTAGGCCTGTGCCAAGCTGTCTGAGTAACAGGATGTTTGTGTGTGCTGGGCTGGAGGTGGGGGAACTGTTAGGACAGAAGGACAATGCTGAGGACTTGGGCATCAGTGCCTGAGTTAACAAATCCCCTCAGTTCTGAACTCTTCAGGAAGCACAGTTGAGCCTCCTAATTAGGCAAGAGGCAGACCTGGCCGGAGATGCCTGGGGGGAGGGGCTGCAGTCCGCGGGGTCACACTAAGAAAGCCAGGTGCTGTTGTGGAGGGTGACAGTCTCCCACACAGCCCTGTAGCTTGCTGCTAGCAAGCCCCCTGTTCCTTTGGCGGGGGCCTCTTGTGGAATTCAGGTCTTGGCTAGAAATCTCTGCCTTAGACCCCAGAAGGTCTGAGGAGAGGCTCCGGAAACCTGGAGGCTGCTCTTCAGGTTTGGCAAACTCAAGATTTTTTTTTTTTTCCCAGCGCCTTGTGTTCAGCAAAACTGCAAATGTGTTTGGCTAGAGAGAGAAACCCTTCTCTAAGTTTTAAACCCCCGGTGCAATTTTTTTTTTCTTATATAAATTTGATCCACATGGTTTTGATTTATTTGTATTTAATTCATCAAATCAAATTAGGAGCCGCAGTGATGAGTGGAATCACTGGGAATTTCCAAGAAGGGTTTTGAGCCCTTTTTCTTAGAATCGAATCACATGTCTTCACGTCCTCCCCCACACCCCCGGAGCCCCAGTCCTTCAAACCACCAGACTGAGCTGGATTTGAAATTTAGAACTCAAATGTGAAGGAAAAGATCCACGTTTGGCAGAGCCCAAGTGTAGCAGGGAGATATGCGGGGGAAGTCACAGAGAATGTGGGCGGGGCGTTTTGTGAGTGGAGAGGGAGTCCTGAAGATGGGGAGCAGTCTGATTCTTCATTAGATGGCTTAAGTAAATTAACCTGCTTTTCTGGGATCCCAACAGAAGCCACCTAGCCATTTCTCTCTTGGATATGATTTTATCACCATCCCCCTGAATAAAGGGTTTTAGCTTTAAGGAGTGGAGATAGGGTTGGTGGGGGGCGGGGGCTATCTTTTTTTTTTTTTTTTTTCTTTTCTAAACTCTACAGTAGTCAATTCAAACTGTTCCTCTTCTTCTAATGGCTCCCTCCCCCCTCTCCCTGACTCTGGCTAAGGCGCGTCCATCTGGAAACATTTAAAATGTATAACAAATTTAATCTTGTGTAAGAGATCTTGGTATATACACTCCGTATCCATTAGGTTAAATTGTAGGCACGCAATCGTCTCTTACACAGTTCAGTCTGGCCTAGGTTTACATACACAGAGAACGGCCATTATGGTATTTCCAATTACCCACTCTACTGAGCCATTATCTGCAGTGTTGGTCTGAGGCCTACAGCACCTGTCTGAGAAACTCTGACCCCTGAGGACCAGAGGCTCTCGTGTTCAAGACAGAGGTGACCTTTCAGAGTCCCCAAACTGGTACATGCTGAGTCACTCTGAGACTATATTTCTTGACCACTCTTCCCACAGTGACCCAGTACCTAATCAGATGTGGGTTATAAGTGCCAGTCTGCTACTTGACGGTTGTATATCCTTGGGTCATTATTTTATTTTCCTGAGTCTCAATGTCCAGTATGCAGGATGGGTAGAATAACTGTGTACCTCACAAGTCTGTTAGGAATAAGAGGCTGCTGTCAGTTCCTAAGTATGTTAGATGGAGCGTAGGGAGATGTACTGAAAGTATGGTTTCAGCTAAACAGGAGAAACACACATCAGACGCCTAATCTCAGCATGATGGTCGCGGCTAACAACCGGCCCCACAGATTCCTACTCTGAGAGGCTTTTTCAGAGAGAGCGGTTTTTCCTCAGACTAAGAACGGCACAGTAACGAGATGCTCTGTCAAGTCTAACTGCACAGCAACCGCAGTGAGCCAAGTTCCCCTGTACAAAGAAGTATCTACATGTGCATATGGAGAGGGAGGCTGAGGAGGGGGCTTTAAGGCTACTTGAGAGAGTAAAACTGCTTCATTAGTGTTTCCTGAGATCCCCAGGGAGGCTTCTGTAAAGGGCAAAGGTGAGGGTGCCATTTAACATGTCGGATGAATGCTCTCCCCCAAGGGAGAAAGGACAGTTTTATGAGCCCAGTTACAAACTCTGTTCTCAGTGGAGTTCAAAGGGAAGACAGTTCAGGGTTCAGAATTTATTCCTTTCCTCTGGCGAGAAGCAGCTTTGGCTGTAACTCCTGGTCCTGATGTTGGCTAGCATGGAGGGCTGGGGAACTCCAGGGGACTTTGGACATTTTGTCCAACTGGGACAGAGTTGCTTCCAGAGCTCAGAGAGAAGACACCTGTAGCTCTAGATGTGGACTGTATTGTTTTTATTTTTTATTTTTTAACGATTTATTTATTTTTTATTTATATGAGTACAGCGTTGCTCTTTTTAGACACACACTAGAAGAGTGCATCGGATCCCATAACAGATGGTTGTGAGCCACCATGTGGTTGCTGGGAATTGAACTCAGGACCTCTGGCAGAGCAGTCAGTGCTCTTAACTGCTAAGCTAATTCCATGTAACAACCGCAAGGTCTGTGGGGGGATGTGTCTTTCATGCCTAATGCTTACTAGAAATTTCCATGCCAGCTCTAACGCTGAGGCTCTCTCTCTAAAGGGATTATCCTTGTTTAGAGTTCTGCCCGGGACCTGGGTCTAGACAGCTCCTTGTGGCCACGGAGGAGAATGGAGCAGACACATGGTCTGAAGGGCAAACCTCAGACTTGGATCTCACTTGTAGCCTTGTATGAAGGGTGAGCTGGGCCCATCAAAACTCCTCTCTCCAATACAGATGCATGGCAGAGGAGCTGGGTTGACTGGGACATGTGGAACGTGACTGGCTAACCGAATGGCGCAACTCCTCTTGCAGGCTTTTGCTGAGGTGGCTCTACTGTTTATTCCAGAAGTGCTCTCATAAGGCCTGGTCATTCAAATATTCATTTTGTAGACACTAGAAGTATGTCTCCCAATATAATTAAACAACTCCTTTTTGGGGTCACTTTGAGTCAATTTATGTTTCCCATAATGAGAATGAGCTACGTTAGAAGAGCACCTGCTGAGTGGGGTACAGCCTCATACCAAGGGAGCTCACTGGTGGGGAGGCCAAAACAGGAAGATCGTCAATGTGAAGCTAGCCTGGGCAATACAACAAGACCCAAGACCCATGTCTCACATTCCCTTCTCCAGCATGTGTGTGTGTGTGTGTGTGTGTGTGCGTGCATGTGCGCATGCGTGCGTGTGTGTGTGTGTGTGTGTGTGTGTGTGTGTGTGTCTCAGTGGTAGAGCACGCAATGACTTGCCACCTCCATTATACAACTTTCCTTGGGCAGAGTGCGTACATGGAACCTTGGCCGTACAGTCTGGACATTTCCAGTACAACATATGGCTCTACTAGTTCATTTTTCACAGTATGGCAGACAGTACGACTTGCTTTTCTCTACCACAGAAATTGGGAACTAAAGTTCTCTCTCTCTCTCCCCCAACCTCCTCTGCAGCTAGAAGAGTGACAGGATTTTAACCAATGAGATTTAAGTGAGCTTGTTCCTACCCGGTTCATGGAAACTTTACATTTGTGGGCGGGACCGACGAGGCCCCACCCCTAGCAGATCGCTACTAATAGCTGCCGGCTGCTGGGGAGGGAAGGTTGTTTTGCTTTAGGGGTGTGGTCTTCAGTGTACTGTTCATTCTAAAGAGTGACCCACACCCATGTAGATACGGGCAGTGCAACAGACTCGGTGAGTTATGTTTAAAAATGGAAAGAAAGAAAAAAGGAGGGCATGATGTAAAGAAGGGGCCATATTGTGGGAAGGGCGCCCAGAGGCAGGATGAAGGACATCTGGTCAAAATGTATTGTGTACACATATGAAATTCTTAGAGGATAAATTAAAAAAAAACCCAAAACAAATAAAGCCTAAACTCACAAGATATAGAACAACAGCAAAAACAAAACAAAACCAAACCAAAAAACCCTTAATGCTTGGAGCTCCTGCCTCTATCCTGCAGCTGTGAAGGAAAAGCCAGAGGAACACATAAGGGCAGCCCCAGAACAAACTCAGGGCTTCTTACTGTGTAAGAAAAAAATCCGTCTCCAAACCATTAGTATATCTGGTTTGTTTGTTTGTTTGGTTGGTTGGTTTTGTTTGTTTGTTTTCAGACAGGGTCTCATTGTGTAGCCTTGGCTAGCTTGAAACTAACTACATAGATCAAGCTGGCCTCAAACTCAGAGATCTGCTGACCTCTGCCCCACAAGTGCTGGACTTAAAGGTGTGCTCCGCTATGCCCTGCTTCATTTGTTGTCTGAGGCAGCCTCCCTGTGTAGTCCCAACCAGCTTAGGACTTGCTATATGGACCAGGCTGACTTGAACATTCAGTGATGTTCACGCCTCTGTCTTCTTAAGTGCTAGGATTATCGGCGTGTGTCACCGTCCTTGGCTGACTATTAGATTTTCATATTGTTAGATTTATCTTTAAACATGGAAACAAAACCTTTTCTAAATAATACACCATGAAAGGCAACATAGAACCTTGTAACATTTCCAGTATTGTAGGAAATATTGTAGGATCTCCTTTATTTTTTTAACAGATAAAATGACAGATATATTTTTCAATTAACTTCTCCAAATAACATCCAAATGACACAAGTTCTCTTGTTAACTAAGATCAAGTGAGAGGAGATACGCACATGAATAGCTGAGGTACAGGTATTGATTAAAAATGCCTCAGAAAATATTCCCCTGGGCATATGAAGAGTAGACAAAAACATGACTTCTGTATGAGAGACAGAAATCAGGATGCCCCCTCAGGACATTGGTTCTCAACCTTCCTAATGCCAAGACTCTTTAATACAGTTCCTCATGTTGTGGTGACACTCCCCCCCCTACCAACCATAAAATTATTTTCATTTCTGTTTCATAACTGCAACTTTACTAGTGTTATGAATTATAATACAGATATTTTTGGAGATAGAGGATTGCCAAATGAGTCTCAATCCATAGGTTGAGAACCTATGGAAATACATATGAGCTAAACCACAGAGAGAATTGGATGCTGTGGACAGGGAACAGGGAACTCTTGGCAGGACTAGAAGGACAAGGATGAGAAATTCAAGGTCATACACAGTAACAGAGCTTGCTTGGTTTGTGCGGGGGAGGAAGAAACAAAGATCTGATTGGAAAGTTACATCAAGTGGTAAGCCTGCAATGACTATTGGAGTTGGGTTTTGGTCCAAGCCATGGGTACCACCAAAGACTGCCGAGGAGTCAGGATCCACCGGGGATGCTGACTTTACAGCAATATGTGGGAGGAACTGAAGGAGGCGGCACAGGTCGCTATGTAGATGATGAGGGCATGAATCCAGGTACTCAAGGGGAGGGCAGGCTGAGTGACACTAGAGCTGTCAGGCGTGCGGTAATATTTGGATGTAGGGTGGGGGTCGGTAGGAACAATGCACATAACATTGTATTGCATAAAATATAAATATAAGTATTACGGTACCTCTGGAGCTGAAGACAGGAATGGTTTTATGTAGATGTTGGAGTCATGAACCTTCAGGTCATGGTCCCCAAGTCCCCTCGTCACTCCAATAGTTGCCATTACCCGGGCCTAGAGTATAAGCAGAAAGTTATCAGAAATACACACAGTGACAGTGTCCTGTCCCAATTCTTTTTGCCTGACTTTCTATGCTATTGACTGTTCACTGAGATGAGTCGTATTAGTGGAGAAAGACTCATCAGAATCACTGCTGTATCTCAGGCTTACTGGGTGTTGCTGTCTGCCCTCAGCTTGCTTCTGTAAAACTGGGAGTGAAGGGTGCTGAAAAGAAACTAACTGTAATGCATGTATTGTCTACAGCAACTGAAATCAGTTCATATTCAACCAAGAGCATCCACTCACCAACCCACCATCCATCCATCCATCCATCCATCCATCCATCCATCCATCTATCCATTTACCCATCTACCCATCCACCTGCTCATCTATCCATCTATCTCCTCACCCTCCCACCATCCATCCACTCATATAACCACCCATCCATCCATCCACCCAACCATCTGCCCATCCATCCATCTACCCATCCATCTACCCACCCACCCACTTACCCATTCACCCAACTATCCATCCATTTATCCATCCACTCTCCATCCATCCATCCATCCATCCATCCATCCATCCATCCATCCATCCATCTGTCTGCCCACTCGTCCATCCATCCATCCACCCACCCATTCATCCATCTGCCCATTCATCTATCCACCCACTCACCCACCCACCTATCTATCCATCCATCCATCCATCCATCCATTCATCCATCCATCCATCCACCCAACCACCTACCCATCCATCCATCTACTCACCCACCATTCATCATCCATCCATCCACCCATCCAAACACACTCACACTACAAATATTTGCTGGACACTAGCTACGTCCTTGGCAATATCAGAAATGCTAATGAAAGGTGTAGTAAGTCTGAGGCAATTCCTGTCTTTGCAGATCTCTACTACTAAGCTTTATGGCTAGAATAAATAAATCTTTAGCATCTTCATGATCTGCCTCAATATTCCTACCAATTCCTACTGGTGGAAAGGAACAAAACGTCACTAATGCATGTGTGCACAAACTTCTGGGCTGTAGTCTCACATTCTCTGTAAACTCCTTTTGTGGATTTAACATACTGCATTAATATCTACACAGGCAGCTCTCCTAAAGTACCTACTATGTGCACACACCAAGTGGGAAGGACAGCAAACTCCAAGGCTCCATCCATCTCAGCTATGAAGGAACTTGGTAGAGGGGTAAGAGACATATATCTAATATATGAAATGGGCTTCAGTTCTGGAGTGCTCATCAACAATGGAATATATGAATTTAGAGGAAACGAAAATTCTACCAAGAAGGTGCCACAGAGGAGCAATGCTAAATTTGGTGCCAAAAGACGGACAGTATCAGACAGGCAGACACAGAAGGATAGACTGCCTGTCAAGATGAGTGACACAAACCCTAATGGCTGAACATTGGGTCACCAATAATAGAGTCCATGTAATGCTGTAGTTCAAAAAGAAGTAATTTCAGGTAGGAATCTAAATCTTAGGCTAGAACAAAGAAGTAGTTTCAGACAGGAATCTAGATTTTAGGCTAGAACAAGGAAGTAGGCTTCAGACATGAAAATGACCTTGGGCTAGGACAGGGAAGTAGGCTCAGATACTTTGGTCATCCTGATAAGCCCTTAGAAACAGTGATCATGGGAGTGTTCGTGTAACTGGGTTTAATGCCTTGCTTTTTCTTTGACTATTTGTGTTTATTGTCTTGCTTGTTCCTTGACTCTTTGCATCTATTGTATTGCTAGACCCTCAACCTAGAACTGACCTTAATACATGCATGTAGTCAAAATGGTATAAAAGCATAAAGGAGGAGAGGGGATGGGATAGGGGTTCCAGAGAGGGGAAATGGGGAAAGGGGATGACATCTGAAATGTAAATAAATAAAATATCCAATAAAAAAAAGTTAAAAAAAAGAAAAGGTAGGACATTGTTACTATGTAAAATAAACAAGTTACATATACTACCTGAAAAAAAAAAATGCTGTAGTTCAAATACCTGAGCCTGGATTTTCCTCTGTTACTTGGATAATAACATTAAATGCTTCATAGAGGCAAGGATGGGGTAAATAAAAGAAGATACACTACAGTTCAGGGCAGGTGAGAAAGTACCTGCCGTCAAGCCTGACAATCTGAATTTGGTCTCTGGAACCCACCCAATGGAGGAAAAGAACTGACTCCTGCAAGTTGACATGTGTTGCAGCTCATTATTAAATAAATGTAAAAAAAGAAAAGAAACCCCACGTTATAATTCAACAACATATTTTCATCCTTGTCTCTTTGAAGTCCTGTGGATTTGAGGGAGACAGAAGGCAGACAGGGTCTACAGTACTGTAGAAATGAAACCAAGATACTTTTAGAGACTAAGCTTGAACCAGTTGGCCCTCAACTCACAGTAATCCTCCTGCTTCAGTCTTTTGAAGGCTGTGTGATTGCAGATTTGAACTACCATGCTCATGCGTGTGTGTGTGTGTGTGTGTGCGCGCGCGTGCGTGTGATCACAAGACTGTAATATATAATGGAGGTCAAAAGACAACCTGCACGATTCAGTTCTTTCCATGTGAGTTACAGGGATCAAACCCAGGTTATCAGGCTTGGTGGCAAGTGTCTTCACCCACTGAGCCACAGGGGAAGGACAGAATAATGGATATCATCTTTCATTGTATACATGTATGAAGTTCTTAAAAAGAAAAAAAATATTTAAAAAAAACAATAGCAACAACAAAAATATCACTGCTGATAACCTTCTAAAAAAAAAGACAGCAGTCCATTCTCCTGTCCAGGAGAGTATATTAAACACAGGTAAACAGGGTGCTTAGGACTTGCCCATGTGTCAGGGACTGGGGGATGCTGGAGACCTTGCTTTGTTGTTCTTGTGAGTCATTTCTTCTTGATAAATATTAACCTGACACTGATAAAGGATTCACTTGAAGAATCTCTTCAATGTGGACACACTGTCATCCTCTTCTAACTGAAACTCTCGGCTCTGAATGTAAGGAAGCTGTGTTCAGAGGAAGCCTGCAGAGGGGGATTCAGGAGGCAGCTTGTTTAATGGGGTATGGGTTCCAAGTTTTGTCATCTCTGTGCTAGCCTCACAAGCTCTTCCAAATGTGCTCAAGGATCTTGTACCTACAATCTTCTTTGAGTTCAACCATATTATTCAGCCTTTGCTTCTGACTAGAGCACTGGGATCCAGTGATGGCCCTGTTATCTCAGTCTGGGCTCTTGGTCCTGTAGTGTAATTGCAATGAGACTCTGGTGTCCCTTTGTTGGGACAAGTAGGAAAGCCGATTTATGAAGTTTGAACTTCAGTGGCGGAAAAAAAGAACCCTAGGCAAGTGCCCCACACTGGTGCTGTCCTCTGCTGAGCCCTGTTTCTGCCTGGGTTGCTTTCATCTTGAAGTCTCAGCTGCCTTGTCTTCCAAATAGAGGTACGCAGCCAGCCTGACCTGCCTCTGAGCTGTCAGTTGCAAACCAGAATGATAAATGTGGAAATGGTCTAAAGAGGGACTCAAATGGACAGAGACCGGGACAGTATTTTCATAAAACTGACTTTCATCTTCTGTGTTCACCCACACCCCTCAAATCCTGCCGCTCTCTGTCCCCTCAAGGCAGGTGACCTGACGAATGATGGAAATGATGTTTGTTCAAGTTGTCAAGGCTATAAAAACCCCAAACTGCCGAGTGGAGCATACAGATTGCCACAGGCTATGCAAAGCAAAAGGCCACAGACACCTCCTCTCATTCCAGCGGTGAACTTGAGCCTACCTTCTTGCCTTCTCCATAGATAAGGGGAAACTTCAAGTCATCATCTTCAATGGTTTTGTATGCCCTGAAGGGGAATAAACAATATTTGAAAACAGGTTTGCACTCAATTAGTGACCCTCTGCCCCGGCACGGGCTGCTAGGAGACTCATTTTCCTGGAGATTCCAGCCATTCACCACATTGCCTCTTTGTTTTTATATAGTCACTCTCTGTTCTCCATGCAAAACTGTGTGGTGTGTGCGTGTGTGTGTTTGTGTGTTCACTTTGACAAGCCAGGAAATTTCAAGTCTTCATATTCTTAGAGACAAAGCTATATATAATTATATGTAATATTGTAAGAGGAGATGGAATTCCATTTGGCCTTTGCAATAATCCAGCCACTGGACTCTTCTTGCTTCTGCAACTGTAATAAACAACAGTGCTTAGGGGTGAATGGAGTCTGCAACTCCTCCAAGGGGCAATTCACACCTTCAGGGCCATTTACACCAAACATCTTCTATTGGGATGACTAGGGACAGAGGACACAAGCATGACCTCGGGATGAGAGTCAAGGTTGGCAGAGAATTGTTCCGAAATAGCTTTCTGACGGCCATTCGCCACACAGAAATCTACTTTAACGCTTCATGGGTTTATGTAGGACATGGTTGTCTAGATGTCACTGCCAGCAAATGAGACCATGTGTTCCAAATCTACACATAAGCGAGTTTAAAAAAAAAACAAAGCAAGCAAACATAGCCAGTTAGTAGCCGTGTCCTTGGCCAGAGCAATCTACCTTTCTGTTTTTATTTCACCTGTAAAGTGAGCTTAGCACACAAGATACAAAGGGTTCAGCACAAAGCTTCTGCTCATTAACAATACAATTAGGGGCAGCTGTTAGTGATATTTAGCAGGTAGTTAATTTTTGGTGGAACACTTCTCCATTTGGCAAAATTGGGGGTGGGGCGGATATCACTACTTATTCACCACCCTAGAATGAATGTGTGCTGGGGGCCTCAGAACTTCATTAATCAAATAAGGTCAAAAAGTTATGAGGAAGTAAAGGTCCAGACTGGGTAGGATAGGTATAGAATGCACAGAGAAAACCCATTTAATAAATGGCTTCTGAGACCATTAGGCAACTGAGCTATATGCTCAGAGCTGGGGAAAGCTCGTCCTTGGCCTGGGAGCCCAGAGCAACCCAGAAATCGAATTTTCAAGAAAGTAACCGTAGTATTTCATTCCCTTAAACCAATCAAATTAACACAAAGTGGAAATGAGCTCCTTTGATGTTTAACATTCTCACATGAACTATTTTAAACACTGTGGCCCATAAGCCGCTTGGGTGAACAAATAAAGCTATTATTAGAATCTACCATCAGCTTAGGGATCAACTGTGTCGAATGGTTCTCAACCTCAGCTATGTAATGAACTATATAATGCAAAGTCCTTAAGACATCCTGAGGCCCAGGCCTCATCCCAGAGCAATGAAAGCAGAGTCTCTGGAAAAGAGACCTGAGTACCAGGTGCTTTGCTTTTAAAGCTTGACACATCTGACTCTGTTGTAGACGAAGGATGAATGAGCATACACTAGACCTGAGTTAAGCTGTCAGGTTCTCATCGGTTTGACTCTTGAGAGGGGAGACCCCATGGATTGAAGGAGGAGGGAGGAAATGGGCTGAGACAGGCTCTCACATGACCATGAACAGGCATTCAAGATGCTGCGTGGGTGAGAAGACAGTCTTGGATAAGGAGGCAATGAGGTAAGAATCATACCCCGGGAATGGCCAGCCTTGAGATGCCAGCACAGGAAGTTGGAACTAGAGAGGAGGCAGAAGGCAGCAGATCTGGAATCAAGAACAGGAAGGTCCTCCCTAGAGGTTGGCTACGAGACTCAATTGGCTCGGGAAGGCAGAGAGAAAACTGTTCTCACTCCACCATCAGGATCAAGCTCTCAAATCCTCTCAGGGGAGAGGCCACCAGGACCACAAAATCCTCGTCGCATGGCTCAGAAAGACACACTGCACGGAGTTACTACTCCCAGAACAAGGCAACCTCAAATTTTCATGTTACATTTTAGCTTATTAATTTAGCCTTAGAACAAAAGTTAAAACAGAAACAAGGATTAGGGAATGTAGTTCAATTGGCAGAGAGTGTGCATGAGGCCGGAAGTTCAGTTGGAACGCCAGCAGCTGAGAGGTAGGAGTGAGGGGATCATAAGTTCAAAGAGATAGTAAGAGCATCCTTGGATACAATGTCTTCCCATCCAGCCTGGGCTACAAGAGACTCTATTTCAAAATGAATAAATACAGAAAGGATGACCTTGGGAGAAGAAAGAATTACTCTGTTCCCACTGGTGTTGGTTTTCAATAAAACACAAACCCTTCGTCCTCCTCCTGCGACAAACAAGGATAATCACTGTGCTAAGAGAGCATACAACAACACGCCCTCCTACTCATTCTTCCTGGGTACCAAGCTGGGTTCATTAGTAAGTGGACTTCCATGTACCGATACAAAGTCTTAAATAATACCAGAAACGCTTGGGACTAGAGGTGCTGCTTAATGGGAAAGCTCACACTCAGCATGGGTGATACCTGGGTTTGATTCTAAGTAGCGAACACCAAACAACAAATAAAAAAAAGAAAATCCTCCTTCATCTGGAGACAGCTGGAAGTCTATAAAGACTTGAGGCTAAGAATAATCCCAGCAGATATTTTACTGAGGCCGACGACACAGGACTTGGTAGTCACGTATGCTTTTAAGAAATCTTTTGGAGACCCCATCTTACAGATGGAGAAACAGGGTGAGGGAGATTTACTTTCCCAAGGTCACACATTAAATGAATGGCCCTATACCGGAAAACACTGCAAAGGAAGTATATCATCTGCGTTAACCTTTGGGGATGTTTCACTCTGGCAACAAGCCTGAAATGAGGCTACTTTGAGTAGGTGGTCAAATGTTTGATAAGGGAAAGAGAACCTTTGGCAAGTGAGACCAGAACGCATTCTGAATGGCAAGAGGAGAAATACATTGCCTGGCAGCCAATGAGATCTGTAGGAAGGAGGAGGAGGGTAAATAGTGGAAGTTACCGTTCGGGTTGCACACTTGTGTCTGATCCTGTCTGTTTCATCTGTGGCCACAAAAGGTAGCTTCCTTATCCCCATCCTTCAGAGGACAGATATCCCTCAACCCTGCTGGGTAGTTAAACCTCATCCTGGTCCCTCCCACTTGCAAGGCCCTGACAGGTGGTACCCTGTATCACCTTTGTTCAGATGAAAATATTCATGCTTCCAGCTTGTCCAGGCTCCTTTCTTCCTCGTCCGACAGGGGGATGGGAGGATACAGAATTTGAGAGCACCAAGACACCAAGAGGTTGTTTGCATTTGATGTTATAACCAAGAATGTATGGTCACATATATGTGAAATATATATATGTGTGTGTGTGTGGTGTGTGTGTGTGTGTATGGAATCCTTTATTCCAGATTTTAAGATTTGGAAAATGGTTTAAATAAATTTTAAAAAATTCCAATATCAGATCACTCCCTGGCTTTATAATAACATAACTGAGCAGGAATATAGTCAAGCAATCACTTGTTCTAAGACGGCAGCGCTAAAGACCTTATGAAATACTTGTCGGTCACTCTTACATTGGCTCAACGCCTTTATGAATATTTATGAAATGAGGGATGAATGCAAGGCTTACAAGGTGCTACTTAAAGCTACTACATCCTTGACTTTCCCTACCTTAGAGGCATTAAGGTCAGAAACATCAGTTTCAGGCCAGGCATGGTGGCAAACACCTTTAATCCAGCAATCTGGCAGACAGAGCTCTGTAAATTCAAGGCCAGCCTGGTCTATATATTGAGTTTCAGGACAGCTAGAACTACATAGAGAAACCCTGGCTCAAAAAAATAAAAAAATAAATCAAACCAAACAAACAACCTTCCCTGTCTGCTGGCTCTGAAGACATCTGGACGGGCTGTCTCTGTTTCCCGTCCCCTTGTTCTTTCAACGATGTGTCACAGGACCTTGGGGACTGTCTGTCCCACTCACACCACGAATTTGTTAATCAAACATCACAGACTATGACAAGGGCCCTCTGTGGGCTTTCTGGTCTGTCAGTGTCCTGAAAGTTTGGCACTTATCTTAAGTGAAAGCACTTGAGATGCGGTCTAATTAAAAATGAAATTATCCCTTTGATTTGGATCTTGTTCTTAAAAGATCAATGAAACTGATAATTGCACTGTGTGCATGCCTGGGTGTGAGAGCTTTATGGTCACAGATTGAGACTGTGAATGAAAACAAACACCTCCCCCACCTCCTGGCCCACAAGCAAACAACACAGACCCCACGACACAGGAAAAAGATCTAGAAAGGGTTTCTTGCCACAGTCTCCTCTGCTTCATTAGGGCGATGCCTGGTTTACAATGAATGAAGAATTCCATTGCTCTTATTAATCTCACTTTGCTAATTCCAGTCTACTATCCTAAACCAGTCAGAGATTCTGTTTTCAGATAGGGTCTCACTATGTAGTCCTGGTTATCCTAGAATTTGCTATGTAGACGAGACTGGCCTTTAACTTACAGAGATCCACCCACCTCTGTAACTTTAATCTTTTAAATTCTATTTTTAATGATGGTTCTTAAATGCTTTAACCTCTCTTGTAGCTCACCATCCACCAGAGGTAGTGGAAAAGAAAGGATTGGGGGGAGGGGGCAGCGGACCTGTTTACAAAGATTCTTTAGAGCAACTCATGTCTGTGTTGTCTGGAAATCAGCAGTTCAGTTCACAGGTCAGCAGGCAGAGGCAGCTCAATCACTGGCAAACACTTTATGGATACACCAGCAGTCAGTTTGATAGAGTTGGGTTAGCAACAGCAGTGACATGACCTAGCGGAGACAGCCAGGCCTCAGCCTCAGCCTCAGCTCCAGTCAGCAGCAGGGACCAGCAGGAATGCTAGAAGTTCTTGGCTGTGCCTCTCTCAGGGAAGTGAAGATCAACGAAGACTAGAGACCCACAAGTGTTACACAGCTAGCTGTACAGCAAGTCTAGCTCTGTCTCTGTCATTCCATGGAGTCCTATTTATACCTTTGAACATCACGTGTCTTCCGCGTGCCTCAGCACATGCATCCAACCATCCTGAGTTCTCAGAAGAGGCAAGAAACAGCAGCACACCACCAGAAGTTTTGTGGTGTGTTTCTCTCTATGGAATCCCCACAAATGCAGCTCAACCACACAATGCAAGGCGGACCAATACATGCGTGTTGCTCGCAAACAATCCTTCATCACGTGACTTTTCACGTGCTTGCTTTAGCAGAACATCCTCTCTCTTGTGTCTGCTTCAGCATAACTGTTCCTTCACGAGTCTGCCTGAGCCTTTCACACCTGTGGCCGCTTTAATGAAACACTCTTTCATGTGTTTGTCCCAGCAAACAAAACACCATCCAACCGACTTTCCAAAGATCCTGCAAGTTTCCACTTCACACCTCTGTCTTCAGAGTGCTGGGATTAAAAGCATGTGCTACCACACCTGGCTCAATTTCTTTTTCTTTCAAAAACTTATTTATGCACTTTATATTTTGAGTATCCTGCTTGAATGACTGAACACCAGAGGAGGCCATTGAGTCCCATTATATAAGGTTACGATACTCCATGTGGGTGCTGGGAATTGAACTCAGGACCTCTGGATGAACATCCACTGCTCTTAATCACGAGCCATCTCTCCAGCCCCTAAATTCCCTTTGTAGCCCAAAGAATAGATGGGGAGGCAGGCTAAATGCTTTCAAAACAAATTACAAATCAGTTTTGCCACTCTTCCCACCACCAGGGTCCAAAGACCACCATCTCTTAACTACATGATGGTAGCTGGCTCACGACACCTCCAGGCAATAGTCAAGGGTGGGCAGAGAGACAATGGCACCAGGACGGTGGCTTGGGGCAGCAAGGGTCTGAAAGTGTTCAGCTCTGTCACTTGCTTTCCTCTGTTTTTTAGAGCAATCAGTGTTTATTATTCAGTCACCGCCCTCCCATGGCTGTTTCCCATTATCCCATAAAGCAGTCAAATAGCTATTTGAAACTCACTTCCCTCTTCTCTGTCAATCCTTTGACCTTAGAATTTTCCCCCAGAGAATAGCATCTACCACCTAACAGAATATTTTTTCTTACTTCCTGCTTCAGTAGAGATCTGGAATATTCTTCTTGGGTTCATGGTTTTTTGTTTGCTTGTTTTTCTGGTGGCACTACTTTTGGGGAAGGTTTAGCATGTGGGACCTTAGCTAGGGGAGGGAAGTCACAAGGGGCAAGCCTTTCCAAATCTCCAGTTCTTGCTCCTCTCTGCTGCCCATCTGCCACCATGTGAACAGCCGCCACAGCCACACGCTCGTGCGATGAACTGACCTACCCTGTCCTGCCTTCGTGAAGAAATCAAATCTTTCCTTCTCTTCTGTTGTTGTGAGGTACTCAGTCACAGTGATGCAAACATCATAAATGCACTATGTCTTTTTTTTTCTACAGCTCCCCCACACTTTGTGAGAACTTTGTGGGTTCTGCAAGAGCGGACATCTTTTGTTGGGTAATGGTAACATTCCTGCTATCTCAAAACATAACTGGGAACCTAAGAAACTCTTGATCAAACCAAGCAAATCAGTGCATTCTACCTTCTTCCGCAGAGGCTTTGCACACCTTCCTGGTCTAGTCTCCTTTTGGAACAGATGTCAAGAACTTCCTTGTATTTCTTCTGCATCTACAGTCTCAGGGCTGAGGCTTTGTCCTTGTCCTTGTCCTTGTCCTTGTCCTTTTGTGGTTTGATAGGTACTCTGCTAATCTTTACAGCCATAGACCCTTTCTGGGCACTTAACCACAAGAGATCTCCATGTAGCTACAGAAATCCTTCTAGCTATTGGGTGACAGATCATCGATTGCTAAGGGACTCCTCACCAAGAATCCATCCAACCCTGGGTCACTTTTGTAATTATTAGAAAAAAGCTCCTAAGCTTTATCCTGGCTGGGTTGCCTGTAACAAACCTTCCGGCACCACTCGTCAGTTTAATGCCCCACCCCACCCTACACCCTGGCTCACCTTCATCTTACATAAAACCCATCTGTGAAGCTCTTTCGTATCTGGCATTGGCACCCTGGGATGTTTTCTTCCTTTCTGCAATGCTGTTGTGGTGGTTGTTTTTTTTTGTTTTTTTTTTTTTTAACAGCATGGAAGCTTGCTGCCTCTTCTTCCTTGGCTGCTCTTCCCCTAGTCAGTTCTGTACTGTCCTAATACTGTGACTCCTTAATACAGTTCCTCATGCTGTGGTGACCCCCAACCATAGAATTATTTCCTTGTTACTTTGTAACTGTAATTTTGCTACTGCTATGAATTAGAATCCGAATATCTGGTATGCAGGATATCTGACATGTGACCCCCCAAAGGGGTCACGACCCACAGGTTGAGAACCAATGCCCTATATCCTTCTCTATTCCTATAGGGAAATGTCTGCTCTGGCTACTCAGAGCACAGTGCTTCCCGCTGCCCACTGCACTGATGCAACTACCCTTCCCAACATGCACTTAGCAGGCAGGAAACTACCCTGTGAATTAGTTTACCCTGTCTGTTCTGCCTCCATTTTGAACCTTCGTTCTATGACGAAAGCAACTTCTTTCTTAGGTTCTACCTTCTGCTCATATTTACAACTGTGAATGCAGGCAGGCACACAGTGGACGGAACCCACATACCAGCTGACCATCTGAGCAGATGGATGAAGGCTGGCCCTTCACCTTCATCAAGCGAGTTTCCCCTCAAACATGATATATACTATCGTTCCTCTTAGTGCTTCCTCCCACCTTGCCTTCAGATGACTTTTTTTTTTCCAGCTACAAAATAGGGCTAAGTTCTCTGTCAGGAGGGCTTTGTTTACCTCTTCATATTAAAAATTCTAAGTTCTCTCTCTCTTTTTTTAATCACCTATACATGTTAATAGATAGTTACAACATAATTAAAACACCATTTATGATTCTCCGAATGCCTACTTTCTCCAGGAGATTCCTAAGTATCCTTTGGGATGCTTGTTTTTGAAAATCACAGTGCTACTTGCCAAGACTCCAGATCAAGTTCATTTTACATTAACGGACATACATAATCCTCTATGTTAACTCACATGGAAGGTGTGCTTCTGGAGGGAGGCTCTTAAGACACGCACCGTGATGTCTGTCTGCCGTTGTCTACTCCCAGGGCTGAGGTAAGGGAATGACTACAGCAAGGACTTCAAGAGAGGTAAGATTCCAAGAAGACAGACAAGGTGGGGAGGGGAAAAAGAAAGAAGCAGAAGAGGAGGCAGAGGGGAGGAGGAGAAGGTCAAAACGGAGAATGAAGTTCTTCCTGATCTCTGGGGGAGTCCACTGTGCCGAGCCAGAGGACCACTTTCCACACACTCTGATGTGGGAAGGAATAGGGTTGCATGTCACTGTGGGTGCATAGATGTGCTTGTGTTTGGAAGGCAAAGGACATCCTAAGGGGTCACTCCTAAGGGCTAATCACCATGGTTTTGACACTCGGTCTTACTTACAGCTTACCAGTAAGTTTAGCTGACTAGCCAGCAAGCCTCAGAATACCTGTCTCTGCCTCCTTAGCTCTGGGATTAAAAGGAGGGTTCTAGGGATTGAACTCTCTACCAACTGAGTTGCCTCCCCAGCTCCCAACTCTAACTTCTTAACTCACAGACTGGGAATCCAGAGTTCACATTGGATATTGTCTGCATAGACTTCTTCCCACAGTCCCCTTTCTCCTAAGTTATGATCTTTCTCTGCAAAGGGGATGGGGAGGGGGGGCACAGAAAAATGTTCGTGTCCCCAAGTTGATTTCCTTAGAAGGGCTTCAAAGTCATTTAGAAAGGACACGTTCCCTTCTGGAGGAACTGAAGGACGGTCTCCCTTTGGGGATGGCATCATCTGGACAGTTGTCTTGTGATCTCCAGTAACACACACCAATGAGTCACATTCTTCCACTAACCTCTCGACATCGCCTTGGACATCACTCTTCCCTTGAGGATCCTTCTTCCTGGATGCCCGTCCCTCCTGGCAGAGCCCACTGTGGTGAGCTACAGCACACACCAGGCTTGGGGAGTCAGTGGTTTGGAAGGCACATTGCAATCCTCACGTGGAGTAGCTGCGTGAACTTGGGAAAAGCCCCTGAAATGCCTGCGCTTGGTTCTTTGAACTGGATTCTTGATAGGATTAGTTGCAAGGGCTAAATGCTAATACGCCCTTTATGAAGGATAGCTTGCTAATGAGGCATGCGGTGGGGATATTAAGGTCACAGGAACCGCATTCTCTTCTCAATATGGAAGCGGAGTTAAACAACCGGCCACCAGGGGCAGCACATGCCCATAGAGACACCATCTTGCTAAGCAACCGAACCACCCCAACTTAAGCCCTTTCTGCTGTCAATTAAAGATGTACAAGCCTGCGTGCACTTTTAACCAAACAGGTCCAGGCTTCAGTAGGATACCGAAGATCTAAGGGAGACTTGCTGGATTGGTTTCGTGGAAGCCCACTGCCTCTCCGGGAGGGAGGAGAAAGACACAGGAGGTCTCTTCTCACAGCACAGAGTCCTAGCCCACGCAATCCTTTTCACGGTGCTGAGTGGGCTTGAATGGATGATGGTGAGGAGAAACATCATCCTGATCCCAGGTTCTCACTGCCTACCTCCCTAGAACAGAATCTTAACAGTGGCTCACATCCCACAAAGCCCAGTAGGAAACACCACCCCAGGCTAGAAGCCCGAATGCCAGCGGTGGCTCTCAGAGATTGGCAATACCCCAATTAAGCAAGACTGGAATCTGTCAAGGCTCTCCCCTGACTGGCCCGCCCGCTCCCCCCTACCCCCCATCGTCTTAGGCCTTCCTGGAAAAAGCAATGTTGGGCTGGCAGCCACCTCGTGCTTCCTTTTTCTCTGCCAGCCATCTGTATTTCCAAAGGCATCGAGCCTGGAGCCTAACCGCAGCGTTGCAGAAATGGAGGCTGCTTCCTGCCCCTGGCGTGGTGCTAGCGGGACCCTGTTCATCCCCTTATTGCCGGCTCAGTGTGTACGCAGACGCAAATGCACACTTATGCAAGATTTGGTATTTAAGTCTTAGTATTATTTTTTCAAATGTTATCTTTGAAGAGCCATTTTTTTTCTGGCTTCAAAGTGTTACAAAAAAAATTCTCAGATGCATTGTAAACTTGCTCGTGGGTGGGAACTTGGCTTGCTGGAGAGATGGGGTCAGACAGTCAGGGACACTGAGTCTGAGGCAAGCTTAACGAGAGCAGGCTCTTACCAGAGTTGGGGGGTGGGGTTGGGCGCGGATAGGTTCCTAGGGAGAGTCTGAGGGAAGCAAGAAGTATCTGGTACTTGCAAGGAAGTTTCGAGTCTAGTCTTTATGTTTTGGCCAGGTTCAAACTCTGTCACAGGCACAACACTGCATGACAGGGTTGACTGACCTTCAAAACACGTGTGTGTGTGTGTGTGTGTGTGTGTGTGTGTGTGTGTGCGCGCGCGCGCACGCGCGCGCGTATGTCTCTGTGCAGGCCTGTGATAGTTTAGCTCATTGGCTTCCTAAATTCATGTGCTTAGAGCAACTTTCAATTGATCTTCAGTTACATGACCCCTGGTAGGGTCATTTTGAGGTCGTCCTCTAATCATATCTGATCTTTCTAATTTTGGTCCTTGGAGTATCTTTGCATTAGTCAAAGTCTGTAAGTGCTACATCATGATGCACGTGATGCACCTCTGTTGGATTCGGGTACAAACACCAAGTTTGAGAGGTCATTTGGTGAGAAGCTGAAGAGGACATGTAACAGTGTCACCTATGCATACTAGGGTCAAAGCCAAGAGGCAGACAGCTTCTTCCATCTCAACCACAGAAAGGGAAGCCTCCTGGTCTCTCAGGGAGAGTTTCCCATAATGGGGTTTAAAGTCTGGTCCTAGATAGGAAATCTCCCAGGTGACAGCTGACCCACGAGCCCTGGGAAAATTCCTGAGTTCCTTTACCCATTAGCAGGTTTGAACTGGACCATACCTGGGGTTTTGGGAGCGATAATCATACCTTTTTGCCTAAAGCAGTGGTTCTCAACCTTCCTAATACTGTGACTCTTTAATACAGTTCCTCATGCTGTGGTGACCTCCCTGCTCAGCCATGAAATTATTTTCGTTGTTACTTCATAACTGTGATTTTGCTACAGCTATGAATCTTGATGTAAATATCTGATATACAGGATGTCTGATTTGTGACCCCTGTGAAAGGGTCGTTTGATGACCATGGCCCCACCAAGGGGTGGTAATCCTCAGGTTGACAACTGGTGCCCTAAAGGCTGGCCCTTCTCCCACCAGGCCTATGTACAAGGAAAAGAAGAATACAGGGGGCTGGATAGATGGATAGTCTATAAAGTGCTTGTTGCATGTGCTGGTTAGCTTTTGTCACCTTCACACAAAGTTATCTGGAAGAGAAACTCTTCATGGTAGAACCATCTCATCAGATTAGCAAATGTCTGTAGGGCATTTTCTTCATTAATGATTGGTGGGAGGGCCCAGTCCACTATGCATGGCGCCATCCTTAATGCAGGTGGTCCCTGGCTGTATAAGAAATCAGGCTAAGCAAGCCATGAGGCACAAGCCAGTAAGCAGCACCCCTCTATGGCTTCTGCTTCAGTCCCTGCCTCTAAGTCCTGTCTTTAGTTCCTGCCCTGACTCCCTTCCTGATGGACTCTGATGTGTAAGATATAACAAACCATTTCCTCCCCAAGTTGCATTTGTTATGGTTTTATCCCAGCAACAGAAAAACAAACTAGGATACTGTACAAGCTTGAGGACCTGAGAGGTGGTGGTGGTAGGTGGACACGTGGCTTCCTGGAGGTCCTGGAGGACAGTCAGTGTGGCCAAAGGCAAGCTTTAAGTTCAGTGAGAGAACCACTTCCACAATGTAAGGTGGAGCATGGGCAAAGACAAGACCTGACATATACCTCTAACTTCCACAGGTAAGAGTGCACATGTGCTATGTGCATACACATAGGCAAGCATGTGTACAGACAGATAGACGGACACACAGACATATACACATACACACACAGACACACACATACACGTAGACACACACATACCACACATACAGATTCAGACACGTACACAGACACACACCACACACACACACACACACACACACACAGACACACACATGAGGGAACAGAGCTGGGTTTTAATACTGGCTTATTTATATTCTCTCAAGAACTTGACTGGATTAGAGGAAAGATTTTATACTTTGGGATCAGTGGGATCAATCTAACTCTGGTATAAACGAGCACATATTAAATCAACCTTTATTATTACATACAACATAGACAGACATCAGTATCTTTGTCCCATCTGGTGCTGTCTGGCTTGTTGAAAATGTTTACCTTTGTCCACTAGTATGCTAACTAGTTCCACAATCTATGAATGGCTCTCTGTTCACAGTGAGTTCTGGGTAAGGAAACAGAAACCGTTCAGAAGCAGCCGGGCTTTGAGCAGATACAAAGCAGTAGGTATCCATTCCTCATGTTCGCTGAGAACCCATCTGCCTGGGACCAGGCTCTCTCCAGCCCCGGTACTGGAAAGACCATTTCCTGACTCACAGCCCAGGATGAGTAGCAGGAAGGCATTACAGAGGAGACAAGAATGCTCAGAATCTGTTTTTGAAAACTAGAATCAAGTATGTGTAAAGGAGAGCGGGGCTATTTCAGGACAAGCCATTCACAATGAGTCTTAGGGAAATTCCAGCTTTGGAGATTATTTCTGACTCACTGCTTTCTTGGTGTGCATTAGCACTTGCCTAAGAGAGCTTCATAGCCTAATCAATAACATTACCTCTCCCCACAGGCCCGAATCACAAAGCCTCACTTTTATGAACGCACCGACGGAGAGTGATTTTTAGCTTTCACTGGGACCATTCATTCTGAAACAGACATGAACTTCACTGGCCTTTTATGTATGAGATCACGTCAATACACACAACAAAATCTGATGACTGGAGCTGACTCTAGAGCCACAAATGGTAGGGAGAAAACAACACAGGAGATTTCTAGTTACAGGGAAGAGTCTTCCTACGCAGGTTTATGTCTCTCTGCCAGCCCTCAGAACATTCACACAGCCCTCTCTTGCTCTGGGAGCAGGGCACTCGTGTCATGGAGTATAGAGCTAGCCCTGTAGCTATGGGAGAAGCCACACTTAGGACTGTATCACATGGCACATCTTTCAAGACCTTCCATGCAAGGGCCTTGGATTGGTAAGACCATACAAGCAGAGCCCAAGCACCTCAGAGAGCCTGTCCGTCCTTTTCCAAGTCTTCTTCTAGATCTTAAAAAACCATTAATGGTTTGGAGAAGTCTACCCATAGTCGACTTCTGTTTTAACTGACAAGATGGCTCCTACGCCAGACTGCAAACATGTGTAAGTGAGACAGACAGACACATAGCCTTTGGATTCTAAACTAACCTCATACACAGGGAAGAGATATGGGTCTGAGTGAAGGTTCTTGTCTTTGTCAGTGGAAAGAACACACCCTCCTGACTCATGTATGAAGATGAGTCAATATTACAGAAGACAGGGTGCAGAGATGACATTTGGTTATCTTTCTGCTATTATCTCACTTCTAACACTTCCTGGGTTATTATACAAGTAGACTTGGGGTACCCTCAGTTTGTTCCAGGCAATGCTGTGTTATATATATATATACATACATATATATGCATGTATGTGTGTGTATATATATGTATATATATTTGTGTGTATGATATATAATTTATACATTATATATAATTCATATAATAGAACTTTTATATATTATATATGTACATAATTTAACAATGGCCTTAAATTCCTAATTTTCCTCTTTCCATTTCCTATTTTATAGTTATACTACCACTCCCAGCTCAAGGCATGCTCTTGAAGGGTGTGTCTTGTTCTCCATTTTTCCTTTTATCTTCCTGCCTTCTGACCATCATGAGGTAAATCGCTTTCCTTTGTTGTGATGTTCTTTGTGCCCTGACAGAGGCTTAAATGCTGCCAGGCAAGGAGATCATGTTCAGAGCCAGCTGTTCTCACCTCATGGGTCACAACCCCTCTGGGAGTTGAATGACCCCTTCAGAGAGGTAGAACGTCAGACATCCTGCATGTCAGATATTTATATTGCGGCTCATAACAGAGTCACATAACAGTAGGAGATTTACAGTTATGAAGTAACAAAAAAAGGAAAAAAATGTGGTTGCAGGGTCACCCCAACATGAGGAACTGTATTAAAGGGTCGCAGCGTTAGGAAGGTTGAGAGCCAGTGCTCTGAGCCCTCCGAAGACATGAGTGCATCTCTCAACACCGCAATGAAAATCAAATAACCATGCCTTCTAAATATTTCTTTTGAGTTATTCCAGGAAGATCTGCATCTTGAGCAAGGGTAGGCACAAAGCCTTACCTTCACTGTGCATACGTCTTGGACTTGTCTCAAGTTAAGGACAAGACGCAGTAATAGGACAAGATCTTTTAGGGTCTAGACTCCGCTGGATGTTGGGCTAGCCCTCTGGGTGAGTGCCCAGGGTGAGCTCAGCTCTCAGGGCTTTTATATCAATACTCTTCCCCGCTGATTCTGAAGATGCTCCTGGGCCACATTGGGTTGGCGCTTCTTGAAGCTGTAATCTTGAAAACAGCAACATCAATCTCTTACTCTGAAACTGGGCACAGAGTAGGGTACCAGCCTCTATCTCTGACGAGAATGGAATATCAGAACTGGAGTGGGGGAGGAGGTAAGAACGCTTGCTTTCTTGGCAGGCTGGGAAATCCCCAAGAGTTGTATGGTGCACACTTCCCTGGAATTTCCTTACAATGGGAACTTACTGATGGCTAAAGATTGGTCTTATTTTTCTTCTCAGTACACCACTGGTAATGTTCCTTCCCTGCATGTTCCTTTTTTTTCTTCACAGAGGCACAGTGCTCTTAAGGGAGAAAATGTAAACAATGCAGATTGATCCCACCTTTAGAAGGGCTTTTATAGTTCTGCAGGAGTGTGACTCTGTTCCATTGTGAGTCCCGTGGTCACTCCGTGCACATTCCGCTTCTGTACTTCCCACACGTTAGTTACGTGAGACTACTGCCAGCAACGGTGTCCAGCCGACATGCTCCAATTTAACTGTGTGCAACCCTGAAATAATTACACACTGGCTGTGAAGTGACTAGCTTGGCCCAATGAATCTCTTGTCTGTAATCGGGTCCTTTGAAGAGTCCCCAAGAAGCAGTAGTCAATAAAGGCTTAATAATGCCTAGCACAGCAGGGGATTTCCAAGTTTCTTGTATCCACCAGGCTGGGGCTACATCATCTATGTTGATTATTAAAACATTTTGAATGTCACCTCTGGCTTCTGAGTTCCCAAAACACACATTCTATCTTAATCCCTTTGGTCCCTGTTTGTATGGTTTCTTTGCAAACAATATCCATTCTGGTAGCATGAGCCCCCTTGAGCCCCCTGACTTCATCCAGGTCTTTAGATTCTAACAGTCTTCTGCACAAAGTCACTCCCAAACCCAATCTCCTCCCCCGACTGCTTCCTCTACGACTGCTCTGGTCCTGAAATAAGACCCTTGTCAATAATCTCTATATTTCCCCACAGTAAACTCTAGGCTAACACGAGTAATCCTTCAGACTACTGTGGTCCTATGCGATTAGCTTCCTCCAGTAGGAGGTCTTGGTGTTCCTGCTATTCCAGGGATGGCTCTGGACACTACAGCATCAGGAACTGAGGAGGGAGTGCAGGCACAAAGCATCTTATAGAATAAAAAACACTCAGATAAGGACACGGCATCCTGAGGACTCTGCAAAGGACCCATCTGTGATGGTTTGTATATGTTCTGCCCAGGGAGTGGCACTACTAGAAGGTGTGGCCTTGTTGGAGTAGGTGTGTCACTGTGGGTGTAGGCTTTAAGACCCTCATCCTAACTTCTTGGAAGTCAGTGTTCTGCTAGTAGGCTTCAGATGAAGATGTAGAACTCTCAGCACCTCCTGCACCATGCCTGCCTGGATGCTGCCATCTTCCTGCCTTGATGGTAATGGACTGAACCTCTGAACCTGTAAGGCCCCAATGAAATGTTGTCCTTATAAGACTTGCCTTGGTCATGGTGTCTGCTCACAGTCGTAGACACCACAGTACAGACAGGACTAGCTAATCACTTCACATCCAGTGTGTAACTATTTCAGGGTTGCACAGAGTTAAATTGGAGTGTGTCGGCCAGACATCGGTGCTGGTGGTAGTTTCGTGTAACTACATGTAGGAGGTGGAATGCAGGGGGAGGGTGGTTGATATGAGAGTCAGGTAGCATTGACAGCCTCTCTCTCTCAGACAGTATGATGTCACCTCAGCAGTGTTGGGCCAGTCTCTTCATCTGCCCTGCCTAGGGTAGAGCTCCCCGGCAAAGCTGGCTAGCACACCCTGACTTTGCTTCAGACCCTTGCATCTCTCAACTGCCTGCCCTTCTTGTTTGCTGTCTAGCTCCTTGTTATTTCAGGAAACAAACATTTGAATGCATTCTGGATAATAAGCCCTGGTTCCTTCTACTAATGCTGTATAGCTTACACACACACACACACACACACACACACACACACTGCATCCATGCATGCGCACGCACACACATAAGCATAGACATACACACGTTCATACAGTCATATATGTACACTCACACAAATATACACACACACACACACTCAGACATACACACACTCTCACACACTCATATACACATGCACACTTGTAGGAGGAGCTAAGGTGGGAGGAGTTAGGAGAGGAAGAGAAAAGGAAGAGAGGAGTTAGGAGAGGAAGAGATAAAAGGAAGAGAGGAGCGAGAGAGAACAGAGATGTAGGAGCAATGGAGGCTGATGTTCACATGTCTGTAGCAGTCAAAGGTAGTTGGTATACCTAGGTTGAGTGTTGGGTTACACTTCTGATTGTATGGATATCTTGTTACTGATCATTGCCGAATATATAAGCTTTGATTAATCTATAAGAATTAGAGTCTCATTCTCTTACTGGGCCCGCATGGCTGGTGGATGGTCTGGGCAATGCCCTGCCATGCAGAGACAGCATGGAAGATTGGCAGAGCCATCTCTCACACTGGCATCTAGTGGGTGGCAGGGCTGGTGTTTCTGGCGGCTGGTTCTAGTTGCAGCACGCACGTGGCCTCCAGCCGAGAAACATGGCAGCTGGGCTAGGCAGAGCCTCTGCAGCTTAGATAGTCAGCCTGAGCCAGAGGCCTTTTTAAAATAATAACTACAACACACACTCACACAGGTACACTCACACACATGTATACATATTTGTACACACATGGCACATATGCACAGACATACACACACTTACACACATACACACTCACACAAATATGCACAGACACACATACATACACACTCACGCATACTCATACACATATGAATTCTCCCCTACGCACACTCATACATGTACACTTACATACATGTATACACACATGTACACAAACATACTCACACATATAGACACTCACAACATACACACACTCACACGCATATCTAATGATTATCAAATTAGACACTCTTCCAGCACTCGGTAGCCAGGAGTTTTGCTGGGCTCTGGCATACAAATTCACAATGGTTGGTTCTCTAATTAGCCTTATATCACAAATGGAGGAAGCACAAGGACGTGCAGTGGTAAGATCTGTAAAAGAGAACTGTCCCAGCAAAGGCTGTCTGGCTTTACCACATGCGTAATGTCACGTTTCACATGCAAAGGTATACAGTATACGGCTTCAAAATATAAAAGGTGGGTCCCCAGGAGTTCTGGGGTCCCTGATCTGTCTACCTCAACAGAAATCTCTGAAGGCCTGCCTGCGACATTTCTCAGTTCTCCCAGATGACTTGAAGCTGTGTGAGTACGGTGCATTATACACCCCAGCCTGTGTTCATGGAACACAGCAGCACATCGTTCTGAGTCACGGTGTGAGACAGGGAGGGTAAAAGCTGTGACTCCTAAGAAAGAAAGGCTGGCGAGCAGCCTGGCCACTTTAGGCATGGAGCCCGTCCAGCTATAGAAGTAGAGGGTGACGGTATGTGCGAGTGTGCACGTGTGTGCTCCATCGTAAGGGACAAGGCTGGCTGGGCATTCCTTTTCTTTCTCTTCCCAGTGGCCTGACAAAGCCTGTCTGTCTTGGCTATCGGCCATTTGTAAAGACCCCATAGCTTCCCCTTGGCCTCCTGCGTGGGGCAGGAGTGGGAGTCATTCATCACTGTCAGGAGATGTGCTGCACGCAGCAGAGACGGTCTTCTTCCCTGCTGCTCGGATGCAGAACATGCACATTGCAAATAACCATTCATCATCCTGGCTCTGGGAGCCAGGGAGAGGCCACTCTCCGCATGGTGCTGACCCAGTCTCCCTATGGCTCCAGCCCTCCCCCCCAACCCTTTTCTGCCTGGGACATGGAACAGGAAGCCTTTGAGGGGCTCGGTCCAGGCCCCAGACAATCCTTATACCTGAAAATCTACTGAGATTTGGGGTAAAGTTCTCTGAGACAATGGCCAAATCTTCACCCCTTCTCCACAGAGTCAAGATTTTACACTGCACTCAGCAGCCAGACTGCTGCCAAGCCAGCCCATAATCGTTAAACTATGAAAACACAAGTTGCCTGGGAGGAAATGAATACCAGCTTTCACTAGGGAAAGGCCTCCTTTCTTCTGAAGTAATTATAAAATTAAAATGTGATATTTCTCTGGTGAGTCTCAAAAGCTTCCCAGCATAGACCACAGCACAACAGAAATGTCAGGATTTGCAGCAGAACGGGACCAAGAAATCCTTCTGCGCCCCAAAAACGCCAGTCAGAGACATCTGCGAGTAAATTTCCAAAGATTGGGTTAAGAGTGATTAAGAGCAAACTGAAAGAAAAGCGGAGAGTTTGAATTTTTCAATTACTCTGTAAAACTCAAGAGTCAAGCCGTTAGGAAATGCAGGATTTCTAAGTAAGACCAATAATGCTGAGCTAATTAGACCCATAGGCATGACCAACATATAAATTCAAGCCCCAGAGAAGGGCACTGTCCCTTTAAAAGCTGCCCGGGGATCAGTGGGCAAGCTAATGAGGAGTGTCAGTAATGCAACTTTATGAGGTGGCTTGAGGGAGGGGAGAGGCTGGGGTTCCTGTAACAGGGCTTCTGGCTTGATTCAATAAATCAATTTGTATTAAATGTGGGTGCCACTCTGGAGTTGGCTGCAAGCCCTTCTCATCTCTGCACTCCCTCTGCTATGATGTACCTGAACGTACTCACAGAGCAGCAAGAAAGAAGGCAATATCTGCGCAGCTTGGCCCAGCAGCCTCCCACACCCACTCTGGGCTGCTTCCAGTGGGTCTCTCTTTCCAAAAAAAAATGTCTGGATTATTGGTAAAAGCCCAAACCTACGGGCTGGGTCTTTTCATTACTGAGCTGGGCTCTAGGCCGCAGACTGTGAATAAAGGTCACCCTGAACTGAAAGGCTTGGAACTGAACTTACTTTTTAATCAGATCCCTGGGATCTGAGCTACTTCCCAAGAAGTAAAAGAAAAGGCAAGAAGGAAGGCAGCAACATCTGGTAGCAGCCTAGGGGGCAGTCGGGGGAGGCTGGGAGCACACTTCTGCACAGAATGGGGGAGGGAGGAGGGAGGAGGGAAGAGGGAGAAAGGAGGAGGGAGGAGGGAAGAGGGAGGAGGGAGAAAGCAATTGATTTGGGTAGATGAGGTGGGCTTCCCTTCATGGTCAGCAACATGCACTTTTTTTTTTTTTTTACCCAGCAAATTGACAGCTGGAGATGAGTTAGTCATTCTTAAATGCCATGACAGAAGTCCCTAGACATCTGGAAGATGGAGCAAAGTCCATGCCCCAGTTACCTCAGTAAGGCCACAAGGCATGAAGACTCTTCCCTTTAGCTTTTCCTGATATCTATCTATCTATCTATCTATCTATCTATCTATCTATCTATCATCTATCTATTAATCTACCTATCAATCTATCTATCTATCATCTATCTATCTATCTATCTATCATCTATCTATCTATCTATCTATCTATCATCTATCTATTAATCTACCTATCAATCTATCTATCATCTATCTATCTATCTATCTATCTATCTATCTATCTATCATCTATCTATCTATCTATCTATCTATCATCATCAATCTATCTATCTATTATTATCTATCTATCTATTTATCATCTATCTATCTACTGTCTACCTATCTATCATCTATCTATCTATCTATCTATCTATCTACCAATCTATCTGTCTATCTATCTATCTATCTATCTATCTATCTATCTACTGTCTACCTATCTATCATCTATCTATCTATCTATCTATCTATCTACCAATCTATCTATCTGTCTGTCTGTCTGTCTGTCTATCTATCTATCTATCATCTATCTATCTACCTATCTATCATCTATCTATCATCTATTAATCTAATCTAATTTCTATCTATTAATCTAATCTAACTATTTAGAGATAGGATCTCAGATATCCCAGCCTGGCCTTAAATCCACTATTTAGCTGAAGACGATCTTGACTTTCTAATCCTCCTACATCCATCCCCCATGTGCTGGGATTATGGACCTGTGCCACCATGCCCCATTTATACTGTACAAGGGATTAAACCAAGATCTCATACACTGCACACAAGTACTTTGCATCCCTAGCTCCCTGCTCACCTTACGCTGTTAGGACGGTCAGCTACAACTTCCTGTGCCTTCTGCTACAGCCTGACAAGACTCATGCTCTCCTATCATCCAGACCACAGGGCTGTCCAAATAGGACGTCCCCCATGACGTCCTATTTATGTTAGAATGCTCTAATCTGCAGCATCTGATTCAGTAGCCACTAGCCAGGTATGGCTGCGGAGCAAATGACATGTGGCCAGTGAGACTCGGTGAATTAATTTTTAATTTTATTTAATTTTTTAACTAATTGAAATTTAAGTGGCCATATGTGGCTATTGGATATTGTGTTTGAGAGTATACGGGGTAAAAACAAACAACAACAAAAAAAAAAAAACAAAAATGGAGTGATTGCCTTAGCTTTCATCAAGGCAGGGAGTGTTGAATGGAGAAAATCAGGGTTGATTCCGTTGGTTTCCTGGTGGAAAAATCCCAGTTTGCTCAGAGCTTTAAGGAAACAGAGGAAGGGGAAATTATACTGACACATCATTAACTTAGAATCATCAGATGTTTAAGGGCCGCACGAGCTGAAAATAAAAGGTTAGGATCTCTGGATTCTGCTTCTTCCAGAATCCAGAAGCTCAAAAGAACAACAAAGCTTACCCAAACCCCCTCTAGACACCGAGATTGGCAGCAATTGGCAAAGGAAGCATTTTACAAATAAGAGACTTTGGCAGAGCAAAATATCAAAACGCCCATCACCCAAAGCAATAAACCATGTGATCTCATGTGGCCAGGACAGCATCCACCTGCTGTCCCCTCAACGGGACCATCATGAACGTGGTAGGTAGAGAGGCATGACTTGAACGAAGAAGTCTGGTGTACACTGCTTATACCCAGAACCATCTGGAAGAAATCTCCCATTTGCATGATGGACTTTTCTTCATTGACCCTTGCCCTTTCTACAAATCCCATCAGCCCAGAACAGCTGCTGGAGAATCTGGCCTGAAGCCAGGGGTGAAGTCACAGCCCCCTCCCACACCAATGCCATTCTGGGCTCCGCACTCCATGTGGCTGGATGAAGGGCACGGAGAACTCTGATCCCTACACGAGAAAGCAAAATCCCCAGCAGCCGCCGGAGCAGGGATCCGGTGCCACAAAGCCAGCTGTGAGAAACTGTTGTTTCAAGTCAGTAACAAAGATACTTGCCAGCAAATTACAGTCTAAGACAGCTCAGAGAGCTGCGGGCTGGGCCACGGAGCTCTCTCGAGCTGACACAATGCCAGCTACGGGGCGCATCCCCGCAAGAGCAGCTCCACACAAAGGGCTGGGGAGGAGGGGCACCTGCTTGGGGATTCTGGCACTGGGACCAATGACACAAGGCACCCAAGGGGAGAGCTGAGTGGATGATGGGGGGGGGGTGGGGGGAGCAAGGAAAGGCCACACCAGGGACCAACTCAGAGCACTGCTTAGACAAAGGCTTTGTAAATCAAGCTGCTGAGCAAACCATCAGAGGAGATGGGGAAGGCGGGAGGAGGGGGGGGAGCCAGGGAAGCAACCAATTTCATTATGATGGGCCTGGTGACAATAACCTTTTGTCCTCTAAACAATCTGGGCCTGCCAAGCCGCCTCCACAGTCTCCGAGAAAAAGCACGAGGGTGGGAGAGAAAGGGTCCCTGTCAGGAGGGAACAGACTCATCTTTAATTATGAGACAAGGCTTTCCCAGAGCTGACACCCTCTCCCACACTTCCTCCCTGCTGCAGATACACCACAGAATGCCAGCACGGTGCTCCCCTAATGAGAGGCGTCAATTTCCGTATGCACAGGTTCTTTGGAGATATTGCCCAACCATCACATCCCCCTCCCCCGCCGCAACCCTCGCAAAGCATGCACAGACTCTGGGTGAAAAGCGGGAAGCATCCTGGTTTAATTTGGCTAATGGTCCATGGGGTCACACAGGAGTGAGGAAAGTCATTGCCTTGCATTTTCTAAGATACAATGTTTGATCCTCCGGTCCATAAAGGACTGTTGAGATATCACTGTGAAGGGGGGTCCGCTGCTTACATTTCTATCAGAGCTCAAAACTGAATAAAGATGCCTGTGGGTTGTGACCCCTTGAGGGGGGGTGTCCAATGACCCTTTCACAGGGGTCATGTATCAGATAACTCCATTGCAATTCATAAAAGTAGCAATTAAAGTTATGAAGTAGCAACAAAGTAATTTTATGGTTGGGGGTTGCTACAACATGAAGAACTGTATTAAAGTATCCAGCCTTAAGAAGGTTGAGAGGTGCTGCCCTAGGGGAAAGCTGACTGGCATATTACATAGAAGGAATCCGGAAATAAGAGAGAGAGAGATACCCGAGCTCCAGTCCATATTTTGAGACTTGTGTGCTAATGGAAGCTGAGCAAACTGGAAATCCTGGGTCTTGATTTGCTCAACGGAGAGACTGAAACAAGGGAAGACTCCATACTGGGTCATCAGCAGTACAGAGACAATTGTGCACAATTAAAGCGACATGTCCACATTCCACCTCTGTCTCACACTCGTCTGGTAACGACGAACAAGGTAACTTTTCTGCCTCAGCCTCAGCAAACCTCTGAGGAATTAGCTAACGCTCTCATCACAGGACTTGTCCTTAGCTCTTCCAGTAACTGTCAGCCAGCTGTTACTCTCATGACTAATAGAGGAAGTGAAAAAGCTTCCACAACTAGGAATTTCCTGCAAGGCTTAAACAGCAAAGGAGTGTGTGGACCTTTTGTTAGCCATTTCAGAGAAAGAGTTCACAGCCCAAGGTTACCGTCCGAAGCCAAGAAACACAAGGCAAGGTGAGGTAGGAACAATTCGCATCCTGGAGCAGGATACACTCCCACACTTGGCCGTCCACCTGCAGTACCACACCACCCACTTGGTGGTCATTTAAGGTTTTCCTGGGAAAAGAAACAGGCTGCAAGGTCCTCCCACCCTTCACCTTCTCATAAATCAGTACTGTAACCTTTCTCCTCTATAGACAACTGGGAAAGGTAGCAGACATTCTGAAAGCTGGGCTGGGATTGTAGCTTAGTTGGTAGAGTGTTTATGCCGCACTCAGAAAGCCCTGGCTTCTATCTTCAGGCCTGCAAAATCAGGTGTGATGTCATACACCTACAAACCCAGCACTTGGGAGGAAAGGACAGGAAGGCTCAGAAGTATAGCTCTAATGTATGACTGTACTGAATTCCCCCTGAAGCTGTGGCTTGTGAAAGAGCACTTCCTAAGGACTCCCAAGACCCTGGCTTCCATCTCTAGCTACATAGCAAGCTCTAGGCCAACTTAGGTTACGTGAGACCCTTTCGAACACCCGCCCCCACCAAATAAACAAACAAATAAACATGCTACACAAAACAAAAATCAAACAGTCATGCTTGGTCTGAAGCTTTCTGTAGAGCATTGAGAACACTTTATTTAAAGCATAACTAATTCTAGTTGGGTCGGGAGAGGGATTTACACAGGCTGCGGTGGTTTTAAACTTTCCACATTCCTCTAACAAAGATTCAAAAGGTTTTCCTCCTCCCATTTTCAAATCAAAAGAAAGAACAGGTAGGAAACACACTGAAGGCCTACATAAATCCTGCTCACAGCCAAGCTTGCAAGTCAACAGCCACACTGGGAATTACCCTGGAAGCAAATCAAATCCTGTCTGACTGAAGCCTTTCTCAGTCTTGGCTACTCAATTATTTAGTGTCTTTGGTGAAGTTCCACGCAATTAAAAGCAGCTCATCGACTCTGTGCGTAGCATCAGGCTCACACATACACGGGAGCGGGGACGGAAGAGAAGGCATTTCTCTGAAACCTGTCTAACAAAGGGTCTTCCCACCCGCTGCTATGTGAAGTGCATATGAAGTCGGATATAATCGAGTTCTTGAACTTACTTTAAAAAAAATTACAAAACGAGGGCACTTTAGCCTTGTTCAAGGGAAAGATGTATGAGCCACTCAAAAAATAAAAAAATAAAAAAAGTTTCCAGAGACCGAAAAAGGAACATAAAAACCCTTAACCCTATCACCCAGTCTGAGTGAACAGTTACAGCCTTTGAAAGCATCTTGTCTATTAAACTGATGACCCCTATCCTCCAAAGTGCTTTCCAAAGCCAGTAAGAAACGTGACACTACCTCTCCACCCTGAGTGAAGGGAACACACTAGGTATCTGACACAAAGACACCCTTCCTAGGACGACCGAGGCATGGTATTGATTCCTACGGTTTCTGTCCGATTCTTACTCTGGTTTAGAAAGAATGAGCAAACAAACCTCATATCAATTTCAACAGAGACTACCTGAGTCCTATCATTCTCATTGACTCTTGGCCCACTGACCTGCCCCTCGACCTCCTTCATCCTGGGATACCTGCTGCTTTGTGACATGTACTGGTCTGGGCGCTGGTTACACACTGCCTGAGAAGACGTTTAAACAGGTCATGACTGCCTTGCGTGCACACCTAAGTCACTTTGTTTCCTGTTTGTTTCCATTCTTATCATTTTCTGCTTGCACCCTTATATCTGTGCCGGGAGACCTCAAATTTTATCTATGTCTGTAGATTGTCTATGCCACTTTCCCTCTGGGTACCCGAGTCTGCTTTCTGAGGTCAGTCTATCCCACACTTCCCTTAATATAACCTCCTGAAGACACCCCTTTCATTTAATTGTCCCAGGAATACACAAGAGTGGCTTACATTGTCCCACGGGAAATCTAAATTGCTGCCTAGCTTCCCACGTCTCCGTTAGTACAACGTCAGT
This sequence comes from Mastomys natalensis, assembly GCA_021653895.1. NCBI lineage: Eukaryota > Metazoa > Chordata > Mammalia > Rodentia > Muridae > Mastomys > Mastomys natalensis. The sequence goes on along the minus strand of JAJTUV010000854.1, from coordinate 342,842 downwards.
CTGTTTCCATCACCCACCTACCCCACCCTCTGTGTTTAGATTACGCCCTACCTTACAATTTTAGACGGATTCTTCTTTCCTGCTCTCACAATTGCATGCACTCCTCGTCCTTGTTGGTGTATTTCCAAATTCCAAGATATTTATATCTAAATTCCTCCATGTGTTATCCAGCTGTATTCACCCTTTACCTTATACTTGATTTTTAACAAGAAGTGCTCATTTTCCAGATTGGACACAAGTGTATTAGAAGACCTCAGAATAATGACTCCAGGACTTAAAAACTCACAGCTGTAAATATCATAAGCTCTACCAGACAATCTACCTCTGTTTTGGAGCTGGGGAAAATCTTTTAGGTTCTGTGAGGCACACAGAGTCTCCTATGACTCTATAACGTTAGTATAGGACCCCATGGCACTATGAAGGAGGCAGCCACAGTACTGAAACAAGGAGATGCGTCAGTTTTAAACATAATTTACAGAAACAGATGTCGAACAGACTGTTGACTCTCTAGCATGGTTTACTGATTTTGTCTGAGAGGAAGAAGAGTAGATTGAATTTGGGACCTGCTTCTCCACTTAGCAAAAGACAAAAATAAAATGCCAAAGGACAACCAGAAGTCTTACAGACCCATCTCTGTCTTCCTTGGATAGCTGAACTTGTTCTTTCGTGATACTATGTGTCCCAGAACGCCAGGTACAATGTCATCACCACAGCAATCTGGGCTATGATCGTCTGTTACAACCATTTGGTCAATGAAGAGGGATAATAATCTTGCTGCCTTTGTTGGTGACGTGGTAAGGAAAGGGCAAGCTGCCTTAATCTTCTGTTGCCCTGCAGGTTGGCAAGAGGCTCCCTCACTAGGATCTCAGGACGGAAGAGCACATCACATAGCCTCACTTCAACGTGCGGGGTGGTCGCTTTCTCACACCAATCCTGGTTCATGTAATTCCATCATCCTGCCCATTATTCAGACAGAAAGAATAAGGTCTTAGCCAACACTGGTCAGCTGTAGACCATGGTCTTGGTGCTTGTATAGGCGTGTTTGGGGGACAATGGTACCCTATGTCAAAAGTTCTTATTTCACTCTGAATGTGATAAAATTATATCCTTGCTCTATGTGGGTTCTATAAGTGTAGATCAACCATTCCCAGATGGAAAATATATTTTAAAAAGTATATGTAGTGAAAATGCCCAGATTTTATTTCTTGTCATAATCCTTAAATGATATACCAATCACACACATAGCATTTACTTTGGGTTGAGTATTTTAAGTAGTCTACAAGGACTTGAAATATAAAAGGAAGCTATGCATAGACTACACCATTTATATGAGGGGTGTGAATAGTCTCAGATTTTGGACACCCGTAGAGGATCCTAGAGCTAATTAATCTCTTATGAATACTGAGGAGCACCTGTCAAGAAATTATCTCATCTCCCTTAGGCTTCACAACGAGTCTTCGAAGATGATACCCCTTTTATCCATGAAAAAAAATAGGCTCTTGGGTTAGTTTACCCATCTCATTCATTCAGAAACTCATGAATTGGAATTCAAACTCAAGCTAGCATGTAACTCACTAAGTTACATTATCTTGTACCCATCACACTCCTTGATGTTCTAAAAACACGCTCGAGCGTGTGTGTGTGTGTGTGTGTGTGTGGTGTGTGTGTGTGTGTGTGTATGTTCGTGTGCATGCACACACACATAGCTTCCAAATGACTGTTATGTGAATCAAGGATGAAGTAAGGTTCACCACCTGAGGAATGCCTCAGAAAGGCGGAGGCAAAGTAAAGTCACACAGTTGATCTGAGCACTGGTCCTATGTGGCTATGGACTCTTGTTCTTCACCCAGGTCCCTGGCTGCATTTGTGCTGGCAATTTTATATGGCGATGTGGTGAAGCACGTTCTTACCAGCCTGTCATATTAAAGTCCCGGTACAGCATCTTCTTTCCGAGTTCTTTCCTCTGTACTCTCCTTGGAAACTCCAAATGTGTGAATTCATTTCCCAGCAAGTGAGGCTGCATGAATGCCTAATTGCAGAAAGAAAAGAAAAAAAAAGAAAAGAAAAAGCCACAGGCAGATTTTAGAAGACAAAATAAAACTCAGGTATGTTTTGCAAATTGAGACAAGTCTCACTTCAAAAACAGGAAAACCGCCTTCTATTTTGAAGGAAGTAAAACACATTTCAGTATTTAAACAGTAACAGAGGATGAGTAAATAAAAACCCTGCCCGTGACTTACCAGGGCTGCCGCTGTTGCACTTGATAAGTTAATTGTAATCAAAGGGGGGCATTTGATGCATTAATTGTAATCAAAGGGGCTCATAGCTGATGGCTTAGGGACGAGAATGGGCTTCTTCAAAGTTCAGATTGCAGTTCAGATTCAAGATGGTTTTACTTTCTGGAATGCATGTTGGCCAGACTAAAGGCCAGCAAGGTCACCATGACTCCTCCTTAGCCCTCTCTGCTCTCTTCTGACTTAACAGAACTTCCCATGGATTTGCCCTTGGAAACTGCAAGAGAGTCTCTAGAACACACAAGAGTCAGATCCCTCACAGTGGAACTAGACACACAGACAGGAGCCTTCTGCTGGGCCCATTCCTCCTTGAGTTTGCTCTGTAGTTGTTTTTTATTTTTTCCTAGACTATTCCTCCTTCCTCCCCACAACAGATGGCTTCTCTTATTCCTCCCTGAAAATCTCTGTTCCGATTACAAAAGTCTCCAGCACACACAGCCAGACCCAGGGTTGTTTTGAAAGACCAGTCTCATGGTTACAGTTAAAATGCAAACCTAGCTATCCAAGAGATGGACTGGTCACATTTCAACTTCCTTGCTGAAGCCACAGACCCTCGTACCTGTGTTACAACCTTCACATACCATGCCCGATGCTTGCATGAGAGATTGGCTCTCCTTACAGCAGGGAGGAGTAGACAGGTACATCATAACCAGCCACTATAGAGGCAAGGGATCCCTGTTGTAGAACAGACGGCCATCTCCTCAGTTAACTGGAACAAACTGAGTATATCTTTTATCTGAAGTGCTTAGGGCAGGAAGTGTTTGAGGAGGAGGTTGGGTGAGGGGGACACAAATGGAATATATCCAGACACGTGATGTGAAATCTTAGGGATAGGACCCCAGTTTATATGAAATTCATTTATGTTTCCGAAACACCTTATACACATAGCCTGAAGGCAATTTCATACATACTTCCAGTGTGTGTTTTGAGGACAACTTGTTGTAGGAGGTCAAATGAGGAATTTTCCACTTACTGCATTATGTCAGATTTTGGGTTTTGGGATTAGGGATGATCAACCTGTAACAGGCACTTCCCACAGCCTCTTTCCTGAAGCAGCAGATCCTCTACTGATGCTCATGATCTGGAAGTACTAGATGGTTCTAGGCACCAGATGCTCTTGCTCTCAGGACTGAAGGAAGCAAGCTGAATTGTCACCAGCCTGGGCATCTCCCATGCAGAGGTTCCAGGCAGAGCAAGGAGGATGGTAAGGCACAGGGAGGAAGACTGAGGGTGGAGAGATTTTATTTTCCTGTCCAGTAGGACTCCAAATGGCCCCAGATCTGGTAGGAGCCATGCCCACTTTGAGGGGCTCTGATAGGTAATAAGGAAGTTTAACTATCAGGTATTATGGAAATATAAGCTCCCTGGGAAGGAAGAAAACTAACGTGTAACAGAGCAGGTTGCTGCTAAAAGCCAGTGAGGTCTGCATCGTGAGTTTTGTGATCTTAATGAGTTCTTTAATCTCTTGAGCTTTGGTTTCATTGTCTTCAAAATGACATTATTCTCGACATTTGCATAATTAGATATCTTAAATGCGCTTATCATGGTTGTCATTGCTCATGGAAAACAACTAGGGCTGGAGAGATGACTGAGAAGGTGAAGTACTGGCTGCACAGGCATGAAGCCCCTAGTTCAAGTTTCCAAATCCATGTAAAGCGGGGCATGGTAATGTGTGTTTTCCAGGCCAGCGCTTCACTGTGAGAGGGGAGGGCAGGAGACAGGAGAGTCCTTGGAAGCTTGGAGCCCAGCCAGACACACTGGTGAGCAAGAGACTGTGCCTCAGACAGGGTAGAAGGTAAGAATGGACATCTGACCTCTGATCTCTACACATTCACTATGGTATGTCCTCACCTATGCTCATTCCCTCCAACAGAGAGAGAGAGAGAGAGAGAGAGAGAGGAGAGAGAGGAGAGAGAGAGAGAGAACTTTTAATTCTATTTAATGATGATTAATGATCAGTACTTTTTGCGTTCTCTTATAACCACATCCTTCCAAAAAATCTTAGGGAAGGAGAATCACGACTTAATTTGTTGGCCCCATTACCAAAGTGAGTACATAGAGAATTTCAACACAGGGACAGCAGTGCATAAAACTAAAGACAAGGCCATGTGTGACTATGCCAGGGATATGCACAGGCAGCAGCCACCCCAAAGGGGAGTTAGGATTTTGTTTCTCCTTAGCATTGATCCACTGGTGCTGGGTGGTGGTGGTGTGCACCTTTAATCCCAGCACTCAGAGGCAGAGGAGGCAGATTTCTGTGAGTTTGAGGTTAGCCTGGTCTACAGAGTGAGTTTTAGGACAGCCAGGGCTACACAGAGAACTCTGTCTTAAAAACAAAACAATACAAAACCAAACCAAAAATCCCCCCAAGCCACAATATACAAGTACTTCACCTTCTGTATCTCGCTCAGTCATTCCACAAAGCCCGTGATATGAACACAACTTAAAAAAACAAGGAAATGGGGCAGGAGATATGGCTCAGCAATTAAAAGCCCTTGCTGCTCTTATTCAAGGACCTGGGTTTGGTTTCCTGCACCTACAAAGGGACTCACAATCACCATACCTTCAATTCCAGGGGAAAGGGTGCCTTTTCTGACCTGTGCATGGACCATGCATGCATGCAGTAAGCAATCCTACATACAAGCCGAACACTCATACGCAGAAAATAAAATAAATGAATCTTTTAAAAAGTTCACTTCCAAATATTTAAAACCCAATCAAAAACAAACAAACAAACAACAAACCAAACTAAAACAAAACAAAACAAAACAAAACAAACAAAACAAAACAAAAAACCCACAACCCAAAGAAACAGGCCTAGAAAGGTTAAAACACCAAATCCAAATTTATTATGGGCTACAGGTTCTGAGGAAACGGTGATGGGCAGCTACGATCTGGAGTGTCCCATAAAGACCGGTGACTGAAGACCCGGTCACCAGCCTGTGGCACTAGAGGGAGGTGGTGGGGCTTGCCAGATATTGCAGGATGTGCCTGTCATCCCAGTACTCAGAAGGTTGAGGATCAGGGCTAGCCTGGACTAAACATCTGACAGTCTCTAAAAACCCTTCAAAGATTTTTTTTTTTAATTTCAATAAAGAGGTGGAGCCTACTGGAAGCAAGTTCTATGACCAAGGGGCCAAGGGAGTGCCCTTAAAGAGGCACCCTCTTATCTGTTTGCTTCCTGGCTTCCAGAGGGGAGCAGATTTCTCTACAGTGATGTCCTGCCTCACACAGACTCCAGAGTAACAGTCCAATCAACCTTTGCCCCTAAGCTTCCAAAACTGTGAGTCAAAATAAAACATCTTTCTCCTGTTAAGTTGGCGTACTTCAGATATTTATCACAGTGCTCAGAAGCGGGGCCGATGACGCACGGTTCGTTGAGACCGGAAGGGCTGCTACTTATCCCTTTCTCCGGAAGTCACAGAGCTTAGCGGACTTTCTGATGAAAACAGGTCAGAAGACCCTTCCTTACTCCAGACAGACACTTTGTAGTTTTTGCTACTCAAGAGGCTGAGGCGGGAGTTAGAGATGGGCCTGGTAGGATAGGATAGGGGTGGGATAGAAAGAAACAGGACACGGAGGGGTGGGAGAGGGGAGCTCATCCCAGAGACATCAAGCTTGCTTTGCGCACGGTGGGTGAAACATCACGGATACCATGCACATGACTGATGCGCACTTGTTATATTAACTCGCTTACTTTATTAGAATTTCATTCTTCAAGCGTACTTACACATGGCTAGCCACAGAGGGTACAATTCTTTTCTTGGCTCTTTGCCTTTCGGTGTCATATGCAATTTTTATTAAAATAACTTTTAGACACGTTGTGTGTGTGTGTGTGTCCAGTCATCAGCTATGAACACAGCAGTGGATAAGAGAGTAACAGTCTCCTCTCCTTTCCAAGGACAGACGCACAGAGATCCAGGTGCTTTGTCTCCTAACCGAAGGATAAGCAAGGCCCTTGGATGTGTTTCAGTCAGGCACCCTTGTGCCCACTTTTGCTAGGATTTGTTGTGGATTTGGTCTAAGGCTACTTGAATTATGCTAATTGGGTCCTCAGAATTGCCTGAGAATCCACGCGTCCGCACACAAGAGGCCGAGGGGCCCCGCCCTCAGTTGGTTCTGATTGGTAAATAAAGTTGCTGGCGGCCAATGGCTGCCAGAGGTGGACAGAGGTGGAACTTTTAGGCTAAAGATGGAGGAAGGAGAGGAAGGGATTGAGCCTCAAGCTGGGAAAGGAGTAGCTACCACACCTGAGAAGGCGGGAGCCAACATGTGAGAGCCGGGGAAGAGCGGCCCCAGGCCCCCTCCCCCAACTGGGTCTAGGGCAACGATGTGAATATGATTAGTAAGTAATAATCAGGAATCAGGGGGAGTTTAGCCGTAGAGGTTTGAAGTGACAGCAGAGCTGTTAAAGCGTATTAAATAAGGCCTCCGTGTGTGTGTGATGGGTGTGGTCGGTGTGCTTCATGGGGAACTGAAATGGGGTGTGTAGCGGACTGTAGCCAGTGAGGATCGGTTGAGAAGTGCACGGCTCCTGCACAACGATTCATCTAGGAAGCTGTAAGGCGCTCATTGGCAAACGCCCGTAGTGAACTCCTCAGACCAATACTTCTACCTACTGGAACGCCACCTTTCCAGTCCCAGGGGTCAAGGTCACTGGAGCGTGTGAGTGGGATCCTCGTGTGAAGATCACAGTCTCCGCAATCGGTGCCTTCCATGTAACGAGTGCCGTTTCACAAGCGAAGGTGTTGGGCGAACGTCTTCAGATTCAGAGAGGAACGAGGGCTGCCGCTTAAATGGTGGTTGAGACCTCGTCCACTTCGATTAACTTTACCTTTTGGCAGAGTTTTTTTTTTCTTCTCCCCGAGACAGGGTTTCTCTGTGTAGTCCTGGCTTTTCTGGAACTCACTCTGTAGACCAGGCTGGCCTCGAACTTAGAAATCCGCCTGCCTCTGCCTCCCAAGTGCTGGGATTAAAAGCGTGCGCCACCACAGAGTTCCTTTAAGAGGAGTTTTCATCGTCTTATCACTCCGTGTATGCTTTATTATGTGCAAGCGGTGTAGGTGTGTGGTGCGTGCACATAAATATGTAGGTGAACATGCTTGTACATGTAGAGACCGGGCAGGGTGTGCAATGCCTTCCTCTGTCTTGCTCTGTCACTCCCCTTACTGCCCTGAGACAGGGGCATTCACTGAAGACAACTTTTGTCTGGGTAGTGAACTCTGTGGAATCTACCTGTTTCCATCCACCAATGCTGGAGCTATAAGCATGTGTCGTCATGCCTGGGTTTTTATACAGGTAATGAGGACCCGAAAGAACTCAGGTATGAATGCTTGCAGTACACCCACTGAAGTGACTGAAGTGACAATCCTAACTGTGGAGTCTCCACTGAGAGCCCCAGTGGTCTCATGGCTTCCAGGGAGTTGGGGCTTGCTTCTGCTGCTGCTGCTGCTGCTGCTGCTGTTGCTGGCCAGCATCATAGGAAAGCAATATTGCATACCTCCAGCTTAGAAAAAGACAGAAATTCACAATTCAGCCGAATGTGCTCTGTGCCCGTAATCCTGGCACGTGAGGCTGAGGCAGGGGGATGACAGGTTCCAGGCCAGCCTGCTCTATATAGTGGTCCTCTATCTCCAAACAGAATTTCAGATTCGCGGTACGGTTTCTATGGACTGTGTCACTGTTACACCATCCCAGGTTAAAAAAAAAAAATCCTAACCGTCAACAAAGAACCATCTGAGTATTGCTTAAAGCTCCCCGAGCCTTGCCACGTTAAGCATCCGACGGCTCTCACTGTGTTTCAGTTCAGAGTCAAGGTCACAGCTTTTACCACGTCCTGTGCCTCAAGAGAGCATCACGGCAACGCATTTCTTAAATAACCACGGGCTTACAGCTCACCTCAAAGCCTAGCCTCTAAAGCCAGCTGACCTACTCCCACTTCAGGAATGCGGCTAATCCAGTCTGACTCCTGCCCAGCCCACTCTTTCCACAAAACCAGTTTGGTCCAAAGAAGATTAATTAATGGTTCCTTCCGCAGGAGGAATTTACCCCAGCGTACTTGTCAACCACCCTGGAAGTCGGTATGATAGGGTCAGACCCACCACTCTAGAATACGGCACACTCAGAAGAGGGCAGAAACACACACGCTCTCTTTCTCTCCCTTGGCCTCTCTCCCCTGTAGCAGGTCATGAGGCTACCATCACTGAGACACCCTCCTATATCGACCATGAAGGCACCCTCCTGTATCTACCATGAAGACACCCTCCTATATCCACCATGAAGACACCCTCCTATATCCACCATGAAGACACCTTCCTATATCCACCATGAAGACACCCTCCTGTATCCACCATGAAGACACCCTCCTATATCGACTGTGAGGGAATATCATTGCTTCTGAAGAGAGATGTACCACAGCAGAAGGTAAATAAACAAACCTTTCAAGCTAGTGAGATGGATCCGGAGCCAGAGGACCTCATGCACAGAACTGACAATTTTGAGTTCAATCCTTGGATTCCACAAGGAGGCAGGAGAGCACTGACCTCTGACCTCGACACATATCTGTCCCCTCGCACTCAAAATAAAACACATACATAATCTTTACATTATTTTTTTTTAAAGTAAGAAGTCTTGTTAATCTTTCCTGGTATCATCGCATTAGATGATAACCCCCGCCATCAATTCCCATGAATGCCTGCTTTTATTTATGTGTATGTGAGGCTGCCTGTATGTACATGACTCATACATGTACTTGGTGTTCAAAGAGGCCAGAAGAGGGTGTCGGCTAGAACTGGAGTTACACAGGCAGCTGTGAGATACTCAGCATGGATGCTGGGAACAGAACCTGGGCCTCCCCCAAGTACAACAGTGCTCTTAAATCACTGAGCTGTCTCTCCAGCCTGAAATGTCCACTTTTTACCAGACCTGAGCATAATGATAAACATTTACACGTTCCTCTGAATCCTTATTCTCTTAGAACGTGATGCATCTTTATGTGACACACCTTATGTGTAAGTAATGTCTGTGTTAGATACATTTCTGTCTTATCTCCTGTCAATATGTCTTTCATTATAAGGGTCTCACTATAACCCTCATAAAGGGATAGCAGAAAAGAAAAATCATCCGGTCTTCACATATGTCTACTCATTTGTGCTTGCACATGCTCACATCTATAAAACACTCCAACTTTGCCTATGTTACAATGTGTGTGGGGAAGAATCTTGGTTATGAGGGGATACTATATTTAATCCCACCATGGTATTCTTGCCACGCCTTTGGATTTCACTATCGCTACGGCGACTATTCTGTCTCTTTTGATAATTTTGATAATCACACAGCGTGATGCCTTTTCTGTCATAACCATGTCTGCTGTGCAGTTATAAGCAGTCATCTGTGCCTGTAACACCACCTCATCACTCGATGCTCTTCAGAGTCTCTGATAAAGTCACAGCGATCAACCCAATGGTCCCCAACAGCTTTGCTCACTCAGGTTGCACTGAGGAGAGCCTCTGGTGCTAAACCGATGCAGCTCAACGAACAGAGCAAACATGGCTGCTTAAGGGAAAACAAGATGCTAAAATGAGACAGAAAACTCACAATGTGTAAAAAAAAAAAAAAAAAACATAAGAATCACCTGCTGGGTTTCAGAGGAGGGGCTTCTGCTCATTACTGTTTCATTTCTTACGGGACCATGAAACTTTGCATCTGCATCTTATTTTGCTTCCTGATGCTGCGATCAAACACTGACCAAAACCAGCTTGGAGCAGTAAGAGTTTATTGGGCTTACATTTCCACAGCATAGTCCAACTTTGAGGGCAGGAAGTCAAGCAGAAACCTGAAGCAGAAATCATGGCACGGAGTACTGTTTGAGCTTGCTCCCCATGGCTTGCTCAGCTTGCTATCTTATAGAAGCCAGGGCCACCTGCCCGGGGTGGCAGTACCCACATCAATGATTCATTAAGAAAATGCTCTCACCAACGGGGCCATAGACAATTTCAGTGGATGTAATTCCTCAGCTGGGGTCCCTCTTCCCAGGGGACACTAGTTTGTGTCAAATTGACAAAAACTAACACTCACAGGTCTTACGGGCACTATGCATAAGTATATGTGTCCAAAGACATCAACATATTATAAAAATGTTATCTGAGCATTTCTTTTAAAAGTATATATTGGTGACTATTCCTACCACTGGACACAGATGATGTTCCTAGACCTTTGGGTACGATGGGTAAGTGTTCTTCTACCCCTGACCCAGATCCTTCACCCACATTGCTTTCATTAAAGAGAAAACAACAGAAACCTCTACAAACTTGTGACATTTTAGGAGAAACCCAAGGTTTCTGTGAGGTTTGAGACCGTTGGGAAGAGCTTCACTGAGACTTGTTTTTAATGATTTTAGGGAAAGTTAGTCATTGGAAAGGCCTGGCTCCCACGAGGGGACAAGAAAGCCTGTAAATTCTTGAGAGGCCATCAGGGAGGGAGTCATTTGGTTGGTGAATACACAGTGGCCAAACAAGTTGGGAATTTGGAAACTTCGTCCAGCTTGTCCGGCACCCAAGTGTCATGACTGGAATGACTTCATTTGTATTGGCCTGGCTTGACGGAAGGATGGCTTACACCAGCATTTTGGAGTTCAGTGATTTTATTTTATTATTTATAAATTTCAATTTTACTCGAAGCAACAAGCTCCAACATTTAAAATCTATAAAATGTGGGAAGGTTTGTTAGATTGCTTCAAGCAATAAAACTTAATGACTTCCTGGTTCTTAAGTTCTAAGAATCATGAATTAATGTTGGCATGGTACACTCCAGTTCCCATACCTGGGCAGTTCATAAGTATGCATATATTACTACTTTTTTTTCCCTCAAGGCACATTTCATAGGGATGCTAACTTATAAAGGTAGGTGTGGTGACCCATGCCTTTAGGTCTCAGGACTCAGAAGGCAAAGGCTGGTGAATCTCTGAGTTGGAGGCCATCCTGGTCTCCACGGTGAGTTCCTGGACAGCCAGGGCTACACAGAGCAACCCTGCCTCAATAAAACAACAACTGAAAACAAAACAAAAATGTGGACCAAACCCAAGGTGGGATCAAGCATATGAGATCCATGTCTTTCTACAAAGTGTATGGACACTTTCCTGAATGTTTTGTAATTATCTGATATGCTGAATATATTTTATATCTTTCTTTTTTGATGAAGCATCGTCATTTAGATATCTGCATGCTAGGAATATGCATGTAGTATCCATACAGGTCAGGACATGGTGCCGAGAGATGCCTTTATTGGCTGAGCAGAGCTCTGAGGACATTGGCAGGGTAGGAAAAATGGAAATCGGAATAGGTTACCCAGATCCCAGGGAGGGGAGCCAGGACTGGTCACAGGAGCAGAGAAAGACAGTGAGGTTATACTCAATATTGTATATCTGAATACACACACACACACACACACACACAAACACACACACACACACACACAAATGCTCAGTACAGTGGGTTTCCAGTAGATGGGTCTTGAGGTTACTCAAAGCTACCTTCTAGAAAGAAAATATACTTTCCTCCTTCCTCCCTTTTCTTCTGCTTTGGAATGAAAAGAATTTTTTTTTTCTACTTTGTGGTCAGATGGTTAGTGAGTGGACTCAGGATCAGGTTTGAGTGGGGGATATACATACATGTACTGAGGCTGAATGACCGTGGTCGGCGTCCTGTCCCCACTCTTCCTTTCATTCCCATTAAACTGTGGGAGCCTGTTTAAGAAAGCTGTGAGCTTCCTGGGAACTATGGTTGGGTCAGAGGGCAGAATGTTCTTCCCACAGGTCCCTTCTAGAAAGGATTACATAAACTACAAGAAAGCTAGGACATGAAGGGGAGACCCTGGTACATCTCATTTCCCACACTATCTCTGTGGGAAAACGAAAAGCATGTGAGGAATAGACTTGGCTCCTTCATATAACCAAAGACGGTATTCATAAGACCCAACACCAGGTGTATTCTGTTGCTGGATTTGTTAACTGTAAACACCACCTCATAGTCTGCTTCCTTTAACAATAAAATCGAGATGTGTCCGCACTACTCTTGACCTCAGATGTTTGGTGTTAGTATTCTGTCTAAACTCCACCCCCACAGTTACCTGGCAACAGCCAGGTAGGCCTGCCCACTATAAAAGGGGCTGTCTGGCCCCTCCTCTCTCTTTTGCTCTCTTACTGCTGGGAAAGGGATTCCCACACGCTTGCAGGCTCCCCTCTCCCCTTCCCTTCCCCCTCTCCACATGGTCATGGCCCGCCTCTACTCTTCTACCTCTCTGCTCTCTCTTCTCTCTCTCTCTTCCCTCTGCCTAAATAAACCCCTTCCCTTCGTGGAACCGTCTGGCCTGGCGTTATCTGTTCCAAGCTGCTGCTCCGAAAATCTAACACTTGGAGCCTCTCCTTGGATCTGGGAGACTCAGCTTCACTGGCAGGAGGGACTTGACATTAAACCTACAGCTAGACTAGCCTGTCACCGGAATGCTAGCAATCCTCCAGTTTTTGTCCCCCACAGCTCAGGGTTATTGGTGCATGTGAAATCACACCCAGCTTTTTCTGTGGGTTCTAGGGATTTGAATTCAGATCCTTGAGCTTGCTCAGTAAACATAGTCCCTCGGACACAGGTTAAGTCTGAGGACACAGATTGTGGTAGAACCCTTGCCTAGTGTGCTTGAGGCCCCACGTTTAATCCCCAGCGCTGGGCGAGGTGGTGGGGGTGGGGGGATGGGTGGGGGAGGCTGGGACAGGGGCGGGGCGGGGGCGGAGTAACTCGGGGGCTTTGAGACCCACCTTGTACACAGTTACAATGCTTTCATTCTTAGTACTACACAGCATTCCGTGCTTGAATAAGTCACCATAACAGCTCATTCTCTTTTCTGTGGGTAGCTGGACAGGTACTAGTTCAGACTGTGACAAACAACACTCAACGCAGTCTAATGTTTCCACGAGCATTTGCACACAAATCTCTGAGGCAGACACCTAAGAATGCAGCTGCTGGGCCAAGGCGTGCTCTGCCTCAGGAGTGGCCGCCAAACCCTTCTTAAAAACCAAGTTCGAATATGTCAGCTATAACAGAATTGCAAACTGGTAAAAATTCTGCTTGGCGTAAGTGGATTTCAAGAAAGGATGATGCAACCACTTTCTCCCTGGGACCTATGGAAAATATGAAAAACTCAGGCTAAGGTGGAGTGGTTTTTAGCCTGTCATTGTTTAATTAGAAAATCTGAACTCATATGTAATCTTATGAGACAGAGTTAAACTGCCAAGGACGTTGGAATTACTATGCTGTCCTCCACGCTCGCCAAATTCATACGCTCTGCTATGGTACAGTCTGAGAGAGAAGACTCTGTAACATCATCATCATCTGTAACAACAACATCATCATCATCATCATCATCATCAACCACCACTACCACCATCCCACAACAAGGTCACTAGTTCGAATCACCTTCTGTCAAGTTGAAGTGGGACACCTGCCATTTTCATTCAAAAGCATACTTGAACTTCCCATTGGAGCCTCCTGTCTTTAAAGCAGGTCCAGGCTTAAGGAATCTATTTATGACAATAACTTTTTTTTTTAATAAAAAAATTTTAAATTATAATTGTGTTTAGTTAAAATCAAATAATCTAATGCTCACTTTAAACAATGTGGTTAAAAGATTGGGACTCAGTACTATTTGTAGGAGTCTGGAAGCCAGCTTTATATTCATAAAAATGAGTTACAGAAGCAAAATTCTTGAGAAGTGAGAAAGACACATAGAGTAGGCAGAAGGTTTGATTTATAATCTTTTCTCTATGATCCTGTTCCCTGAGCAGGAGCTATGATTCCAGCTTTCTCTGTGACCTCTGCAGCTGCTCTTTGTGCAAGGAAAACCAAAAAGATATGGACAAGATTGACGGTATGCTCCATCATGCTTATATGACAATAACTCTTGAGCATGAAAAGTCTCAGTAAACTCAGAGGCACGATGCGAGTCACTGCGAGCTTTCCCACGTCCAGCACCAGAGAGGTGGCAGGCACATGAGAGCAGGCTGGAGAAGGGCTGGTTGTAAGATACCACAGCCATCCCAGAGGATGTTGTACTGCGTGCATCAAGTGCCTATCTGAAGCTCACTCATCTTGTCTGCACATGCCCTCGATGAAGAACAGCCACAGACACGGGGCTCTCTGAGCACAGGAGCGCGTTATTTGGAGGTTTGCTGAGAGCAGCGCATCTTGATGGGATCAAATCGGGAGTTTTTATAAAGATGTCTGGGCAGCATGGAGGGGGCGGGGCTTATGGAGGGGCGGGGCTTCTCTCTCATACCTTTGGGGTACTGAGGTCTCCTGAGGGTGATTCGTTTCTAGTTGCCACTGGAAGCAGAGGCTGGATGATTTTCTACAGGCCACAAAGCACTCGCTTCTGCTGAGAAACAGCCAGACCCCTCACCTAGCTCTGCTTTGACTCTCTCAGAACACAATCAGCCCCACAGACTAAATAAGTGTTTATTTCGGTCACATTAAAGACCAACCCACAAACAAAGGAAAGCCCCCTTCAAACCATATACACGCGCTATTGAAGAAGCAGGTTCATCCATGCCCGTAGGCTCACCGGGTCTCCCTGGTGGCTGGGTTAAGAACACAGGGCCCCTGATCACTTCATCATACGCATGCCACGTTTTGTGTGAGCACGTCAAGTCCACGAGCCTGCTCTATTAGTCACCTCACCAGAGAGCCTGTGAAAGAAAGTCCATGTTACCCAAGGGCCGTGAGAAGAGCCCCTGAGGTCACGACGCAAGACCGAACAGAATTCACATGCCTGTCACATTCATCAAGCGGATCCTGCGATCTGCTTCCAGCTCCGTAATCCCCAAGCATCGGGCTGTACATACCAAGAACATTCCTCTCCACTACGCATCACAAAGGCTGGTGCACAAAGGGCTCTGACCACCATCCCCACTCCTCAAAGCTCATTATCCGGTTCTCCAAGCCAGACAGCCTTGGGACTGCAGAGAGTTACTCAAAACGAGTCGCTAAGGGCCCTCGACGTCCTGATAATTCCATCATAAATACTTATCCTTCACACAATATAAACATAAAATTAGATTGGTCCTAAGAACGAGGAAGGCGCTTGATTTTTCATCCTGGGGTGAGATCACGTGAGGGAAAGGAAATTCCAACTATGCTTACGCCAACCATTCGTAACGAGATCAGGGTGAATGGATGTTCCAAAAAAAAAAAAAAAATCAGCAAAAGCATGCGCAATTAAAACTATAAGGTGATTCACCGTACGGATGGTCCCTAGCTCACAATGGCAGGACGTAATAATTTTTTTGACTCCATGATAACATAAATCACATCCATACTGTTAGCATTTAGTCTAGGCTCCGCCTCACTGTTACCTGGCAATGGCCAGGTGTGCCTGACTCACTATAAAAGGGGCTGCTTGCCCCCTCCGCTCTCTCTTGATCTCTTCCTTCTTGCTTCCTCTCTGTCCTCTCACCCTTTCCCTTCTCTCCCCATTCCCATGGCCAGCCTCTCCTCCTCTCTCTCTCTCTCTCTCTCTCTCTCTCTCTCTCTCTCTGCCCCCTCTTCTCAGTCTTTACTATCCTCCAAACTCCCCTCGCCATGCCCTGAATAAACTCTATTCTATACTATACCATCCTGAGGCAGGTCCCTCAGGGGGAAGGGATGCCTCAGCATGGGCCCTGGGAAGCACCCCTTTCCCCCCACACCTGACTACACATACACCAAACATTCTCTCTCTCCTTATTTATTTTATTTTATTTTTTTATAAAACACAGCACATACGACAGTTCCAGTTTTTACTTTCACTAGCACAGGCAAAGCAATGGAGATAATCACTCTTTATTATGCTCCGAAACACACTGTCGGTGACATTCCTGGTGTTTATTTATGTTTTTGAGATGGGGTCTGACTCTGTAGCCCAGGCTGGCCTCCATCTAGCAGAGACTCTCCTTCCTCTGCATCCAGAGTGCTGGGATTGCAGATGTGCCCCACCATAGTAAGCTGTCAGGTTATAAAGGCTAATGTACATGTCCTGGGCATGTTGAAGTTGGCAAGGCTTAGCTACAATGTTTGGAAGATTAGACATGTTGGTTGCATTTTGACTTAGATCTGTTCGGCTGCGGTGGGTTTATAAGTGGGCATCGCTGCACTGTAAGCTGAAGAATGTCAGTGTTTTCCATAGCCAAGGGGTCACTCCTCATTTCTATTTCAGAACAAGTCATGAGAGAGGACTGAGTTTGCGCAGCTCATGATTGGGTGAGGCTGAGAGAAATCTATGCCTCACTCGGATCATCTTCCTCTCATACTTGATAATATTTTCAAGACTTTACATATCAACCTTCTAATTCTTAAAAAAAAAATTCTTACATACAGATTTCATGTTACATTACAAATATTTTAACCTCAAATGCTTTGCTACAAACAGTTGTTCTGCACGATTATTATGCCTGGAGCAGGTCGTTTCAGAGCACATATTCCTAAACTTGAAGGGATAACAGGCTGGGCCAACAGGGTGCTTAGGTTATGAGTGTGCCCACTCCTCATGTCTGAGTGGGGGGATGTTTTAGTTATAAACTAAATAAATCTATCTGCTTTGGGTGTATGGCTTAAGAAGATGGTGCTCTCTTCTTTTATAAATTGAGTGTTAAGCCCTGTTTTGTGGATGTTTTGTAGCATCCTCCCCTATTGGTCAAGACAGACTCCAAAATATCCCTTTATCTCAGAAACATCAGAAGTGGGTGTTAAATGAAGAAGAGGAAAATGACTCTCAGGTCAGTAGGATTTTGCTTTAGAATGAATTTTCATACACCTTCAGATTTCATAAGTTGGAGCCAAATCCTTCCTGATGGTCTACAGCTTAAGGATAGGACAGAGAGGCTTCCAAGAATATCTTTGTCATATAAGCCCTGTCCCCCAAATGCCTATCTATGAAGCAGGATGAGGGCCTTCACTAAACACTTAAACTTCTAGGGCCTTTATCCCAGACTTCACAGCCTCTGGCTTGTGACAAAGACATTTCTGTTGTTTATAAGCCAGCTACTTGATGGTATTTTGTTTTAACAGCCCGATAGACTAAGACATATCTGAAGGAACAAGACTTGGATTTATCAAACAGGAGCTAAATGACTACTGGAGAACACAAAAAAACCTGCATATCATTTTGTTTAATCCCTGCAAAGTCTTCAGAGGTTTTCTATCCCCATAATTGATGATTTGCCCCAATGACTTGCCTGATGGAACTCATAGAGTCACATGCATCTTATCCTTAGTGTCCCCAAAGAACTTCAGCTATTCCTCCTCTCAAAATTGACCCTCCATGTTTCATTTTTAATAAAGAAAATATATTATTTAAAAATGTAAAAGCATATGAAATTAACTTTTTACTATTTGTTGCTTCCATAAGAGTTGAACTTCAATGGAGGATGAGGAGGGACAGAGATGCTAAGAGTGGAGTGAAGGCAAAGGACACAAATACCAATTGCCCTGCTGCCATCTGCATGGAGGACAGGGGGAAGGTCTCTGACTCCAGCTGACCCAGCATTCTTTCATGCACACCACCAAGTCAGTGCGGTGCCAGCAGCTGGGCTGAGTACTGCAATGGGGTGACTATGTAAGAACCTTGCCTTCTAGAACTCAATTTGGAGAGGAAGCTAGAGATCTGAAAACAAAAAAAACAAAAATAAAACAAAACAAAACAAAACCAAACAAACAAACAAACAAACAAAAAAAACCCAGTATATATAATATCCTGAAAAGCCACACTGCGGCCACCAAGTACTGCTGTACCACCAGCATGGGGGTTGACTCTCTGGGAAGATTAGAGGACACTTCTCAGAAGTGTCTCTTGTGTCATCATCAGAAAGGATGAGGGGGAATTCTTCTGGCAGACAGGAAGAGCTGTCTAAACAGAGGACATTTCTAAAGAGATATAGGTCAGTGGGTCAGTGGTGTGAGCTGACAGGGGATGCTAGTGATCTGGCTGAAGCATGGGTGGGAGTGGTGGGATGTTAGTGCTAGTACAAAAAGGGAGACTAGTATTGCAAAGGCAGGCGAAGGAATCTGAGTCTGGGTCTGGCTACATTCTTTATGGTAGGCAGCTCAAAAAAAAAGCTTTAGGTAGGTGACAAGGTCATTTTCATGGCCTTGGGTGACAGAGAAAGCCATATGGGCAAACATTATAAACTCTACTGGGAATGACCATTGTATCTCAGAGGACCTTGGTGACCCTCCTGTCTAATGCTACCTTTCACACATGACAAAACAAGGCCTAGAAAGGTCAGAAGACCTGCACAAAGCTATCCAGTCAGGGAAACAGCAGAACTAGGACTGAAAGCAAGTCTCTTGAAACTCAGGATCCACCACTGGTAGCTTTAAGAACATTCTACCTCAGACACCAGAAAGCAGCATTAGAAATCAGGATTATGACTCTTGACAAGGGGCTGTAATGACTACTTGGTCAACTTGATGGGATTTAGAACCACTTGGGGACAAACCAATGGGCATGTCTGTGAGGGACTTTGTAGATTAGGCTGATTGAGGTAGGAAGACCTTCTCTCATTGATGGACAAACTACAGTGTGGACAGTGACCCAAGCACTAAGTTCACCTCTTTCGCTTCTTGACTGTGGATGTATAGTGACCAGCTGCCTCAAGCCCTCACCTGTGACTTCCCACCATGATCGAAACATGAGCCAAATAAGTCCTTGCTTCATCAAGTTTGTTTTGTTGGACTATTTTGGTATATGTAACAACATAATAAGCAATTTCTACACAGGCAGGGATGTAGAGGGAAGTTTGAGGCCAACCTGGGCTGTCTCAACAACCAGCAAACACAACACAATACAAACTGGGGAAAAGACTAGTTTGGAGATTCCTGATATCACATACTAGTTGCCAGGTAACTAGCCATGATGACGTTATTAAACTTTTTGTTTGTTGGTTGGTTGGTTTTTCGAGACAGGGGAGACAAGGGGGTTCTCTGTGTATCCCTGGCTATCCTAGAACTCACTATGTAGACCAGGCTGGCCTTGACCTCAGAGATCCACCTGTCTTTGCCTCCTGAGCGCTGAGATTAAAGGCATAAGTCATCACCGCTTGTCATACTGTGGAGTTATAACCTATAATTCTCACTGGGGAATTGTGTGTAAGTCCAGGGCTACTTTCTAAATCAACCAAAGGAATCTCATCAGTGTGGGGAAATGGCCAGCAGTAAAAGGCACCTGTCAGGAAACTATTTTCTTCATAGACCCTACACTCACTGGGCTACTGCCCAAAGACTTTAGTCTCCCCAGTAGCTTGGGACTTGGATGGCTCCCAAGTTACTTTTATCTGAGACCCTATGTCTAACACCTTTTTTCTGGAGCTTGAGGGCAGGGAAAAAGAGTTTTAGTTTGCTTTTCATAAAACGTCGATTTTTAACGGGGAGCACAAGTCTCTTAATCTCTTTTATTATTTCACCCCGAGAGGATCATCTACAGGGAGAATTTATTTTCGGTGTAGAAACAGGTTTTTTGACACCTGCACAGTCCCCAAGGATCTTTAGCCTTTCCTGTGTGAGTGTGAAGTTGTGGCATGTCATAGGGGAAGAGGCTCCTTCTGGTAATGTGATTGACAGCAAGACCCGCATGCGCTCAAATGAGTAGTGGGACGAGGGATGAGGGAGGAGTCTGCACATGCGCACTGACCCAGTTGGCTGCCGAGGGGGAAAGGTAGCCAGCCGCAATAATAAACTCATGGAGGTGGAGTGTGTCGTCACATACAGAGCCAGGATGTATGATCCAGAAGATAACGTGTGTGGAAGTTAATACAGTATGTCGATTGACTGGTGGGGCTGCTGCATGTCATAGCAATGTGTTCCTCTCACATTGCTCTGACACCGTCCCCACCACCAGTATCCCCTGTCGACCCACACGACTCTTACCAGGTACTGAAGTCTCTGGCGTTCTGTCTCAGGGGTGAATTCGGAAGACATGGGGATGATTTCTCCATTTCTGATGATTATGGCCCTGGAATGGGAAAAAAAATTGCATCATTAGCAACTAAACTCATAAAGACTCTGACAATCACTGACAGTCCACTCAACATGTCCTCTCCTACCACCACGTGCCTGGGAGGCTCACGTCTAACATCTCTGGATCCCTTGCCGTGTTGCGGGCATCTCTGTTCTACGGTACTGAGGTCTTCAGTTACCACAGAATATTTCTCTCTTTTGCCGCTACCTGGACCCATTGTCTTAATGCCCTGGCAACAAGCATCTAACTCCACATATACTACATGTTCAAGGGCTAAATAGACAAATGAATAAACAAACGAACATTGTAACAGTTCTCATTCTGACTCGAGGCTGTCCAGCTGAACCTTCTGGGAGCGTGGTAACGTTCTCCGCACAGTCCAACATGCCTGCCCCCAGCGACGTGTGCATACTGACCGTTTGCTTTGTGGCTAACCGCCGTCAGAGAACTAACATTTATAAGGGTGTTTAGCCTAAAGGAGTCTGAGGTGGTTTGTATCTGACGTACTTGGGCAGTGCAAATCTAGACTCTTGGGACTTCAAGGATCAGTGAGCAGTGGCAGTAGCCTCACTTGGGGACACGGAAGAAAATGCAGTTTTACTCCAGGCTTCCTACCAGAACTGTCACTGTAATTAGATTGCCAAGCATGTTAGAAGCTGGACACTTCTGGCCTAGACTACAGTTTCTAAGCTTATAAGCTGGGGTGAGAAACATCCATCCTTAACCATTTTAAGGCTCATAAACTTCATACATTCCAAAAAAACCTGCCCAAGAGTTCCGGCCCTCTCAGCACCAGGGAGAGTAGAGCTCCTCAGTAGGTACCTACAGCAAGGCTGCAGGGTTGACAGCACTGAGGGGCCTTTCCTGGGTCTCCCCAGGTACTGCTTCTTGTCCTTGGTGCTCAGACCTTTCACTGCTGTAGGGACTGACCTTAGGGCCTCATACACAGAAGGCAAGCATTCTGTCACCGAGATATAATCCCAACTCCCTGAAGTGGTACCCAACATCCGACAGCCCCTTTCCAGTGGTTGGTGGTGGCAGAAGGTGGCCAATCTATGACAAATGGAAGTGGCTTGGGGAACAACATTTTGTGCTAACCCTCACAGCTCCCTGGCACTGGGGCCTGAGACCTCAGACCTGATAAACCTCTCACCTTGTTTTACACCCTAGTACGGGGGATTGAACTGAGGACCTTGTGTATGCCAGGTAAGCACCTGACCCTGAACTATGTCCCCAGATTTCCTGACATTCATGCTTTTGAGTGGAGACCTAGGAATCTGTCAAGAGTCTTCCCTGAGCTTTGAGGAGCACCTTGCAGACTCTGTACCAGCATGACCTTGGAGAGTCGCCCTCCCTCATGGAAACAACTCCCCCTGAGTGGCTTTATCGGTTGTGGCCCCATCTTTGACTCCTGGACATCTGTGTCCCATTGGCTCCCATCCTAGGAACCAGTGGAGGCGAACACGTTGGGACTACAAAAATATTGGAGCCTTTAGAGAATTTTTGGTTTGGAAACAGGAGAGGTTAGGGAAGCTCATTCTGGGAAGACGCCCCTTGCTGTGACGTTCCTTACCGCCTCTTTTATTACCTAAAATGTGATGAAGATTCCTTCTTAGAAAAAAAAAAAAAACTTGCAACTTTTGTAAGCACAGCCATCTGTCCCCACCACTCACACATCACTGTGCATCACAGCATGCCTTCCTTATCTTAGTTATCAGTGGGTAACAGCTATTAGAACGAGCAAGGGGTCTGACAGACGGCATTGGAATTTGGAGAACATTCAAGGGGCAAGCGGCCAGGAAACCTAGCTTAAGACCTTATCTCAATGCAGAAGGCAGAGCCCAGACTCCTGGAGGCTGGCATGGAAGTTGCTATGTGGCGCATTCCCCAGTGTCCTTTCCCCAAATGTTGCTCAATTTTGCTAGTCTATCTCTTCATTTTTACCTGCCACCACCCTCCCTACCCCCCCACCCCCAGATTTTATCTTACTGTGTCCCGAGAGATATGCTAGAAGGGAGAAAAAGACAGTGAGCAAAGGGAGGGATAGGTTGGGGTGTCAGACTCTCCAAAGAGGAAGATCTAAGTGCCATTCGGTGTTGTGCCCCTAACTCCCGTCCTGGAGGAGCCTGTGTGGCCTCCCAGATGTTGGACTCAGGCCCTAAGTAGATCAGCAGGTCAAGATCTACGTAGGCTTTTCACCTCTGTGCAGGTCACATAGCAGGCACCCTGTCAATAGTTTTTGAATAAGAGAGCAGGCAAGGGAAGTCCCAGGGAGTTTCTTCGGACAACGAGGAAGAGAGAGAGCAAAACGAAGAGGTAGGCTTGCTCAGTAAAGCATTAGCAGACTTGACGTCACAGGTAAGATAGCCCTCCGACTGGAAATGGTCAGTTCCCGCTCTCATCTTTTCTTCTCTTGCTATGGTTGGCCTGCCCGCGCACCACCTCAGCACCCTTCCAATATCACTGTTTCTATTCCTGGATTGTGAACTTCTCTCTCCACTGACAGTCTCTGCCACAGTATAAAACCATGCTTAAAAGAGCGTGCTGAAAGCCCCCCAAAGTGAACTCAAAGCCAACTCAACACTCTGTTAGTCCAGAGCCCACCGGAGACTGTCTTCTTCTACTGAGCTGTAGTACATTAGCAGCAATGCGCACTCATTGTCTCCACTTCCTCTCTGCCCACGGGTCTCTCAAACAGTGCTGAATTCACGTCTCGTCTCCCTCCTCACTCAGCTGTTGCCAACACAGTGCATAGCAGTGGTTCTCAAAAACTGGGTCATGACACCACAAGGGTCACACATCAGATATCCTGCCTATCAGATATTTACATTACGATTCACACCAGTAGCAAGTTACAGTTATGAAGTAGCAATGAAATCATGTTACGGTTTGGGGGTCGCCACAGCATGAGGGGCTGTACTAATAGGTTATAGCATTAGGAAGATTGGGAACCACTGGTCTACAGTATACAAGATATGCCATTGTTCTGAGTCCCCTGGTAGCATCGGAACCCAACCCTGGTTCTTAGAACCGCCTCTGCTAGCTTCTTACATCTCTTCTCTAGCTCTTAGAGACTATTCTTATCCCACAGGCAATCTCCTTTCCTTGCTCTTTACCAAAAGCTTGGCTAGGCTCCTCTCTTCTGTGTCCTTTTTGCCTGTGACTCATCCCTAGTCAGAAGGTATCACAATTACAACTGAGGACCTGCGTATCTTCCATGCTACCCGTAAGTTCCTATAAAGATTGTGCTTGACGTAAAACCGATGTCATAACCCAGCACTGCACATAGCATCAGGTGATTATAGGTGGAACTGTTTTTATGATTTCAGAGTGCAGTGCAAAATATAGTCACTGGACCCCTTGTTTGAAAATTGAGAACTCAGGGCTGGGAAAATGGCTCAGTCAGGAAAGTGCATGCTATGGAGGCTTGGTCTCAGCAACCATGTAATACAGCCAGCACTACAGTGCAAATTTGTCACCTCAGAGTGGACAAGAGGCGGGGACAAGAAGATCCTAGGGGCTCACTTGGGCCCCAGACTGTTGAGTTCCAGGTTCAGCAAAAGACTCTATCTTAAAAATAAATGGTGGAGGGACTGGAGAGATGGCTCACCAGTTAAGAGCACTGGCTACTCTTCCAGAGGACCCAGGTTTGAGTCCTTGCACCCACATGGAGGTGCACAGAGGTCTATAACTCCAGTTCCAGAGGACCTGACACTCTCTTCTGGCTGCCTTGGGCACTGTAAACACATGCTATGTAGATCTGCGTGCAGGGAAAGCATCCATATATGTAAAGTAAACACAAAGGAACAACAACAAAAAGAAAGGAAGGCAGCTGAGGAAGGCACATGTGCACATACACATACCAACATGTATGTACAAACACATACATGTACAGAATTGGAAAGTTCAAGCAGGTAGGATCAGGGCACTAAAACAAATGTTACCACAAAACAGATGCTATCCTTCTGATAGTGGGGTTTTGCAATGACTACCGGTTCACATGCCCACGAAGACGGCCCTGATAGTGTAGCCTTGACATCTGCCGAATGATTACGTGACATCAATATGTACTGAGATTTCAGGTTGTCTTTGCAGCCAGCCTATTTCTGTTGTGCTTGAACACAGCTACCAGTTCTGCCCACTTCTTACCCATGAGTACAAGTGGGCTTTTAAAAAAAAATTAATGAAGTAAATATGTACACTTATGAGATACGATCATTAATAACAGTAAATAATGAAGATTACAGGTTAACTGGCAGATCTACCAGCTTTACCACTTATCCCTCCTTTGGGATACGAACACTCACAATCCCACCCTGCTTTTCTCTTCAAGGTCTATGTAGTCCTGTTTGTACTGGAACTTGGTATATAGACCAGGCTCATAGGAACTCACAGAGATTCACTTGCCTCTGCCTCCTCGGTGCTGGCATTATAAGGTGTGTGCCACCATGCCAGGCTTACAGTCATTTCTACTAGCAATCTGAATATGCAATGTCCCAAAGCATGCATATCTTGCTATGTTACAGGACATCAGAGCGGACTCCTGTCTGGTTTCACCCATGTACCCCTCATCCTCTACCTTTCCACATCCTTCCCAGCGTCTGCTACTTCTACCTACTTCATTGCTTTGGTATTAATTTTGGATTCTACAAGAATAAGACAAAGGGGCTGCAGAGATGGCTCAGCGGTTAAGAGCACTGACTGCTCTTCCAGAGGTCCTGAGTTCAATTCCGAGCAACCATACGGTGGCTCACAGCCATCTGTAATGGGATCCAGTGCCCTCTTCTGGTGTGTCTGAGGACAGCTATAGGGTACTCATAAACAAGAATAAGACAGAATATGTACAAATAGTTAGTATGTATGTGCGTGTGCCTATGCACACACATGAACATGCACGTGTAAGGTCTTGCTGTGTAGCCCAGGTAGACTTACAGCTTATGATCTGCCTGCCTTGGTCTCTCAAGTGCTGGGAGCACAGGCGCACGTCACCACACCTGGCTCACAAGGCAGTTTTAAAGCATCGCTGTTGACGTGTGATAGCGCCTCCCTTTCCTGGCATTTCCGTTTTCTTCTACCATCTGGTTCCTGCCTCTATTTCTGGTGTTTACCTTGCTCTTTCTGTTCCTCTCATATCTCTCAGTGGCCCACGTATGCCAAAGTCAACTCAGAATACCTCCCACCGTCCTCTTGGGCTACCTTCAGTGCCCTTTCTCTGTGACCCCAGAGGATCCCACGCCTGGCTGTGCTGCAGCCCTTAGCAGTCTCAAATGCATTCCTGGCTTCAGTGGTGTTTCTAAGTACACACTGAGGATATTTTCCAGGTAGAGCTCGATCACTTTCTCTAAGTGTCCAGTGTCTAGTATGTGACAGATAGGACACAGCCATCTACTAGGGACAAGCAGCTATATAGCTAGAGGGTGATCTGGACTTGGGTAGAAGTAGCCAGAACAAAGCCCTAACCAACTGTTTCTTTGGAAGAACATCACTAATTGTGCATAGTCCGAGCTGTGAAACGGTCAAGCAGGTGAAGTGGCTTTCTGCCAACTCCATTCCTGGACTGACTCTTGAAACTTGTCCTGGGTACTACGCCTGTGCTCCTCCATACGGTGTGCATATGTGCACACAAAGCAGATAGAAATGTAACGAACAGTTATAAAGTCTATGTCTTTCGATGGTTTTACAAGATGGCAGACCTACAAGGATATCATTGCTGAGATCTCACTTGAAGGGCAAGGGGAGTGAGGCAGTACTGTCTTCCCATGGGGCAGAGCAAGGAGAGAGCACAAGGCCAGCAGCTATTTCCCATGTGTATATTTGTAAATTCCAAACGCCTGTGAGTATCTGCATTCCTCCCAGTGTAACCATGCCAAGCCTTGGGCCACTGCTTCCTTGGATAGACAAGCAAATTCGAACTCCACTATATACACAAACCCTCCCTTCGTTTGATCTATAACATTCTTCCTTTACGAGGCACCCGTAGATTAAAGCGTTTGGGCTGCCAACCCGTCCAGTTCCCGCATTGCGGTGCCCCTGCCTATGTAACGCATGTCTTCCCTTTGA
The DNA here is from genome assembly GCA_021653895.1 of Mastomys natalensis. Taxonomy (NCBI): domain Eukaryota; kingdom Metazoa; phylum Chordata; class Mammalia; order Rodentia; family Muridae; genus Mastomys; species Mastomys natalensis. Next base: position 316,452 of record JAJTUV010000854.1, on the reverse strand, counting down.
TCTCTCTCTCTCTCATCCTCTGATCTTGGGATTAATAGTCCAGACTGGGTGCGAAGACCGGCAGATCTCATCCTCCTCAATCAATAAAGCGGAGGACACTGGAATTGAAACTACATTCTCTCGTCATAAACCCTGCTCTTTTATATCTTCTTTATTATTTTACAAGACGATTTCCTTAAAATCAAGATCAAAACAGAACAAAAGCTGAAGGAGCGATGAGGGCCAAGGAGAATGGGGCGTTGGATTGTTCCTTTTAGAGCAGAGACTCTCAACCTGTGCTTCTCGACTCCTCTGGGGGCTGAAAGGCCCTCTCACAGGGGTTGTATATCAGATATTAACATACAGGTTCAAGCACTAGCAAAATTACAGTTATGAAGTAGCATCAAAATAATTTTTATGGTTGGGAGTCTACACATGAAGAACTGCATTAAAGGGTTGCAGCTTTCGGATGTTGAGAACCGCTGATCTAGAGCCCCAAGCCTGGACCTGTATTTACTGATGTGGTCAGATTTTAGGTGATATTCCATCTACCTATTCCAGTTAATGGAATTAAGTAAGAAACTTCTAGAGATTACTATTCCCTCTACAGAAAGAATGGTCCTTAAACATGTTCCCCATATAAAGGTCAGCCTGTTATTCACAGACACAGCTGAAATCTGTTTTTGCTGTGGTGTAGAGATTATTTATGGCTCGCTGAATGACCAGGTTTAATAGTAAGTTCTTACGAGTCAGCTGGATAGTGGTTTAGATACCCTCCCCTCCCAAATACCAGGCATACGAGAGGATGAAGGTGATTTACTCCGGAGGGAATTTTGAGTTCAGAGAACAGGTTCTAGAAAGTGCTGCATCTTCAGTCTTCCAAGGTTATAGTTCAGAATGAAAAATATCCACTTTTTACTGCTTTTATGAGTGAAAATATTTAAGGAGTCAAAAGGGAACAGGAAAGGGATCTGGGACACTCCTTTCAAACAGTCATTTGATTTTATGATTTCTCATAGGGAGATCTCACTGTCAGCGCTGATAAATCTCACATCCGTGTGACTGTGACATACGTCCTCAGAGTGGGACTGACCAAAGCCCCAGAAGGCCCTTGATAAACCAGCAAAAGAAAAGAAAGACAAGACAAAATAAGTCCCAAGGAAAGTGGATCAGGACACATCCATAGTAGAAATTTTAAGCATTGGATAAACACATGAAAAGACTGAGCACCCAAGAGGCTGGAAAATGCATATTAAAATCAAAGTAATGTTGGAAAACATGTAAACATCTATATTATACAGTCTTTCTCAATGGGGTAAAAACAGTTATTCTCATAATTAATGGAAATAGTTACATATCTAAAAACCACTAAAATTACAGTTACACATTCGATGCTTTAGCCAGCTCACTTTGGGGAATATAGCCTAAAAAATTCAAAGACGGTGCACAAGATGCACAGAGAAGAGAACTCAATACACTGACGTTAGTTACTTCTTGCAGCCAAGACTGGAAACAGCGTGAATGTCACAAGAGGAACTGCTGAATACAATGGTTTGGACACAATCATTAAAAAAAAAAAAAACAGAATGAAGTATATGCTTTCTGAATTCGGGGCAGTTTTGACAAAGTAAGCAAGAAAAGCAAGTTGCTGAGAAATATATGTATACTCATATCTTGTGACAGCAGAAACTATGTACACATTTCTCCCTATAGAGAGTCTAACTTCAGGCTAAAGCCTCATGTGGGATCCTTCAGGACCAGCCACAGGCAACTGTGGAGGCTTGGCCTGCAGGCTCTCCTTGCCAAGCCTCAGTGCCTGAGTTGGAGCACAGTGATCTCTGAGCACTTTGGTCATGAGCCTGCTCCTAAATCCCTGCACTCTGAACTGATGGAGCTGTGACACATCTCTGTATAATTCTGTAATTTACCACTTCTAGTCCTCTGGCTTCCAGCTTACCCCAGCCCCTGTGAGTAAAGTGTCAGGAGTGGTTAGTTCTGAGCACCTCAGCTAGTGGCCAGCACTCTGTGTAATCAGCCGGCAGACCCTCTACTGGTACCAGCCTGGGCAACACCCAATGGGGGATCGTGAGCCAACTAAGCTCTGTTCTTTCCTCTCACCTGTAAGATTTAGCTGGTGAGCAAAGTCTTAATGGTGACAGTATCCTCTGGCAGCTTGATAGCATATAATTATGTTTGGGTGAGCCGTGGGAGAGGAACGGATATGGAGAACACGGCTAATTGTACTTTACACAGTAGACTGTAACCGGGAGCGTGTTCCTCTTGTAAACTCAAGAGAAGTCTGTTTAGATTTGATGGCAATCACTCCATCTTCATATTTAGTCTTCCTGCAAAGCTATCAATCAGTCTTTAGGATTGTGCTGTAAGCGCCAGGCCACAGGTTCTGTCCAATGTCACCCCACTGGCTTCAAATTCCTTGGCATTTAGGCACAAATGAGAAAGTATTTATCAAGAGCCATTAACTGAGAAGCTAGAAGCCAAACTTTGTTATAAAAATATGAACTAGTCAAGCCTGCAAGTGTCTGTACTTTTCTATATCGCTGTGTTTTAGGAGAGGACTTCCCAAGAGTGGGTTCAGAACTGGCAACTGTGCTCAAACAAACAAACAAACAACAAGCAAACAGAGCAAGCAAAAACCAGTACAAAAAGAAAGTCTGAAAGATTAGCTGGTGGCTGTTTGTTTATGGCTGGCTCTCAGCCTCAGCCAAGAGGGGTTCTACAGTCATGACAGCCCAGCCTGAGGGATCTGTCCTGGGCTGATTCAAATTCCTTCTGGGGCTCTAAGGGCACTGGGAGAACATATCCATGACTTATCCAGTGGTCACAGAGCAGTTTCTTTGGTAATGCTAATGCAGCAAAATAAAAGAAAGCCACTTTTCTACTCAGTTACTGCTACTCTTTGCCTATGGGGCACCTCTACTGCTAAGGGCAGCCAGAGGAGGTCTGGGAGAGTCTCCTGGGAGGTCCCAAACAGCAAGTTAAGCTTTCATCACTTAGAAGCTATTTCCCTTGCTCCAGGGCAAGCAGAACTCGGTGTACAGTTGGCCTTCTATGATGTAGCCATAGTTTCTGTTTCCACACATCCAGTGAGCTGTGGATGGGAGATATTCTGATGGGGAAATGTGTCTGTATTGTGCACATACAGACTTTGTTCTTGCCACTGTTCCCGAAACAACACAGCGCAGCAACTGTTTACACAGCATCTAGATATTATAAATAGTGTAGGGATTTAAAGTATACAGAGAGTGTGCACAGGATTACACATGAAGGGCTTGACTGTGCTCAGATTTGGATATCTTGTGGGGAGTGACCTAGGGACCATCTCAGTGGATATTGAGGGGTGACTCTAAGCTAGGTATATTCGAAGTGTCGTCCACAGGGTAGCTGCCCCTCGCCTCCCAGGGTGCTACTGGGTTTGAAGACTGGCTCTCTTCTAAACTTCATTGAGAAGTTGCCTTGGTCAGCTGCAGATCTCCTTATAAGCTACAGAAAGAACAAAACCTCCAGATTCAAGGAAGTCCAAGCAAGGTGAGCGTTCATAGAAAGGAGAGGCTGGGAGAATTGAGCGGGGCAGATGCGGATCTCTGAAGGGTTTTCTGAAGGCTGAGGAAGCCCAGAAGATGTGTTATGCTTGTTTGTAGAGCACATTCCAGAGTGTGTCCCTCCTAGCCCCTCAAGTTAGAGTCATACCTCACCTTACTCCCAGCTCACAATCAAATGATTCCACAGATTAAGTGTGGCATGCGACACTAAATATACTGCTTGTCAGCTTCAACCAAGGCTGTTTGTGTGTCTGCATGTATGTATACAGCATGTGTATATGTGTGTGCATGCATACATGTATGTCCGTGTATGTGTGAGTGCATGCATGTGTGTATATGTGTATGCATGGGTACGTATGCATATGTATGAGTACACACATGTGTATATGTGTGTGCATGTGTACATGTGAGTGTCTGCATGTATATGTGTGAGTGTATGTGTCAGTGTGAGCATGTATGTGTGCACAGGTGTATATGTGTGTGCTCATGCATGTGTATGAGTGTGTGCATGTGAATTGTGTTCGTGCACATGTGACCAACTTAGAAGTCGTTTCTCTATAGAGTAGGTCTGGGAAAGGAGTCTAAAATGGCCAGATTGTTTGGTCCAGGAGCAGGTACTGATGTCTAAGATTCCGGTTTCCACAGAGCAAGAAGTATTAGAATCCTCCAAGCAAGACAAAGGGCAAGGAAGGATCAGTTCGTACCTGAGTTACAATCTAAACCAAAATGGTTTGGATTGTCCTACCTGGATTTCTCCTCTGACCATGGGGGTTGCCAGATAGCAAAACCAAATGTCGTGAGCCTGGGTCTGAAGGAATCCTGATAGGACAGAAGTTCACTGCCTGCCACTGCACATCGTTAAGCAATCATCCAGCCAAGCACGTGCAGCATGAACCTACCTATGTGTACTTAAATGTGTGTTGATATAACTGTTGGTGGAAGGTTCTCCTGTATGTTCCCCCCCATCCCCACCCCGCACCTTTTGTTATGGTGGCGGAGAGTACTGGGGTTTGAGCGTAGAGTCTCAGACATGCTAGGCAAGAGCTCTACCAGTAAGCTACATTTCAGCCCATTTTACATTTTTTAAAAATGTATTTTGACACAGGGTCTTGCTAAGCTACCCAGGTTGGCCTTGCACTTACTCTGTAACCCAAGCTGTCATTCAACTTGCAATCCTCCTGCCTCAGCCTCCGGGGTAGCTGGGATTACAATCTGTACCACAAGGCCTGGACTGTAAATTCTGACAGGACACATAGAAAGTTGCAATGCATTTAGATACCATAGCAACAGATGACAGGCTAGAGACAAAGGCAAACACTTAGGTCTTCTTCCGACTCAATAAATTCAGGTTGGGGGGAGGGAAACTTGTGTATGTCTGAGTGACTGAGGCTGTGTGCTGGAGAGGTGATGACCTTGGCTTCGGGAGCAAAATTTCTCGATTTTCTTTACTTCTGTGTCTAACTAGGAGTCTGGTGTCTTTGTCTCAAAAGGAAGGGATGGGGTTTGGGGACCCTCAGGTGCTTCTCCGTTCTAAACTGCAGCTCTCTGGGAAGGAAACCTGACACAAGTCGGGTAAGGAGATGCCTGTGGAGTACTTCAGCCCTTACCTCTGAGGAGGTGGAAACCACCACCATTTAGATTCTAATAAATCCAACCAAATTCAGAAGCCACCCTTTGTGCCTCCCTTAAGTCAAAAAGAACAAGGAATCCCTTACTGAACCAAGCCCGAGATATAATGTCACCATTGTCACCCGTCCCCTCGGAAGGCAGAGCCACATACGGAAGGCATCAGTGACTCTGTTAAGAGTATTGTATTCATGGGATGGCTTGGTTCCATTACACACTTTTCAACAGAAAGTGATTTGCAACGCAACATTAAACCGCACGTTTCCAGAACAAAGGGGGAAAAGCCAGTACCAGGCTGCAGAGAGAAACCATTTAGAAAACCCTCTTTGACAGTGTATATCAATCCCAAGGCAGGACGGGAGGGCATCCATTCTGTCCTGAAGCACCAGACCTTGCCCTGGTGAGGCAGAAGCTGCAGGCAACTGCCGTCTCTTTGCAAGCATTAGGGATTTGTTGCTGGGAGAGAAAGCAGGGCAGCTGACGGGCTTGCCCCTGCCAGAGGACAGCCAGGCTGCACACGCTAATTAGCGGTGCCAGAAATAGCTGAAGGGAAAAGGCCACCATCCCAGGAGCTCAGAACTGGTTTGGGTGTATTCCTAGTCATTCTGTTTTCAGAATGGCTACTGGGGGAGTGTGCAAATATGATGACTTATTATATATATATATATATATAAAAAAAACCAACCTCAAACACACGAGTTCCTTAGCAAACATGCCCCTAAGAAATGGACAAGAGGAACATTTTTGCAGCAGCAAAGATAGGTGGGCCGGTCATAGAGGAATAACTGAGACCATGTTCCCTTTTTTTTTCACAAACCACCCAGCTTGTGTCTGTCCCACCCAGAATAATTTCTCAATGTCACTATTCAGCTGCTTTGTACAAACATTTTGCTATGGCAGCAACATGCAAATCTAATGCACTGGCACAAAATTTTCCAGACTGGGGCAAAGGCAGAATACCTTATGACATTAAAGTTTTCATGGTGCTCACTATTGGAAAAACAGTCAAAGGCTCCAACTGTATATTAACGTTTGGAGTAGTTTGTTATGTTTCAGTCCACAGAATCCACCTGGTGAAATATATATTTCAGTAGGCTTTTGTATACTCGCAAGATTGAATGACTCTATTTTCCAATTTCTAGGACATGTTTTCTTGCCTCAAAAGAGTCATTCTTTGCAGGAGTTAGAAATCGCTCTTCATTTTCCTTCTCTCTAACTCTGCTAACCACTAATCCACTTTCTGTCTCTGTGGGTTGATGATTTCAGGACATAAAATATAGACGGACTCGTATATGCGATTTTTATTAATAGTTCCAGTCACCATGCGTACGTTCTCAAGGTTCATTCACATTACAGTGTGCACCCCAGCTTTCCTCCTCCTCACGGCTGCGTGAATAGTCATCATAAGACTATGCTGTATTGTGCTTAACCATTTATTATCTGAGAGACATTTGGGTCCTTCCCTGGTCCTTCCCTTTCTTTCTGCTCTTGTGAATGGTGGGGCTAAGAACGTGTGCACTTGAGTGTCTGTAGGAACATGTATGAACATGTGCACTTTAGTCTCTGTAGGAACATGTATGAACATGTGCACTGAAGTCTCTGTAGGAACATGTATGAACTTGTGCACTGAAGTCTCTATAGGAACATGTATGAACACGTATACTAGAGTTTCTGTAGAAACATGTATGAACATGTGTACTGAAGTCTCTGTAGGAACATGTATGAACATGTGCTCTGGAGTTTCTGTAGGAACATGTATGAACATGTGCACTGGAGTTTCTGTAGGAACATGTATGAACATGTGCACTGGAGTTTCTGTAGGAAATGTATGAACATGTGCACTGGAGTCTCGTAGGAACATGTATGAATGTGACTGAGTCTCGTAGGAACATGTATGAACATGTGCACTGGAGTCTCAGTAGGAACATGTATGAACATGTGCACTGGAGTCTTTGTAGGAACATGTATGAACATGTGCACTGAAGTCTCTGTAGGAACATGTATGAACATGTGTACTGGAGTCTTTGTAGGAACATGTATGAATGTGTATACATAGAGTACTTGGTAGGAACATGTATGAACATGTGACTGAAGTCTTGTAGGAACATGTATGAACATGTGCACTGGAGTCTCTGTAGGAACATGTATGAACACATATACTTGATTCTTTGACGGTTTTCATGCATCTATGCCACAGGTTAACTGCTGAGGCACAGGGTGACCCTAAATTTCACCTTCTGAAGAGTCACCCATCAGGTTTGTAGAAGGGGGTGTGCATTTTACGTTCCCAACTGGTGGGTTTTCTCATATAGGTCTACGGAGTTCAAATCAAATTTACTTCTGAAAATCAGACAGTGGTTTCTCACTTGGCACTGTTTTAAAGCCCCTATTCTAGAAAAGGCCCTGCCTATATGCTTAGATTTTAGTGTATACATGGAACACTTAAATGTTTTATTTCCCATTTGTTTCATAGGGTACAGATTTCCCCCCCAAGTATAGGGTTGATGCCTAATTCACAGCACTGCTCAGTTCTATTCCCTGGCACAAATGTGCCCAACCACTTCTCCAGTTTCAAAGTCAGTGTATTTTTCTCCTCATAGCCAGTAGTCAGAACTCGTCTGTCTGTCTGTCTGTCTGTCTGTCTTCCATCTGTCTCTGACCCTCTCCCTTACTGTCTCCATCCCCCTGCCTCCTGTCACCCCCTCACTCCCTCTTTATCTGGTCCCCTCAACCTATGGTTACAAACAGCACACTGCGAATGTGTCCAGGCAGGTCTGACATGCAGAATCTGAAGCAGTGTCTTCAGTGATATTCTGCATGAGCCGCACCCTTGTTAGATATGTGTCCATTTCTGGTCCCTTTACTTTAAAAATGCAGAGCAATGGAAGCGACTGGGCAGAACCCCAAGAAGAGAAATCGACACAGTCCCAGGGGTGGAAAATAGATCTTCCAAGGGCCATTAAAGCAACAGTGGCTCTTTTGCCTGAGGTAGTAACACAGTGCTGGCTGGATCGCATCCTTTGTGACATGCCTGAAATGGTTTTGTTCACAGAGAAAAGTGGGTGACCACTTCTCCATGCTCAGAGGGAGACAAACAAGAGGGAATGCTACTTAAATCACTCTGGTAAGAGTCCGCGGTCGGAAACGGGAGATGGATTTCTTGGTCTTCACACTGGACACCTGACAGAAGCCATGGTTGATCATCCCTGTGGTTCCTCAGAAGGACAGGGAGGAGCTCGTCTACAGTCATTCGTCAAGAATCTCAGGGCATCTCTCAATGTTACTTTTTCATGATACTATAAATCAGGAACCGTAGTGGCTACTTGAAGGCAAAGCTAAATCCATCTGTTCTAAAAATCCTGACAGCAAACAGAGCATTCTCTTTACTACAGGAAGCCCCCATTGAAGACAAAACATACACTCTACCTAGCAGGGCAAGTGTCACCCGCAGCCAGGCTGCACGATCCAGACGCTGATGCCAGCCAGACCTCCAGGGGTTCCCTCTGGTTCTGCCTACTGCAGTTACCCCACCAACACTTCCCATCCCTCACCCCAGGCATAGCAGAGTCCCAGGGAAGCATCGCTCACCCACTGAATATGAGCCATTCAATTGGGTTTGGAACTGGCTGAGGTGGAGTTCAAAGCAATCAGGGATTAGCCTCTAAAGATGACTTCAAACCACGAGCTATACTGGGAACATAGGTTAGCCTCTCTCACACTGAACTCCAGCCTACCCGACCCCGCACCCACTCGAAGAAGGACAACACCTCTCTCTTTGAACTAAATGAGTAGATACATAAAACAAAACAAAACAGCAGCAGCAGCAACAACAAAAAACCAAACTTCCAATATTGCTTTTAGAGTGATGCTGAACAAAGCTTTAAAAGAAACTCATGTGTAAAGTCAAACAGAACAATCAATTACCTAAATTTTATTGATTTCTACACAATGGTAACTGGGATCTTAACTATATGAAAGAAAATAACGACATATTGAGTGCCCTGCTTAGGCCTTGTATGATGACACAGTATGATGTTCTGTGACTTGTTTACCTCCATTCATGTGTTGGATCACCCAAGTACCAAAGAATGGTGATCTAGAGAGGAGAATGGGACCTTCTTGTTTTCCTTCATCAACAGCTTTTTAAAAAATCCATTAATATTAATAATAGCATCAGTGTCATTCTGTATTTTTCCAAGGCATAATCGTAATTTTAAATTTTATTTTAAGCGACAGATATAAAAATGTTCCTCATGTCAAATCCCTTTCTCTGCCATACTTTCAGTCCATAGTTTATTTACCCAAGGGTTATTTGAAGACACTTAATTGGAAATGAACTGGAATAGGTCTGGGAAACAATATCTCTAAGAGTCACATATGTATCTTCCCATTCTAATGGGGAAGTAAAAAGAAAACGGCCAGGATGTGTAATATTCTCAGCTGGAGATGGTGTCATACCACAGGGAAGAAGAAAGGCCAGATGGTATCACACGGGACGGGATGGCCAAGGCTGGACGGGGAACCGTGGATTTGGACATGTGTTACTCAGGGCATGAGGCCAAGCAGGTGGAAGGGCTAGAATGCACAGTTGGTGAGGTGGAGCTGAGGCCAAGGAATGAGTCAAGGCTAGAAAAGATTTGGGAGTAGTTATGTCTAATGATGGAACAGAGATGAGGGCTTACAGCTGAGTGGGAGCATGCCTTTAAACCAGCATTGGGGCAGAGCAGGCGAGCCTGAAGCGGGCTGGTCTGTATGGCAAGTTCAGGACGACTAGGGTTATGTTAGACAGGTAGACTCTGCTTCAAAGCCAAAAAGAGAGAGAAAAAAGGAAGGAAATGGTGAAGGAAGGAAGGAACAAGAAAAAAAAGAAAGAGGCTACAACTACCGCATCTTGGGTTTTACTATCTGAAACCTTGTCACCGACTGCTGAGGCCTCGTGGGATGAGAAGACCAGGGTTGGTCCCCTTTGGGAACAGGCTCCCCTAGGCTGTCCCTCTGCCTCATTGTCTTTTCTGTGATGTATAAGTAGAGATGAAGGGATCTGAGACTACGTATGGGGCTGCCTGGGATAAGCCAGGCCATCTTTCCCCACACCTCTTTTGCTTCCTCCGTTCTAGTCTTGAGTTTGTCAGGTAAGAGGGTGTGGGCGTATGTAGCACCTGCTGCCTGGCTGCTCCGAGCTGACTGGAAGCTTGGGAGGTTTTATTACCCACTTCCTGCGTGTTCCCTATTTCTCTGGAACAATTCCTTGTCACTAGGATTAGAGGAAAAGAGGCAAACGGACTCTTCTAGTCCTATACCCTGGATCTGATTTCAATTTAGATAAAAGGTACTGACAGGTCCTAGTCTGGCACCCCGTGACAGACTCCTGCACTGGGGTTTAATGAATGAATTTATCACTTATTGAATGTGCTCCTCTGCCCATTCCAGTCATGATTTTCCCTGTTCTACTTTTTAGCTTAGCAGACGGGACCCAGAACACATTTGAAAATTAGATTTTCCATATCTCAACCTCACAGATCTTTGTATTCCCTCCTTGACCTTCCAGAAGCCAGGCTGAGTTTCCACTCATCTCTGCAGAAGGTTGGTGCCCGACTGTCTTCCTGGTGGAAAGGTTTCACACGCAGGAACGTCTTTGACATTTACAAGTTGTGGGGGGGGGAAACGTTCTAGGCAATACATTTTCCCCACGTGCAAACACTCAGAGTACTAGTGTGGGGCTGTCCGAGGACCCTGTTACTTCTAAGGAGAAACTGGCCAAGGATACAGTGATACCAACCTAACAGAAATGCTCACAAGGTAAAGACAGAATAGATCTGTCCTTACAGACACAGCACAGATGACACAGATAACCTTTTTCAGTCGCATCTGAAGAGTTGACGTGATTGGAGAAGAGACTAATTAGATGCTGGAGAGCGGAGGTGTGATACTGGGGGATGACCATGAAGGGCTATTTTATTTCCTACCCTCTCTGTCAGAAGGAGGGTGGGTGCAAATGACTAGAAGTAAGCTGAGGCCCGGGACAGGTGAAAACATTACAGAGAAAGAATATGCCCCAATTAAAGGATTAAATCTCTTGGCTTCTGCAGATGACCACTTGGGGATCCAAAAACCCCCCAGAAAGAGGCCGTCACTGTGCTGTGAGGGATTTAAGAGAACGACAGGGACATGATGTACCCAGAGATGATAGGCGGGCAAGCCACGTCCAGCTTTCTGTAAAGACGACAAGGAGTATACAAGCTTACGAGGGCCGGCTTGACACCCATCTGGGAGAACAATCAGTGTAGATCACTAAACACAGACTTCTGTGCTGTTAGAAAAACCTGCATCACTCTGGTCTGTGTGGTCCTCGGAGACACCAAGCCCTGTCCTCCCAATCCCTTCCCCCCAATGCTTTCCTCTCACCCAGAGCAAGAGAAATGCTACAGGCACAGTCTGAACTTTAGAAACTGACTAAATCTTTGAGGATCCTTGGCTGGCAATGAAGAAAGAGAGCCAGGATAATTAAAAAACCAAGCGGATTTAAAAATGGCCGAATTGGTCACAAAACGAAAGCCTTTGGATGCAGGAGAGAACTGTGATCTGGTTTGTGGCAACGTTGTTCCTGAAATACAGGAGGCTTGAAAACTGTCTTCTTGGTACGGTTGGCATGAGTTCTTTGGCTCTGTGGGGTTTGGGTTTGACCTGTAAAAACCACAAGAGCAGGGCTTGGGACAGAGAACCCATAGCAAGGTCTACCTGCTGGAAAGTAGGGGTGTTTACTTGAGAGACCAGATAGCCCGAGGAGGGTCATGATGGGTGCCTTTTGATGACGTAAAGACTGTCAGGTGGAAAATGGGGGTTCTCATGTTTTGTGGCAAGAATAAGATGTGTTTCTTTTCTTGATTATATTTTAAAAACTGTGTGCAAAGGATATATACGTCCTGCCTAACAATAATAAGATGGCTTTCAAATAGAGAAATGTTTTATGAAATATACTTATGCAGATAAACATAGGAAACAAATTCCCAAGAGGGTGTACTCATCTATAAACGAGGGGTTCACACGAGGCAATATTGAGTCAGCTGAGCTGATGAGACCTGACCGGACAGCTCAGGTAACAGAAAAAGGAAGGGAGGAAAGGGAGTGGGCAGGAAGATCTCAGTGGGACTAACGGGATGCTGCTGGGGAAAGGGCGATGGTAGTGTGGGAGTGGAGATGGTGGGTACCTGGTTGCACTGTAGCTGGAGTGTCTGCCTGGTATGAACAAGATCTGGTTCCATCCCTAGCTCTGCAAATTGAATTGAAATAAAACACACACACCGCACCACGCGCACACACACACCACAAAATTAACCACCCTATTCAAAGAAGAGCTCCCAAGAAACAGGCCAACCAAAACCCGTAGGAATGTTGCTTTTGTGAGCTGCAGAGATGAGAAGAACAGGAGGGAGAAATGAAGACTTTTAAACTAACATCCCCTTTAACAGGTGACCGGGATCTCCGCAAAGATGTAACCAAAGCCAGGAAGAGTCATCTCCCCCAAGGGAAACAGAAAGAAATATTTCCTCCAGATTTCTTGCAGCGTTTCTACAAATATTGACTGCTGTGATGGAAAGTGAGACGGAGTGGATGGGGAACCATCAGAACACGAACCTCAAGGGTGAGGTAACCTAGGAAATGACCTTGCTAGAATAGGAACCATGGGTCCCGTCTGGCCGTGAGATGCCACCACTGGATCGCCTCTTAATCCACAAACGTCTTCCTGCTTTGGTGAAGCATGAGATTGGGCTGTGCATCTGAATTAGTTCTGAGGGGTAGCACAGGAATTAGTTCTGAGGGGCTAGCACAGGACAGGAGGTATTATCAATAAAACCAATTTTGACTTTTGATAACATTAAAGAAAAAAAAACTTTCTCCTTTGGTTAGGTTTAATTCAGGCCTGGCTCGGCTGCCATGGAACATGGAACGGTGATCATGTGATATTTGAACACACCCATCTAAACACAAGAATTGGTGTGTGTGTGTGTGTTGGATTAGACTATGGACTAGCACATCCAAAATAAAAAATAAATAAATAAAAAATCTTAAGTTCTAGACAATGAATTACTTAAAATTCCAATGTTTCCCTCAAAGTGTAAGAGGAAAATAAACCCACCCTGCACATTTCACAAGAACTAAGGGAGAAAACGAAAATCATTGAAGATGTAAATTCACTGAAAGAAAACATGATCTAGCAAATGAAGCCCAAATGTGTCATTCTAAATCCAAGATGACCTAGGAGACCTCAAGTTCTCCTCTAGGGGGAGAGGTTCCAAGGATCTCCTTAGAACTGCATGCCTGGAGGTATGTCCTCCCACTAGCCCCCTCCAGAACACTGTTGGGAGAGGCGAGATCCATTCAAATCCCTCAAGTCCTGTGTTTCTGTAGTCTGATCTCTGTGGGCTTATTAAAATGTACATTTTGAGTAGTTAGTCCAAACACTCAGCCAGTAAGTCAAGCACTGCACAGAACAGAGGCTCTTAGAACACAATTGTCCCATTCCCCCTGCAGAGCTGCGCTCACTCACAAACCCCCTCATGGGAGCAAAGCAGACGAGGCGGCTATGTGCGGATTTTTACGACCCAAATCCAGGTGACTTAACCGTGAGAGTCCTGAGGAGGCAGCGATGGGACACATCTGATGCACAGTGAGAGGTGATTTTCTCTTCAGAAAGGCACAGCGCAGAGTCTAGAGCTTGCCAATGACAGTGGACTAACCCCCTCAATTCGCCCCGACGGGTCATAACTCTAACCACATTGCTGTGGGGATGTAGCTCAATGGCAGACTGCTCACCTGTCACTCACAAAGCCTGGGGTTCAATTCCAGCAACATAAAGGAATAATTTAAAAACACAACAAAATGGGGCTTGAGAGGACGGTTCAGTTGAGTGAGACCCAGGCGTGAGGAGCTGGGTTTGAATCCCCAGCATGCATCTGTAATCTCAATGCTCTGGAGGCAGAGACAAGAGGATTCCTGGGATTTGCTAGCCAGCCAGTCTAGCTAATTAGCAAGTGAGCTCCAGATTCAGTGAGAGACTCTCAAACAATGTGGTGGGTAGTAATGGAGGAAGATATGAAACACTTACCTCTGGCCTCGAAACATACATGTGCACATATGCATGCGCACACCCCCCCCCCAACATCTATGGTCACATACACACACATACATACACACATGCCATAAATCTACAGCCTCTCTCTGTCTCTGTCTCTGTCTTCTCTGTCTCTCTCTCTCTTACACATACATACACACATATCATAAATCTACAGTCCCTCTCTTTCTCTCTCTCTCTCACACACAAATCTAGAGTCACACAACCCCACAAATCTACACAGACACACAAACACACACACATCACAAATCTATAGTCACATCTTTCAAACAAACGAAAGAGTTCACACTTTCTTGTGTTCAGCGGGAGTTACCCAAAAGCCTTTGAGGCCTCCATCACGGGAACCGGCATCTTCATTTGGCTCCCACATGAACAGTTCGTGGAAGCTACGAAGCCTTTGAAGGGTATCTATTTTTGCCTTGAGATCTGGTGGCCTCAAGGTTCACATGAATCACAGATGCAAAGTGTGTGGGTGGGATTCATCTTAGCCTGTGGCTTTCTCATCAAAGGGAGGTCGCTGCGTGTGTGGCGTTTCTGCATTGACACCGCTCGCGTGTTTATTTGTAGTTAAGTTGTTTTCACGAATCTAAGAGACTGAAGGGTGAGCTGCAGTGCATATTTATGGAGAATTAACCCCAAGTGCAGCCTGTTAATACAATCAGTGTTTGCTGTATCTTGTCTGTGGGACATATGCCTTGCCGAAGCCCCAAATACTTCAGCTTTCCATCTACACAACTGCAATTACTCCATTCTCTATACTGGCTATATTTTATTTAAATATTTAAACTGGGTGCATATGTGTGTGTGTGTGTGTGTGTGTGTGTGTGTGTGTGTGTGTGTATGTAATTTATTTGGAAGAGGTCTTACAGAACTCAAAATTCCTTAACTTGACAAGTAAGGAAATTTCTCTCTGCAATGTGGCAATGTGGGCATATCTTAGAATACATTTAAAAAAATTTTTTTTCAATAGAAGAGAATGAAATGGCCAAAAGACCTCAACTAGTTCTGATGGATAGACACCGACTCCAACCATATGACCAGCCATGCCCTACAGATACTTCTGTATTTCATTCACAGCCCCCAACTTAGATCCCATTGACTAATCTACGGTGCAAACACAGTAGCTACACGGTATTCAAATCAAAAAAGGGCCAGAAAGAACACAACTCTACGACATGCAAACAAGTTAGCTGACAGCAGCTGACAGCAGAGGGGACAGAGGGGGATGTAGAAAAACAGAACATGTAGCCAAAATCTTCAAAGAAGGCACGAGCAGAAAACCAAGGTCCTGAGAATATGGAATTACAGAAGACAAGTTAATGGAATTTTATATTCCTTGTCCTAAGCCACTAAGATGTGCTTAATTATTTTCCCATATAACCTGTTATTTATAAAGGAAGGGACAAACTAGTTTTAAAAAGAGTGTATGGACTACCATTTCTTGGAGGGGCTTACAAGGGACAAGCCTACTCACCTCAAATTCTTACTAGCACTTTGGGAGGGGGTGAGATTATAGACTCTTCTTTTTTGCCTATTTGGATTTTCTATAAGGAATACAGCACATATAAAATAAAAAAATACATAAGCTTATTGGAATTAAAAATACTGCTACCCTGGGTCCTTGAGTTTTGGCTTCTATTGTTAGGGCAGAGATCTCTGTACACTGCCAGAAAATACCAGGAGGAGATACTCCTATCTCAAGCTTCTTAGGTCCCCAAATAGGGTACAGAGAACTCCCCTAAGAGACACCATGCATATGGGTATCTTGTGTGTCAGGAGAGACACTCTGTTGTGAAGGCATGCTCTGTGCAATGCAAAGGATAGATGAGCGCCATCTCCTCTACAGGTCACGGATATTAATGGCTTTAATTTTAGCCACAACTCATGATAAAGCAAGGACTCTGGAATTTAAGGACCGTGACTGACTGTAGTGTGGCATGAAGCAATGGGTGTGGCTTCTGTCGAAGGAACTCACTCCTGGGACCTGATACTGTGGCTGGCCCAGAGAACCAGGCAGGTGAGGGTTCCCCTGTGGGCCCAGTTGTTATCCTACTCCACAGATCCCGTTCTGATCACACTGCTCAGAGCTATGCCAAAAGTCACTGTTTTAGAGTAGATCAAGTGCCAGCAGTGTTTCCCACCAGTGTTTGGCTCGCCAGAGAAGCCCTCTCGAGTTTCTCTCAAGGGTGGTGGTCATGTGGGGGTTTATACAGGTTGGCTGTTGGGCTGTGTGTGGTGGTCACGTTGGGTTACAGAGAGGGACTCAGTACTATAGCTAAAGCCGTGCCTGTGAGAACCAAACAAGTGATGAAGGCTTGGCAGACAAGACCTTCCTACCACATGCTGGGCTCCTGTCAGTCAAACTGCTACCCTATTGTCAGGAAGCCACAAACTAGTGGAAGCACAAAGACTCGTCTCTGTGCTCAGGCCTGGCCAGTCATTCAATTACTGACTCTGTAGAGGCCAAAAAGAGCACGTATAACAGTATGTGCTATATGTAACACTATACATACACACATGTGTTATATGTAATGATAAATGTATATACATGTGCTATATATATGCATGCTCTATGTAACAATGTATGTTATATGTCACATTAGTTACACACATGTATGTAACACATATACATGTGCTATATGCAACAACAGAGACATTATTAGGTACAAATGAGGAAAACCACAATGATGATGAAGAGTGGAGAAGCCACTGGAGGCTGACCTTTGGACTGACGTATCTTACAGGACCAATTGTTCCTCTAACTGAAGGGGCAAGACAAACCAAACCAACTTATGCTTTTTATTTTGTTTTATATTTTAAAGGAACATCTGCTATAAAATATATCTAATTTTTCTTTAGCAAGCCAAGGTGACATTACTTTGCAGATGAGCAGTGATGTCAGTCTTTAATTCATATGCTGAAGTCACCCAGCAGGTATGAGGAGCAGGTTTACCTGGGCTCTTGCATACGACCTTCCAGGTCAGACAAGACAAGAGGTCTGGTCCTGTTAGGTCTATGAATCCGTTCATGGTGCTGTGCCTGACCACATGGGGTCTGGTTGGGGAGAGACAGGTGGACCTAGGTAGAGAGCTGGCTCATCGGCTTGTCATGTGTAACTTTGGACTACTTCTTTGAATATCAATAAGTCTCAGTCTTCCTCTTCCACAGAACATGGCTACCTGCTACACGGCACGGCGCATAGGTCCAATGAATCAGTTCTAGCCCAGGACAAACGTTGCATGGAGGTGAGGCAGTTGCCAGGCAGAGCCAGAACAGCAGTTGATTTTACCTGCTTTGAGTGTGCTTTTCAAAGTAAGAACTAATTGTTCAGCTCTTGACAAAGCAGGAGAAAATATAACACAAATTGTTACAACCGGGAAAGTATAACACAAATTGCTACAACCTCTCAACAGTTCTTGGCTCATTCTTCCCACAGTTCCTTTGCTCTCCGTGGATAATTAGAGAGAACACTTGTCAAGTACAGAAAGTTCAAATCATTACAGTGACTCTAAAAACCCATCACAGATCATTAAACATTAACGAGAGGTGCATAACTCGGAGCGGAGGTAAATGACATTTCTTCACAGACATCCTTCAACTTTTCAATCTCATTAGTGCCTTAGTTTCATTTCCGGCATGAAGAAACCAGGACACGGGGAGGTCAGTGCTTGGGCCAGATGGATGGTTGTGCTAGGACTTCCCTCAGGGATTTTGTCTTATTCTCCTATGCTTGCCCCTGTTCGTGGGAGGCCATCCTTTCTCACATACATTCCCAGTTGTCTTTAAGCATTCAGGATGACTTTTAGAGTACTCACAACTAAACAATGCCACAGATGCCTCCGGCTCCCTCCCCAGAAGGCCAGCCTAACTGCCATTTTCTCTTCTGCACTTGATCGGTCTCTTGCTAATGGTGAGCATGCTAGCTCCCATCCTTTGTAAAAGCCAATACAGCTGTCTACTTTCTATGTTATTTCAGATACCCAAGGCCAGTCACCATCTAAATTATTAAACACAAAATTTCAGAAACAAACAAACAAAAAACATTCAAAAATTTTAAATATTCACTATTAAAAAGCATACCATTAGAATTATTCTATCTTAGCTGACCTTATACTGTGCCCAGCTTATAAATTAACATGTCTCATAAGTATGAAGTTCAGGAAACAGAACATACAGGGCCCTATAGGACCCAGGTTTCAGACATCCACTGGGAAGCTTGGAATATACTTCTTGCAGCTAAGTAGCCTTGCTTCTTTAAAGCTGGAAATGTGGAACCAGTGAATTTCCATTCAGACAATTACCAGGGACAAAAATACTGAAATGAGAACAGATGTGACTGACCCAGAAGGAGACAGAGGACACATACCCAGAGAGACCACTGACGCTCGGGCCAGCATGTGCAGAGGCACTGTCGGGGGACACCAAAGTCCCCTGGCTTATGTCCTACATTACTGAGGGGAGACGTGCTGCAAATTTAGGTATGCCCTAAATTAGTGAGTGGAGATCACCGCTTCGGTTGCTAGACAGAGCCAAGAAACTGATCTGAAGCAAATCTGTCTGAAACACTGGGCAACAGCTATACCCAGCAAAAACATTTTTTTTGCATATGGAGGTCTCAAGCCTTCAGAGCAATTAGAAAACTTTAACCATAAAATGGACTCAGATTAGATCCATGTGACCCTGAGCATAATGGAAGCGCCAGTCACAATCAACAATTTTACCCATCAAATTAGGACTTCTAAGTCCTTTCTCTCATTTTTCTTTCTAGTGGTAAATAATCCTTAAGCGCTAATGTTTGCCAGGCATGTCTTCACAACCTAGGGAAGAAGCGTGTCCATCTAGGGAGGTTGGCAGGGAGCTTCTGTGAGGACATCCTGGAGGGCACAGTAATGCTGGAGTCAATCACTGGTAGGGGAGCCCCCAGAAAGCCAAAGGGGGTGCTGTTCAGGCATAGGTATTTGTATGTGTGTGGGCTGAATGGTAGGGGGACCTCCAGCATGTAAGAGGAGCTGGGCCAACCCTGTGTGGTGGTCCAGCAGTAAAGGACAGGACAGGTAGAAGGAGTCTGAGAGGAGGGCTGGTGCCAGACAGAGCTGAAGCAAGAGACCAGGACATCTGTTAGAGTTCAGTAGAAAGATGTTGGTATTAGACCAAAGGAGATGTGATAGAAGTAACAAGAAGCATTGTATTCCGGTGGAATCTGGGGTCAGAAATGACAGGGTGTGAGTTGAGACAGACTGGACCTGCGATGAATCATAATTAAGCATCTCTATAACATTCCAGGCCCTTGTGCACCTTTTAATAGTGTTGTCTCAAGTTAAACTTCTCCAAGCTCCTTTAAGACCACAGACAAATCTGACATGGTATCAACCGCATCACAAACTTTTCAAGGAGAAATACTGGTTGCGAGCAATTTTGAGAGGAGTTGAGCCTACGTTTGAAAGAGCTTTGAGGGGATATAAAATGAGATTTGATTCCTGTCACAAATGAGTCGGTGCCCATTAGGGAAGAAAGAGAGAGACCCAATTATGCTGAGTGTGAAAGTGAGACGGTAGCTTAGAGGAAAGAGGCCCTGGGTACCAGTGAATGGGGACTGTCTGGGATGGCACTGGGGAAGCAGGAAAGACCTCAAAGAAGAGGTGATACTTCTGTTTAATTTTCTGGGTGGCATCCCAAGGTGTGCTTCAGGGACGAGGAGGGGAGGTTGCAGCTCAGAATATGAAGTAGCAATTTAGTCCTGGGAGATTTGAGTGCGTGGTCTGGTATTGTTAGAACATGGGGAGTGAGGATATGAAATGACAGGAGAGGGAGAAAGCGGGTGACAAAGATTCTGGGGCGGAGGAGGGTGTCACTCAAGGGCTTGGTTTCTCATTTATCTTGGGGATTGTTCAGATGGGTATAAGGAACGGTCCACATGCACAGCTGCAAACGATGCTAAAATACATAGCCCAGGGTAGATACACTGGCCACTGACAGCATTTGCCGCTGATAAGAAGAGGGTAAAGAGAAGGGAGGAAAGGCGTTGTTACTTTGGCTTTTTTTTTTTTCTTTTTTTCTTTTTTCTTTTTGGCTTGGTTAGTACTACAGTTTGAATGTTACGTAGGCTCACGTGCAGAACACTTGGTCCCTAGAGGGCCTGTTCAGTAAGTTGAGGAAACCTTTGGGACATAAACTCTAGCTGGTGTTAGTTGGTCACTGGGGGCAGGACTTCCGGGTTATATGCACTTCCGGGTTACGTGAACTTTCGGTTGCGTGAACTTCCGGTTCCAGGCAGTGCTCTTATTTTCTTATTTGCCCCAGCATGAATAGGACATACCATAAGCTCACGCTGTTGTGGACGTTCTTGCTCCAGGTCTGGCGCCTATCCCCACCACCTTCCAAAGCCAAAGTAAACGTTCAAGGTTTGTTTCATTGTTGTTATTGTTTTGTTAAGTGTTTGGTCACAGTGTTAAGGAAAATAATGACCACTGCCGTGCCCTGGAACTACACTGGGGACACAAGGAAAAAAGGGCACCATTTAGGGAAAGGAAAATTCCTTCACTTCTGAGCATCTTAAGCATGAGTCTTCTAGGGTATCTTGTTCATTTATACCTTAAGTACCTCGTTCCACGGAGAGTGAATGTGAGATTATATAAATGCACATGCAATAAAATGGGAAAAAAAAAACCCAAAGATGTGTGGAGACAAAACTGAGACTATCAGAATTAGTAAATTCATGCAAAGAACATGTGTTTCGATGTCCTTAGGTTTTCTAGAAGTCTACAAAAATGCTTCCACGCCAGAGCCATCTGACTAAGACAGAGTCTAAAATGGAAAAACCCACACCACCCTTTCGGCCATCTCTTCCCTGACAAGCTCATGAGAGAGCGGTCCACGATGGCACTTTGAGAGGAGGAAGCCATGACACAATGAACCAGTGCTTCTGCGGTACCCTGCCATGACTAACGCTCCACAGTCTTCTCCAGCAGAGGCTCATGGCACAGAGCTGGGAATTTCTAAATAGATGTGAGAAATGGAGGCTCTTCCTGTCAGGTTCAACACGGTCCTTCAGAAACACCAGAAGCAGCAAGTTCACAGTCACCTTGTCTAACAAACATCTGGAAGACTGCTCCGAGCGAGCGAGCAAGCGAGCAAGCGCCAAGCCGGAAGCCGGTGAGGCTGGCTCTGCCTCAGGGTGTGGGAGTAGTGGGAGGGGCAATGCTGAGGACAGAGCCTAGCGGTGCCATGCGCTTCCTGGAAGGCTTCTGACATTCTGCAGAGTCGAGGGAGTGGATAGAGAGAAACGGCTGTGGGGTGAGGCCTGCGGGGAAAGTCTGTCGGGTAGCTGATGAGATGGGTGAGCTGCTCAGAGAAGGAAGTGGAGAAAGAGACTGAAGGGGAACCTTGAGGTACATTGGGCTCGTGTGAGCACTGGGCACATGTGCGTGCTGGGCAGGTGTGAGCATGGCACAGGTGTGTGAGCCCTAGGTAGGTCTGAGCACTGGGCAGGTGTGGGCACCAGGCAGGTGTGAGAAGCAAGACCTTTTGCTGAAGGAGGGTGAATTCCACAGCTAACTGAAGCAAGGTAGCTCAGATCTTGAAGGCTGAGGCAGGAGATTTACTTATTATCAGTTCAAGGCCAGCCTGAGCTACAGAGTTAGACCCCGTCTCATTCTCACCCTACCTCCAAAGAAAAAACAGCTGAGTGTGTGTTAACTGCAGACGCCTTTAAATACTCTTTAGTGTGCAAATGAAAGGAAATGATAGCTGGGATACTGGGTACTTCGAGGACCGCAGATATTGTCTGGGGTTCAGTCGAGCTTTGTGGATGCAGCATGGGGGATTGGCAGAGCCCTCCCCCACACTGGTTTCTCATGAGTGCCAGGGCCGGTGCATCTAGCTAGCCAGAGCCCTGGTCAGAGTCGAAGAGCAGTGGGAACATGGTGGCTGCCCGGGAAAAGCCAGACCAGGCGCCTTTTTCTAAATATTATCCCTACATAGAAGTTTCCTCTGCTCACATCCTCTGGCTGCAACACTGCTTCTGTAGCCATGTGCTAAATGGATACAGGGCTGTGGAAGATGGTTTCCATGTCCAGGAGGAAGAGGAAAAGCAGTCGGAGAGCTATTCAGCTTCGTCATACGTCCTAGCACGTAAGATGAGGAAGCAAAACTGGATTTCGAGGACTGCCTGGAAGGAACAGAGTGGAGCCTGTCTGGAGAGGAGTTCATCTAGAGGATGTAGGCTTGGACAGAGAGCCCTGCGTAGGAAGAGAAGCAGCTAGGGGAAGGTAAAGAACACAGAGTCATTTGTGTAAGACGAGGGAACTCAGGATGAGGCAGGTGAAGAAACTGGGAGGGGCAGTAAAGATATTCGGGGCTAGGCATGATGGGTAAACTGTTTTAGAGTTGTCAAGACCAATCACACTCGAGGAAGAAGTCAGTGTATCACTGAATCCGACTAGAGCAGGGTGCGGAGCCTGTGAAATACTGAATGTTATGAAAAGAGAGCCGGAGTTTGTCTGGCTTTCCAAGCCTGTTATCCAATTTCTTTTAGGTCCATCCCGGGACATATTTCACACAGCCCATTGTACATTTTTATATACTTGTGTACTCACATTACACACAGATACATTAGGAAGACCCACGGGCGTAATTTCCCTTCCTCTGCTGAGCACCACTGGACATCAGTGTTGTGAGCCTGAAAGTTCCTGCAGAAATGTTGGCTCAAGCAGGAGACTGCCTGCCGGTGGTGTACCAAAAACAGTAATTAACACCTGGCTTAATGCAATGACACCTCTGCTGCCAGGAACAGTGGTGTAGCCGAAGGTCCTGCCTACTGCTTCCTCCTGTGACATCGTCACTTCTGAGAGGCTCTGACCACAGGACTCTCTGCACTGAGAGGAGGTGCTCCCCTGGAGAGGTAAGGGACACCATCACAGCCTTTCAGGAAGAATGCTGTGACGTGCAAACATGGCTGCCCTGGGGGTGGAGCAGCTCGTTCAGATACACAGATCCTGGATGAGGTCTCTAATTCTTATTGATAAAGATTTCACCTGAGTGCCCTTGTCTGTCACTGCACTGGGCCTCTGCTATAAGAACCCATTTAAATAAAGGGTCCAGGGTGTATATAGCAAGCAGTCTACTCATCTTTTTTAAAAGTAATGACCTATTCACCCTCAGGCTCAAATACACAGCAAGACAGGATGCTTTCTGCAGTGGTAAGGACCAGCTTCCCCACACTCAACCACGTGGACTTTTCTATTGTACTGCAGTTCACCCCAGCAGACAGGCTCACTTATGAAGACTGCATGCATGCAGCCTTTCTTCCTACCTGCTGGCTACCAATACCCACTCCACACTGGCTCCCGGAGAGAGGGTCACTAACCTAACCTCAATAACCTCATGCTAACCCTTTCACAAGCAAACACTTCTTTTCTATACATACCATGAGACTACCTGGCAAAGCCTCCCAGCATGTTAAGAGAAGAGGGAAGACAATAAAATCACAGCTTGGTTGGCTGGGAACACGAGCTAAGGCTGCAGCCATGGGTTTCTTAGAGATCCATTTCCTTCCTTCTAAGGGCACTGAGGCTGAGGCAGGAGCTGGGCATAATAAGAATTGTTACTTTAATTCCATGTCTGGATGACTAGACCTATATTGTCACTAAGATGTAATGACAGTTCTGATGTTAAGGTCCTGTTCTCCAATTGGTTCTTGATTTGTCAATAAAGAAAGCCATGGGCCAATTGTTGGGAAGAAGGTACACAAGGGAGGGGGAAGAGAGATGGAGTTCGCCATGCTTTGGAGAGAGAAGAACCAGGCAACCATGTGAGGTCTTGAGGAGTGGTGGGCTGTGGCCACTCCTATAGGCAGGTGTTCAAAGATGTTTAGCAAGGTCTAGATTCAACTGACTGACTAAAGTTAGGGCTGGTGGGAAATGCAGAGCAAACAGTAATGATAAGGGCATGTTTTCCAGGCTGGAGATGGTAGCACCCAACAATTGTGCCAAGAAGGCAAATTGAAAATGAACAACTGTGTGTGTTTCTTTTATCTGCGGATTCAAGGGAAGCTGGGAGGGGGCTGTTAGTGGCCACTTCCTGTAGCTAAAGCAGGGTAGCGCAAAGCTACACCCAACACTAAGAGACCCCAAGCCACAGGATAGAGGTGTGGGCTGGCCCTTTCCCCTTAGGTAGCAGCACCCTGGAGGGGAAGAAGAAACACTCTCCTGCATGTGCCACAAAGCTGCATGTGTGCCTACCGTAACTACCGGTATTACTCTTCAGCTGGAAGGAGCTATCATTCTGTAACCCCAAGGACACAGCCGCCCCTTCCTTGTTCTCTCAGATGCTCAGAGACTACTAGGTAGTAGGTTTTTTTTTTCTCCTTTAGACAGAGTCTTCCTCTGTAGCCCAGGATGCTCTTATATGAGTGCTTTCTGCCTCAGCCTCCCAAATGCTGGGAGGCGTAGCTGTGCCCCAAGCATGCCCAGCCACTTGAGTCTGACTTCTAACCCTGAGCAGCACACATCCACATCATGTGGAGGACATGCTACTACATCAGACTGCTGCATGCCAACCCTGAGGCTTCTGACGAAGGATGCCTAAGACAGAGTCATAACTGGTTCTTCTTACACATGTGCCCAAGGACTGCTGTTGGCTCAGGAAACCGCAGGCTGAGGAAAGAGCTTCCTCGGGAGCCCCCTGTGTGGTCTGTGGGGCTGTGACAGGAAACGCAGAGGTCTGCCTCTCTGCATGTATTTGTGACCGTCTAGCTGTGTTATTTTCTTCCTCTTAAATCCCTTCTACAGGATTTGGAAAGTGCTAAGGAATACAAAAATGGCATATTTAACTTCCACAGTGGAGAACGGTGCTTCACCTTGGTTCTGTGCTGTTTTTTTAATATACACTTTAAAGAAAATGAGTAGCATCCTAGCCTTGAGGCAGCCAAGGGAAGCAGATCACGTGTATATCTGGACTCCGAGAAAGGCGCCCATCAAAGGGGTAGGCTGGTAGGCAAGGCCAGACGAGGAGCCCCTCGAAAGGACTGCACTGGCCACTGGTGAAATGCAGGCACACAAAACAAAGAATGAGCAGTCCTTTACGGTCTCTAGGGCCGCGGGCAGTTATATAAGGTTTCATTATCTCTCCATCAGCAGAGGGGAGAGGCCCTATGAGAGAAGACACCACAGGCGTGTAATTGGTTTTGAATTCAGAAATGTAAGTCTTGTTTAATATCTAGATCCTATCCTCATGAAAGTTCAGACTTGCTGTAGGAATTCACCTCTGACCTAACAGAGAAAGCTCTAAGTTAAATGGGAAAATTCTGCAAACCGAGAAGGAACGAAAGGAAAATGGATCAGACATCAGAGCCAAACTTCCGAGGTGCAGTTAGAAGGGCGTGTCTGACCCTGCCCCCTGCCTGCACCCAGTGAGGACAGCTATGAATGCTGTCAACCCAGATCACACATTTTCTTAAGACAGTATAAGATCTTCTTCTTCTTCTTCTTCTTCTTCTTCTTCTTCTTCTTCTTCTTCTTCTTCTTCTTCTTCTTCTTCTTCTTCTTCTTCTTCTTCCTCCTCCTCCTCTTCCTCTTCCTCTTCCTCTTCCTCCTCCCTCCCCCTCCCCCTCCTCCCCCTCCTCCTCCTCCTCCTTCTTTTGCATTCAGTTTTCTTTTTTAAACTCAGTTGGATGCACCTGGCCCAAGGGTTGCTTGCTCACTCTTGCACAGGAGCTAATAAATGACCACTCCCTTGATCTCTCCACCTTCTCCAGGCGAGCTTTAAGCATGTCACCTTGTGGTCTTGGGTGTCTTCAGGGTCACTTTTAAAGTCTGGGAGACACTTGTTTTAGAAAATCGTAAGCACGCTAAATGAAAGTCTGGCTTTGTGGAAGAGACGCTCGATGGAACGGCCACACAGGAGGCTGGGAGGCAGCTTACGTTGTTTTCAACCTGGACTAGCTTCAAAATGGAAACACAACTTCTAAAATGGTCTCAAAACTCCGTGAACTTTAGAAAGTTTGATTGTCCTTGTTTTGAAAAAACATCTTTTTCAACACCATAAAGGGACTAGTTAGATCACCCAAAGCTTGCTGGCTCCTGGGGAGATTTGAATGAGAATAGTCTATGTAGGCTCATATATTTAAATACCTGGTCTCCAGTTGGTAGAACCATTTGGGAAGGATTAGGTGTGTCACTGGGTTAGGCTTCAAGTTTTCAAAAGACTTGCACCAATTTGCTCTGTCTACCTCCTACTATGGAGCAACATGTGAACTGTCAGGTACTGCTCCAACAAGCACTGCAGGCTCCCCTCCCCCTTCCCTTCCCCCTCTCCACATGGTCATGGCCGGCCTCTACTCCTCTACCTCTCTGCTCTCTCTCTCTCCTCTCCTCCTCTCGTTCTCTTCCTCTGTCCTAAATAAACCCCTTCCCCTCGTGGAACCGTCCGGCCTGGTGTTATCTGTCTAAGCTGCTGCTCCAAAAATCTAACACATGGTGTCTCTTCACACAGCAACAATAGATCAGTAACTATGACACCTCTTTGTTCAAGGCTCTCTTCCTGACAGGTCCTGCAGCAGGCCTGCTCCAGGAGGCTCTTCCTGCAGCAGGGCCCAGGTCTGATCTCCACCACCTTTCTTCAAGCTCTTAGTCAGTGGCACCCTTCCCAGTCTAGACCTCCTGTCTAGACTTGACCACACCAGTTCCTTTACAATCTCCAACTTTCTACATCCTCCACCATTGCCATCTCGGATGTGTGGTTAACTGGATCCAGAGCTTGGAAGAGAATGAAATGGTCTTCTAAAATGGAGCCAGAGTACCTTCTTGAACTGAAGAGGATCACAACCCAAAGAGCTGGGGACTTGAATACAGTACATGTACCGCCTCGCGTAACCTTTCTATGATCCAGTTCACTCTGGCTTAAGACCCCTGGGTGTTGAACCAACTTGACGACCTCTGCCTGAGTATCTTGCAGACGCTGCATGTTTTCTATATGGCTGATGAGCTCAGCTAACAAAGGAAGGGAAATCTGCCCCCTCTGCAGACCAGGCCACCTTGGATGAATCAGTCAGACACTGGGAAGCCACAGACCCTGCCAGCAGCATTTCCTGAAAGCAACGCAGAGCCTACGCAAGGCCTGACGGTGAAGCAGATGCTACACAGAGAAGTGGCCCTGCAAACAGCCCTGGGTGACCCTGGTGGCTCCTCAGGCAAACCAGTGTAGAGCGTCTCTCATTATTCTGCAAGTAATTACACGGTAGGGCACACACAACGAAAGATTTACTTTTCACCCTAAAATCTGTCAAATCTTAAAGGATAAACACATGACGGTTATTATCTAACACTAAATAAAATTAGCACATAATTAATCAGGGGCCCTGACTAATTGCCAGAATCTTCTCTCTGCTCTAAGCAGGTATTGCCAGCATTATGATTTTTACCTGAGTCTTTGGATTATATTTATATTATTTTTCATTATATTTACGACTGCTTGTTTGTAAATGATAACCCACAGTCTCCAGGATAGGTGGATGGTTGCCTACTAGCTCTTTCCCGAGAATAGCAATGTTCTTAAACTGAAACACCCAAGACATATCATTAGTATATAAAGTCGGCCACGATGGTCTAAGATGCCATCAGTATCTATCACTCATGAAAGAGCAGCAAGTAATATAGGAACAGGTAATTATTCCACAAATGATCATTGGACGAGTTTAATAAAATACCAGTTCCCGTTGTCCTTTATGAATTATGAGCCACATGTGGACGCCAAACCCAACCAATTAGCCATAAAACCCCAACTTTGTATTTGGACACTGGGGCTTGAGAACCACAAATATAATTTCAGATTCCTGGGTTGCAGGATAATTTTTACTCTGCGTTCCACAGCTTTATTAAGAAAATGGGTATTTATTAGGCTTTTAAAATTAGAAGCAAATGTAAAACATATTTTTATGAGCACTTAGAAAAACGAGGCCTTGTTTAAATTAATAACTTAATAGGTTCTAAGAAAGACATCACAAAACTCTAAGAAATGTCACAAAGACTGGCCAAAGTAGCACGACTTAACTTTCCAAAAGCGTCACTCCCCTAGGTTAACCTTTAGCAAGCCATAAATTCTAGATGTTATTAGTCCAATGCCAATATATTTATGCATGTGGATACTGAGGTCTTGGAAGGGAAACCCAGGATAAAAAGCTCAAGAGATGAACAATGGGATATGACAGGTTTCCGGACAGGGAGTTTCCGGGATGCACAAGTCATCACTCGGCTAGGCATGGCTGCAAAGCAGGCTGTTAAAAATTACAGTCGAGGTGCTGAGGAGGGGTTATAGTTTTAAAAAGGACAATCCAAGCTAAAGATATTCTGGACACTGTCATGGAGTTAACCCCGGAACCTCGGGTCATGTGGAGGATGGTACCTCCTTAGGAGAGGCCTATGGGCTGGATTGTCAGTCACTTCCTTAGAGCCTAGGACTAGGGAAGCAAACTCACGTTAACAGACTAGGAACAAGACATGGAGTGTGTGCACGACACTCTGAGAGCAGACGAGCCACCGCCTCTGCCTGCCATCTTCAACAAGTTTAGGATCTAGAACTGAACAAGAGGCCGCCATCTTGCCCTCAGCGCCCACGTACAAGCTATTGATTTCTGAGTAGAAGTTGCTAAACTCTTGGGTATTTGAAGAAGGAAGTGACATGTGGCCGACTGCTTCCCATTTTCCCCAGCCGTGACCTTGACTGTACCTGGCATGCTTACCTCCACACGGTCCCTGTGCTACCTGTTTGCTGGCTAGAGCCAGGTGTGCTCAACCAATGAGAAGCCTGATAAAACATGGGAAGAAAAAGGACATCGTTTTCAAGGCTTCCTGCCACTCTGGCCTAGGGCTACTTTAGTGGTCCCTGTACCTTGTCTCTGTAAAGCTGGGATGGCCAGCTCCTTCCTGAGGCTACTGATTCCTGATGGCTCTCATTTATTTCTTCAGCCATTGTGGGGACATCTGAGCGCGTGCACCTCAGTGGGCAATGGGGATAAACAGTGTCATAAATACCCTGCCATTTACTGGGCAAAATTTCATACTGAAATCCGAGATAGTATTGTCTCAAACAGAAAATCCACAGTCTTTCAAACTAAAGGGACTTGTGAAAGCTCTCTTCTTCCTTGGCAGTCCTTTCTCTGCTGTTTCCTGTAATCTTCAAGGGTGAAGGTCAGCAACAGATGCCTTCTGGGAGAAGAGCAATGGAGACACCTCTTCTAGGTGTCCTCTTTGTAAATGGAAGAAAGATTAGAGTGGAGCTCTTGACTGCATCAAGAGGGTTAACTTCCCAAACTACTGAGCACCAGCAATAGAATAATCAGGTGAAAGGGAAGAAGGTGGGGGTGGTCATCTGAGGACTGGAGAGGCAGGGGGCTAGGTCAGCGGCCCTGGGAGCTAAGGGAATGATGGGATCCCAAGACAGCCGCCATTGGTGGGCAATGGACGTCCACGTGTGTTAGAGTCCAGCCTTTGCCATCTTCAAAACCGTCATTAGGGAAAGGGCCTGTTACACCATCAGCCATTCTGCCACATTTTTAAAAAGTCTGTGATGCAATCATTCCTCACATCAATATGGAGGAAGCGTCACTGAAAACAAGCGCCACTTATTTAGATGACTAAAGCTCAAGTTTATCTTCTTCCTTCCAAATTCTGTGCAAACTAGATATACTACATTCTATCTCTATGTCATGTATATTCTAACCTCCCTATATGGTATATGTATACTATATTTCCTATGTTATAAATATATATATATATATTATATATATATATACTCTCTGTCATATATGTATACTATACTCCACATATATCATATGTAATCCATATATATCATTTGATATATGTAATATAAATGGAGTATAGTATATATAGTTTATAATGTATCTGTGTCATATATGCCATATATGTCATATAGAATATAGTATATATGACACATGTATAGTATAGTTTATATATTTAGTAATATATTTATATACTATATACCATATATTAATTATATATTATATAGTTGATATATAGTATATATTGTATATATAATTTTCTATACATACTCTGTATATGTCATATATGACATATATGATATATAGAGAATAGTACACATGACATAAAGAGAGTAGAATATATATAGTATATGCACACATACACACATGTACATGCATGCATACACACATGCATGCACACACACATACACACACACACACACACAACTTCCAAAGGCATACATATAAAAGGAAAAGCACCTGGACTCTTGGGAGACAAATGCCAAGTTATTGCAGGAGCTTCAGTTTGCAGGGGAGTGGCCAGGGTCTCTCCACACAATCAGTCCATTCAGGCCCCCTCCCTCTCCTCCCCTCCCTTTCCCATCCCTCCCCTCTTCTCTCTAGTTCTCCAATATCCTGACTCAGCTATGCTTTTATTAAAAATCAGGTTTCAAAGCCAAAAAACAATTTGAGCATCCCTAGTTTAGATGAATTCTAAGAGCACACACCAGCTGAAGCTATGAACAAGTCATATGGCAACCTCATTGTTTTTAAATGAATTTCTAACCTTTAATCCCAGCACTTGGAAGGCAGAGGCAAGCGGATCTCTGAGTTCGAGGCCAACCTGGTCTCCAGAGCAAGTTCTAGAACAGCCAGGACTACACAAAACCAACCAACCAACCAACCAACCAACCAACCAACCAACCAAATATATTCCTGTCAAGATCCAGGAAGCTTGTACTTCCCATATTTAATCCCAACCAGAATAATTTTCTTTTAAATTGTTTAATTCCTCAAGAACAGGTCCACACTGTCAGAGACACTGGTCGTTAGGAAGCACGGGACTGCTCATTTGCTCACCTGCTGTCGCCAGCATTTGCCACGTAGAGCTTCCCCAGAAGGCAAACCACGATGAGGGCTGTGCAGCCACCGGATATGTTATATGCACTCCTCTCTCGTTCGATTTGAAGGTCCTGGAGAAGAAAGTGAAGTTATTGCCACTGTGCAGGGCTTGTGACTAAAGAAAGCCTTACCGCCCTTCACTTGGCACAGTCTCACAGACGGGATGTGTTTCCAGAAGGGGCCAGACAATCCTCAACACGTAAAAGGCTTCCCTGGGAGGGGGATATGTCACAAAATACCAGACCACTGCAGACCAGAGAGTGGAACCAAAGGACACACACACAGAGACACTGGGCAAACATGCCAAGACGAAATGTAAGTCCCAGCTAACAGATACCACAGCTTATGGGAGATCTAGTCAATGCACAGGCTGCCCGAGTTGCCAGGCGGGACACCGGATATGCCAAGGAATGCCGAGTACCTGGACATAAAACATGCTTTTAATACAAATCCTTGAACAAAGAGTTCTTTTATGGCTCAGTAAAAAGAGGTGACTCAAAGAATGAATTCTCTGCTATTCAACACAGAGGCTTCTGAGCTCAGTTTTCTCCTCCATAGCCAGAGTTCACAACCTCCCAATAATGGAGGAGCCACAGACACTTTCTCTACGTCAGGCGTGGAGCTTATACAGGCCTTGTATGTGCAATCTCATTATAGCGTCAGGGCCATCATCACTAACCCGTTGTTCGGATGCAGGGAAGTGTGGACACCACCCATATTCACCTGGATAGATTAATCTCTATCCAATACCAGGTGTCCTCCAAACCCTGTATTACCTGCCACATGACGAAGCACTCAAGGAAAATTAAAAGCAGACCAGCATCCCACTGATAGACGATGTCAACACAATTCTGTGTTACAAAGAGTCTGTGTCTTTGGGAAAACAGGAGCTGAGTGAAATTTTCTTTCTGCACTGGAAGTCACCCACGGTTGAGGCAGAGTGAGAAAAAGTAGGCTGGGTAAAAATGAGAAGAGGGAGAAATGGTACCCGAGTGTTCAGACTGTGCTGAGATCTTGGGTACTTTTGTGAGTCCCAGAGTCTTGGAATTGGAGTTAGCTATTTCAGCTGGCCTCCTTATGGAAGGCAGGGGGAACATTTAGTCACCCAGCATTGGATCACAGTGGCTATGCTCCAGGTGTTAGGAACAGGGACAGAATAAGCAATAGCTTCCCAAGCTGAGGGCACAGACTGGAGCAGCAACCGCTTAAAAAAAACATGCAGAAGATGGATTCTGCTGTCCTTGCATGCAAGAGTGGGATACAGAAGGGCTGAGTCCCCGGCTGACTAGGGCTATTAATAAGACCCTGTCTAAAATGGTAAGTTAAGAGGTAGGGGGGAGCCATACAGGAGGGAGAGACTAATGCAGGGACAGGAGTCAGGTAAGAAGCTGAGGAGACACGTGTGGGGGCCAGGGTGTGTGTGTGGGGACATGGTGTGTGTGTGGGCCATGGTGTGTGTGTGGGGGCCATGGTGTGTGTGTGTGGGGGCCATGGTGTGTGTGTGTGGGCCATGGTGTGTGTGTGGGCCATGGTGTATGTGTGGGCCATGGTGTATGTGGGGGGGGGGTGCCAGGGGAGTTTAAGAAAACTGAGGAGCCTTTTGGGAGAGGACAGCAGCTTCAAGGGCTGCAGCATGAGCGCTGTTCAGTGGACTCACTGCCTTTTAGCATTTACTTACTTAACTGCTCTATAAACTGTTTCCTTGAGGACTGGTAAGAGGGTTAAATTTGTGGTGGCGTGGCGTGGCGGGGCGGGCGTTGGCGGGGTGCGGGGCGGGGCGGGCCTTAGCCAATCGGACCAGTTAAACCTGCATTAGTAAGTGACTATGAAATGACAACTAAAGAAATAGAGTTGAAAAAGGTCTGGATTTCCAAACCAACATCCCACCACCTTACCCATGAAAGAAGAGAGAGAGGCTCCTACTCAGAAATCCCACATTTAACAAGCAGACCACATCGAGATACCAAAGGGGTCAGAACCTTTGCTGCGGCCCACTGCCAGAGGATTAGAGCAAAGGGTTATGACATCACGTGCCAAGGATGGTAGAAGCTCACGTGAGGTAGGAGGGGTGAAGGTAGGGGGCATGAAGGGTAGGAGAGATGAAGTAGCTGGGCATGAAGGGTAGGCTGGGCATGAAGGGTAGGAGGGGCATGAAGGGTAGGCGGGGCATGAAGGGTAGGAGGGGCATGAAGGGTAGGCGGGGCATGAGGGTAGGCGGGCATGAAGGGTAGGGGCAGAAGGGAGGAGGGCATGCGGCTCAGTGGGGAAGTCTCTAAAGGGAAGAGAGGGGAGAGAAAACACCAAGAGATCTGGATTTATCTGTTGAGCTTCTAGAATATAAAGAATCCCTCTGTGGGGAAGATATGTTAATTTCTTGCACCAAAAGCTAAAAAAGGTTGAGATATATATTTAAAATATATATTTAATATAGAATAAATACAGAAACTGGTAAATCCAAGTCCACATCCAACATCATTTCCTTTTCATATACTAAAAAGCACAGTTAAGCTTTGGAAATTATTCCTTCATAGTTGCAATCGATATGTGTTTGAATATGTAAGTCTGAATGAAAGGCACTATTTATTAAAAAAAAAAATCCAAATGTTTGCATGCTGCATATGGACTGGAATCTGAATGATGTTTGACAGGCTTAAGTGAATTAGTAGTGCAATCCAAAAGAGGAAAAAAAAAAAAAAACTATACAAAGAGTCCGTGTTAAAGGACTGCTCGTGGCAAAGAATTCCCTAGGGATTGCAGCAAATAAGCTTGTTCTGGATCATGAGTGGGAGCATGACTTATCATGTAAGAATGTCTGATTTTAAAATGACTTAATCCTGGAGGGCGTGGGATCAAGACAGCGTTCAACAATAAGATGTTCTGTTACGGCAGTGGAGTTCATATTTACTTCCAATGCTGGGAAACACTTTGGTTAGTTTATTTAGCTCATACCTTAATATAAATTAATAAATTAACAGCATGGTGTTCTCTCTCTCTCTCTCTCTCTCTCTCTCTCTCTCTCTCTGTACACACACACACAACACACAACACATATTAATTTGCTCCTGCCTTTTCTACGTTTTTAACTGTGTATTCTTTCTGTACCTCTCTCTGAATGAGCAATGATACTTTCTTATAAAGAACGGATTCGAGTCTGACTACTTTTTAATCCAAGAAGTCCTGCTCCCACATGCGTGGTCTGACCAGCCCCTCCCCACCCCTGTGAGGGGATACACATGTGCACACACAGTAATTAGAAGTGTGTTCTCTGCCAGCTCCATCGCTGGGATTTGGATGGTTCATTTCTGCAGACTTCGTCCCCCTGAAGGATTCACTGACATTAACACATACTCTTCCATTTCTTCTAAAAGTGTGTGCAACTAGAACAGTTTCTAAAAATAATTGCTTCTCTCCCCTCCTCCCTAGAAGCCAAAATAGCACATTTATTTTTTCTCTACCCACACCACCTACTCCTCTCTAGAAGATTCAGAAAATCTTTGTACTAAAAGGAACATTAAAGGACCATCTGGGTGGCTCTTTTACTATGAGATTAAACATGATAAATGCAGTCAATAAAGATGTATTTACTGTGGAATTAACTGTCTTTCCCTTTCAAAAATCCTCAATCTTTCAAATTGGACTAAGGTTTTGCACTTTAAGTTTTAAAACAAAATCACAATGTCTATTTTTTTTTTAAGCCCTTGAGTTTTAGGTATCTTTTTCACAAGCTAATGTGATCAGAAGAAAAGCTGTGTCTACTGCTGTGTGCTGAGCAAGAGATCCAGGACTTCTCTCCATTTTAGCTGCCAGTGGATTCTAAGACATACAGCTAGAATAATGTGCTAGCAAAATATCTACCCACTAATTTCTTCCAAGTGTGGTCTACATGGGAAAGGGCCCTGAACTGACTCTCTTGGCGGCTCAATGCAGAGTCTGGATGCCCAGTGGGTGCACGTGTTACTGAGTGAAGATGAGTTACTCTGTTGCAACTGCTTCAACATTATTTCCTGGCGAGGCTCATCTCTGAATCAAAGAGAAGAGCCAGTTCTTACTCTGGTGGTTTTATTTGCTGTTTTGGTTGTTGTGGTGGTAAGGCTTGGGGGCCGAGAGTGTGTGTAAAGCGAAGGCTCCCTCAACAGGAAAGAATTGCAAGAAAAAGCATATCTATTACCCAGAATGGTTGTAATTTGATTTGAAAGTCTCAGAGATGACGCAACTCCAGGCCCAGCCTTTGTTGCTCACCAGTTCCAGGTTGTGAAAAGAAAGCGCTGCAGGTCAGCAGAAGAAAGCCAGCGCC
The DNA here is from genome assembly GCA_021653895.1 of Mastomys natalensis. Taxonomy (NCBI): domain Eukaryota; kingdom Metazoa; phylum Chordata; class Mammalia; order Rodentia; family Muridae; genus Mastomys; species Mastomys natalensis. The sequence continues at coordinate 280,966 of JAJTUV010000854.1, read as the reverse complement.
AGGCAGTTTTAATATACCTGGCAGCTCCCGCCCCTCCCCCCGCTGGGTTATAATATGGTTCTGAGCACACTGCTAATAGTGTCAGTCACAAATAATAAGCTTCTGCACGGTTTCAGTATCCGGGTCTCATCCTGGCTTTTTCTGAGAACAAGGCCATCTGCCAGCTAGGCAATGAGTTTCAAAGAGGAAAAAAAATAAAGAAATAAAAAAATAAAAAACCGGGGACTGTCCAATATCGCCACCTGCTGACCACTGTGGACTTACAGGCCCATCGCTTCCTAGTACTTCCTGTTGCAAACAAAGACTAAACAAAACTAAGCTTCAATAAAGAAGCTTACGTTTTAAACTTACCATGAATAGGGTAATAGAAATTCTAGACTCTATAAATTAGTAATTATCTTTGCGTTCATTCTTATGCTTTTATAACATATATTTGACAGTACTAGAAGACGCAGACCTTTACAAGTTAAAACATTGCCACTTTGGGGGCTAACTAGATGACTCAGGGGTTAAGAGCACTGACTGCTCTTCCAGAGGGCTGGGGTTTGATTTCCAAGATCCATGCAGGTTTTTCAACCATCTGTAACTCGAGTTCCAAGGGGATCTGACACCTTTCTTTTTTGGATATTGCACACATGTGGTACACAGACATACATGTAGACCAAACACCCATATACATATAACAAAAATAAATCTCAAGAAAGCTATTTTCTCCCTTACTAAAAAAAGTTTCTAGGACATTCTTCTCAGCTGCAAAGAACTTGTATGCATCGTGTTACCGGGAAAACTGGGGTCCCCTTTGGGTTCTTAGTCTCCTTAATCAAAGAATTTAGAAATAGAGTCAGAAGAAGGAAGCCTCAGGACAATTTGTTTGTGGACTCTGAGGGGGAAAACAACAGGGCAAGCAAGCTGTCATCTTGGAAGTTGGGGAAGCAGGAGAGAGAAATCTGTACTTTTTTGAGGTAGGGTCCATGAAGGATGGCATGTTCAGCACTGGAGGTTGGCAGAAGAGGAGGGGGGCTTCAGAGAAAAGCAAGGAAGCTCAGAGTATCAGGGAAAATATAGTTAGACTTGAGGAAGAAAGAAGGAAAGGGAAGGGTAGGCAGCTTGCTGAGTGTAGGACCACAAGGCCCTGTACTGAGGGAAGGGCTTCTGCTAAGTAACATTTAATTAAGTGGATAATTAGCCTTCCGTAGCCTTAGCATGCCCTTAGGTGAACCATGGTCTCCTGTGAGGCAGGTATATGGCACCACAAGCTAGGTTAATTCTTGGGGAAGTCACTGGACAACGACAGGAGGATCGGAGCCATTACAAGGTCCCCTTCAATTATTGGAGGTCAGGCCTCTATCCCTGCCTTCACAAGATTAGAATCCCAAGGTCCTTCTATACTTAGAGAAGGGAGGAGATGTCAGGGGCAGCCCTGCGTATACACTGAAGGCCTAAAATCGCCATAGGCCTAAAGTCAGCAATAGGCCTGACATACATACATGCTAACACAAAGTTTTGGGTCTCTGTGGAAAAACACTGAAACAGTAGGCTATAAGCTATTGTAAACAGGCAGCTTTGTGGAAATTTACCAGCCTGAGTAGTCATAGATCTTGTAAATAGGCAGCCTGGGGACAGTACCAACTTAGATAAGGACAAGTGAATCATAGGTAGAGTCATAGTGACCTGTCCCCTGAACCTACACCCAGCTGATACCCTGTTCTGAAAGTATCTGTACTCCCCCTGAACACCTATGCTCTGGTGTCATCCCCTTCCCCACATCCTGCCTTTGTGTTTATAACCCCTGTGTGAATAAGCAAATTACGATTTGATTTAAATAATTAAATAATTAAAAAAATTCTTGGGGAAGGGAAAATGGGTGCAATGTTCTAATTTTTGAGCAGATGAGACATGTCAAGTCTCCACTCAAGGCCAGAGGTAGACTCCATTCTTTTGGCTAAGAGGAAGTAGCTTAACAGACCTCAACAAAACACTGACACTTCATCTTCCAGATGGTAAATTCAAATACTACAGGGGCCATTTTTGATTCTTCCCTTTTTAGGGCTACCAGGGAAATGACAGGTGAGGTCCAAAGTTGGCCATGAGGGATGCCCGTCCTCCATGGCTTCTAAGACTAAGAATATCTGCCCAGCTACCTACCTAACAATACTGAAAGGAAGTCCTCAAGGATTCTGACAGTCTTTTAGCTTTCCCCTGAGCTCAAACATTGTAGGTGGTAAGTTCAAAGGCTTATCTGGCTTTGTTACAAATCTTTGGCAGCCACCCTAGTGATGGAATTAACTTCTATGAGTCTGAAGTCTATTCAACTCAAACATTCTTTGTAGAGGGTGGTGCGGGGTGTGTGTGGGGGTGGTGATGGGGGTTGGAACTAGGATTCAGAATAGTTATCTCATTCCACCTGTCACCCTGGGCCAGGAAACAACCTAGCTGCTTCTAACCACTGTTAGAAAGTGGACTTGAACCCACAAAATTGGAGATAAGGAAATTGGTTGCATTAGCATTTCAAAAACGAAAACAAAGACAAAACCTCCAAGCTCTGCTTCGAGACAGAGAATCTACAAAACACCTACTAGTAAGTAGAACCAGGAAAGAAAACAGATTTTATATGAGGTGACAGTAACCTTTCAGCTATTAGTTTGAGAAAACTAAAACCGTTTCTATGCTGTCAGTTCTAAGCTCACCCCATGCAGTCAGTGGTCAAGTTTCAGAGATTCTTTTTTCGGGAGACCACAGCTGGTTTTCCATAGTGGAAATAGGAGGAACTGGCCCTCCCAGTAGGAAGTCAGATCTAGACATAACACAACAAAGGGGATGGAGAGCTAAACCTGTCCCCATAGCATGCACAGCGAGTGGTCAGAGGTTACCGCCTCTCCCCAAGTCTCACACAGAAAGGAACCGTTTCAGAGAAGCACAGGGTGTCTGTGCTGCCATTGCCACCCCTTGTTCAAATCATCCTTTTGTTTTTCTGTTGGTCTAAATTTTGTGAAAACTACCCATATTCCCTAGAGACAGGTGCTCCTTATTCTGGCTTGGGATACACATTGGAGTGCTATCATCGTTTTGTTACTGGCTTTGACATCATTTTAGAACATCACAGTAACTGGGATATGCTACAGGGATTAATAGCTTTTAAGGCCACGGAGGAATGGGCACTACCTTCCTTCTCCCCGAGGAAGAGTAGGAAAGGAAATCATGCTATTTTTCCTGTGCCTCTTGGTCAAAAGGGTGGAGTCCACTACTAGCTCCAGGTAGAAACACAGTGGTCCACACTGCTTCAAAGATGAGAACATTACAGACTTCTCTCTAATTCCTTAGGAGCAAGTCCACCCAGGCCTATCAATCATCTGGCCAGGAGTCATATGCCAAGGTGACGGGAGGAAAAATTGTCCCTCTAATTAGATAATGCATTTACCACTCCCAGGAGCCCCCACTTATCTGGGCAGCCTTGGAACTCTCTCCCCCCCCCGCACCCCCCCAGCACTCTTCAACCTGCCTGCTCTTCTGAGGTTAATCAGAACTCCTCACTTTCACTTCTCTCCTTCCTGTTTGTATTTCGATCGCTGAATACCTGACAGTTTCTATTTTAGTCTTTCTTCTACTCCCATTCAGATCTGACAGAGTTGTTTCTTAGCAAATGCTTATTGATTGGATGGATTACATAAAAATGACATATCCTAGATATCTATTATACACACACACACACACACATTTTCACAAGAAATTTTCAGGCAGTGAACTGCCTAATATTGAAAAACTTGAAAAGACAAGCTTGGGCGCCTTCTTGGGTATTTATCTGAATAAACTTCCATTGCAAGTAAGCTGGTCCTGGGGAGGTCTTCATCAATGCGACACTGACCTCTAGTGGATGGACTTGAGAATACAGCAGTCCCAGGCAAAGAAGTTCGGTAGCCCCAGCAGTCGCTGACAGAAATTAAAATCCCAAGGTCGCAGGGCAGTGGTGGCGCACACCTTTAATCCCAGCACTTGGGAGGCAAGGCAGGCGGATTTCTGAGTTTGAGGCCAGCCAGGTCTACAGAGTGAGTTCCAGGACAGCCAGGGCTACACAAGAAACCCTGTCTCGAAAAACAAACAAACAAAAAAACCCCAAAACAACAACAACAAAAAAGAACTAAAATCCCAAGGTCACCCCTCCTTACCCCCATTTTTCGTCCCTTCTCTGACTGTAAGGAGAAGTCACTGTCAAGTCGTTGCCTCCGTTAAACTCCACAGTTTTGTGTATCACTGGTATCTGGACATACTTGCCAACATCTTAACTGCTACACCAGCCAGGGGGAACATTTTATACCAAGGCTCCGCAGGAGTCAATTTTTCTACCTTGACTCCAGTGTTCCTCCTACTTCATCTTTTCCACAGGAAGTGCCTTTTAAACTCCTGCTAATCAAAGGGCAAATATGTGTTCAGTGATTAAAACAGACCAAGGGATGAGCTGGAGTCACACAGAGGTAAACCTGAGCTATATAAAGTTTATTCTTTATAAACAAATTAAGAATCATGTTCACTGTTGCCCAGTTTTCTCCTCTGACTAGGGCATGGGATGTGACCTTAACGTCAGGTGGACGTTACTTTAGGTGATGTGTTTCTAGCCATCCGTGCTGAACGGCTGGCCATCAAGTTCTGCTGACCGCTGGTCCCCTGAAAGTCTTTCTAACACTCTTAAGTAGTCCCTACTCTACCCGACACAGGTTGCTGCTTCAGGGGAGGGAATCATTGGAACCATAACACTTGCCACAGTCAAAAGTGAAGTCAGAGCTGGGGAGGTCAGTGGTATAAGATATCCATGGCCTCCCTGCCAGGCAGAGGGACAGCTACCGCCACTCTACCAGATATGTTCAGGATCTTGGCCAACATGCATTGCTTGACCTGACCCACCCAGACAGCAAAGCACAAAGGAATCCAGCCCTGGAAAAACAAAACCTATGCGTACCTCTTCCCTCCTCTCCATTTTCCCGGCACTATCTGTTAGAGTGTTACACCACTAACCAAGCCCTGCCCTTTCCAACCCTATTTCTTTGAAAACAAGGTTTCATTGTGTAGCCTTAGCTGGCCTGGACCTGGGTACGTAAACCAGGCTGGCTTCAAACTCAGAGATCCACCTGCCTCTGCCTGCAAGGGCTGAGATTAACTGCACGTGCCACGCCAGTCTGTGCTCAGTTTTAAAGGAAGGGTATTTGTGACTGTTTTTACTGAGCATGGTGTCCCAAACACTTGGATTCTGAACATACACAAAACAGATGGCAGTCCATACTCACATTTCAATTAATTCGAACAATACCACCTGGTGTCAACAGGAGTCTGATGAAACAGAAGGGATAAGGCAAGCATTTAATAATAGAGTGTACCCTGTGCTCGCCCTCTTTCACGGTCTTAATTTCTGCTGGCAATTATTCCCGACACTGTATCTTGCTATGACTTTTAATAAGCTTTGTTGCAGAAGAGAGATATACAGGCAGGGAGACTGAGGCTTCAGGGACACCTTCCCAGCAAGGAAGTTTTGTCGCGAGTTACATCAGTTTTGGGGATACCTACCATTTCCTTGAAGGCGCTCTCCAGGGCCCCGATGACCAAACACTCATGCGGAATCTTCTTCTCAGTGAAGAAGCGCGTGGGTGGTGTGCTGGGGGAGCCGGGGGCACCCACACCTCCCGCAGTGAGGCTGCGCGGGTTAGGGTCCTGCCGTGGGCCGGCGTGCTCTCGGGCTCCTCCCCCAGGCAGGTCGGGGGAAGGATGGCGGAGTTCTTCAGGATCTCCACAATGTCCTGAAGTTGCTGTGTGACGTGATGCTGCAGCAGGCGCGATGCCACCACGGCAGCCCCCGAGCCTGCGTGGCCGTCAAACAGGGACCAGTAGTGGCAGGAGATGCCCTCGGACTCCTGGGGAGAGAGGGCGACAGAAAAGGAGTGAGGACTTGGATAGCTTCTGACTGGCCACGCTTGTCCAATTGATATGTCTCTGGCCTAAAAATCATGGGATCAAATATGATAAAACACACAGAGGAGGCCCTTAGGGTAGTCACTGCTGCTACGGACACCCAGGGGATGCAGTGGTCCCAGTCTTGCCACCTAGACCAGGGGCTCTACTTATCATCAGTCAATAACTAGGTCACCGCTCCGAGGAAAGGATGTAACTCTAATTAGGTACCTAGGGTTTGTGATAAAATTTCATACGGAAAGGTCATGCCTGTAGAAGTCCGGCTTCTTTTGTATTCTTGGAGACGGGGTCTCTCACTGAGCTGTAGCTCACAGGAACCTAGGGCTCCCTTTTTAGCTAACCTGGCTGGGCAGAAGGCCCTGTCTCCACCTCCCTCCAGCAATGGGGTTTGGAGCACATGGTGCCACACCCAGCTTTTACGTAGGTGCTGGGAATCTGAACTCAGGTCTTCATGCTTGCACAACAAACGCTTTGACCCACGAATCCATCTTCCGTGCCCCTCGCAAGTAGGTTCCTAGAAATCTTCAAGGTGAACACTTTCAGAAACCACACAACGTCATTACACATGCAAGCCAGGCATTGTGGCAGACACCTGCCATCCTAGCGCTCGGAAGGCGGAGATGAATGAGTAGGTGAGGTTGAGATCCTGTCTTAAAACATCCCTGAAACACACAGGTGTACTATGTATATAGCAGGCACATATACATGTATATGTAGACGTATGATATAAGATTGGTTAAAAAAAAAAAAAGGTATAGGCGTGGGTTGTTTTTTAGGGTGTTTTTTTTTTTCTTTTTAATAATTCAAGGGCAAAAATAAACGGGAGGTCAGCGGTACAGGAAGGGTTCTTGGTACTGTGAGGCCTAGGCTGAGAGCTTCGGAGAAGTTCCTCTGTAGGAAGGGGAGGGCACCACAACACTAGACAATAGCGACAGCAGGTGCAGAGACTTGTGGCAAGAAGTGAGAGGAAACCAGACCATGGTCATGTGACTCCACGGGGCTGTGAGGCAGGAAAGGAGGGAGGGCGACTTGACTGTCTGACTTCGTGGAGTAGCATTAAGGCCAGTGGCTCTCCTACAGTACAATTTAGCCCACGAGTCCCAAAAGGCCATTCACGGAGGTGGCGACGCTCAAGCTATATTGTGAAGACTCAGAGAGAACTGTTTGAAAGTGATGATTCCAGCTAGGGATCTGTGCCCTAAAAAGAACTCGATCAAGTTCAGACAGAAGCACACGCACTCAAAGCGCTGGATAGCAGAAGTATAACTGGAAACCAAACTCAGAACCAAGGGCAACAGAAAGGAGTAGACGTTTGCGTGCTAACCCCACTTCCACACAGGTTGTTTGCTGGGTGGGGGATGGTACCGGTTCAACCACGGCTGGGTCAGGTTTTGATCTGGCAAAGATGTGTATCTTATGGCAGATTTCCTGACACGAGTCGCAGGCGATAGTAACCTCGTGGGGAGGAGCTAAGGGGACTAAACACAAGGCACGGTGTACGGTGTGCAAAGCGCATGTGCGGAGGCTGCTGCTGGCGGCACTATCATCACGTGACCTCGGAGGTCACTCATGCCTTTAGCTCTCTGCCAAATGAGGGGCCACCCAAGAGGACCTCCGTGCCACTGCCGACTCTCCTAGGATGTGGGAACAGATCAGGGTGGCTGGAGAAAGTGGGGGAAACTTGGCTTTAAAGAAATAACACGCATGATGGGGACTTGGAGGTGACAGGGCCTGGCAGCCTGGGCGCGCAGCCAGTACCTAGTGGCTAGCAATGACTTCTCCAGTATCTCCTCCCCTTTCGGCTTACTGGCGACTGTTTGGGAGAGTGATAGGATCCGTACACACCAGCTCCCAGCCTGTCTTGTGGCAGAGGCTATCTTTCTCCTCTGTCCATGTTCCTCTCACTTCCTGCTCGGGTCCCAGGACCAATGACAGAAAGCAGGGCTAGCCCCTTGCAGACAAGCATGGCTGAAATACATAGGCTCAAGGTGGTGTGTCGAGAAGTCAGAAGAACCTGGGCCTTGGCAGTCTTGCTAGGGAAGCCACAAGCGCTGTACTGTTCTGCCTTTGGGCTTCTGGCCAGGAAGGCTTCATGGCATCTGGGTAGCCATGTTTGTTGGCTTCTATAACAAGAGCTGAGGCCGTGGAAAAGAGAGGGTGGTGTGTTTATACAGTATTCTGGAACATGACAGGTAAAAGAGGGAAAGGAAAATATAAAATAAACCAGGTGCAGGCACCGAAAAGAACTGTAAGTAGGTAGGAACCTGAGACAAGATGAGCCCAGACTGGGCTTCTCAAGTCTTAATTTGTGGGCATGTATGAATAGAATTCAGAGAGTCCATGAGTCTTCATGTTCACAAACCTCCCAGCTTTAGAACCTCCTTCAGGGCTATAGAGCAAGAGTGATTTCAGCAGTGCCTTGTCTTGTCCAAAGAACCAACAATACTGTCGCCCCAAATACCCCGGATTACTCTTTATCTTACCGCTACTTTGAGACTACATATGTAACCAACTGCACACCTAAGTTGACACTTTTTGCTACATCAATGAAAGGCATAATAATGTCATATCACAAATAGCGAAGTTTTGAGAATCGCTTAATTCTGAGTGATAGAGTTATTCTAATCACTTGAAGTAATTTATTCCCTTGGTATAAAAACACCTATGTATTTTTAATTTTTTTTTATTGTAAAGAATTATTTTAGCATGTGTGTGTGTGGTATGTGTGTATGTGCAGGTACATAGATGCCACAGTGTGTATGTGCAAGTTAGAGGACAACTTTAGGAGGCTGGTTCTCTCCTTCTATCTTGTTGGGCCAGGTTCTCTCTTGTTTTTGCTGTGTTGTGTACTGTGTTTGAGTGTTGGCCTGCGAACCTCTGGGTGATTTTCCCATCATGCCATGAGGGTACTGGGTTAGAGATAGGCACCGCTGAATCCGGCTTTTTACATGAGAATGATCTCGGGTTCTCAGGCTTGAATAGCAAGCACCCGCTAAGTTACTAACTCATGGCATTTAAAAAACATAAACTTCGGCTGGAGAGATGGCTCAGTGGTTAAGAGCCTGTATGGCTTTCCCAGGACCCACAGCAGGTAGCTCCAGCTAGCTGCACCTCCAGCCTCACAAACTCTGACGTCTCTTCTGGACTCTCTGGGTACTTGCACTCACACATGGACACCCCATGTGTGACATGTATACATCACCATCACTATTGAAACAAACAATAAAAATCCCAACATAACCCTGCTAAGTCTGGACTGAATGTCACGAGGATACACAAAATGTTAAGGGTCCCTTCCTTCTGGTTGTGCTAAGGGAAAGCTGCTCATGGAGACAGCAGCCAAATGCCATATGTGGGATATCTCTGACCAAAAGGAGCTTTCTCCTTTATGAAGGAGGAAGGCAGATACCAACTAAGTATTTGATCTGCCACTAGAAACTAATAGTGATCTAGGCTACCTGCTGGCTGCTGCCATGGTCTCCAAGAGTGCGAGACCATGTCCTCCTACTGTCTGGCTTAACCCTTCTCCTGGGCTCAATCTCCTTCTCCGTTGACAGTCTCAACACCAGGAGAAAGGGGCAGAAGGAGAAGCTGACCCTCTCTTACTGTAGTCAGCCAGACCTGTTGTCTCTCAGCTCTCAGGCTAGGTGTGTCCCAGTTGGATCTGAGGTCCCAAGATCTAAAAGGAGTTCCATGGACCCCCAAAGCCAGACTGCCATTTCAGATCCTCACGGGGACATGAGTCATAGGAAGCACACCGATACGTACTTCCTGTGACCTTCCCGTCTCAGTGTCTGTACACACCCCCTGCTATCCCCAGCATGTACGCGGAACTGTTGGGAGCCACAGACTTTCAGGGTCTCATTATCATTCAGCTGCCCTGCCTATCCTGGCCCTGTATTATCCTGCTGCTGGCCCTGTACCCCGATTCTAAACCAGTAAACTGCAGGTGGACAGGCAGCTGCGTTCTCCACCTGCTGAGTTTACGGAAGGAGGGGAGTGGACGCCACAGCTCCGTGCAGTGTCCTCTGTCCCTGCTGTCCACGCCTGCTCATAAGCCAAGGCGCTGTCCATGTCAGGAGGAGGAGGAGCACCTGCCTCTTCAACTCGGCCTCAGCTCGGCCTGGGCACCAGGTTCTAATCCTACAGCCCAACCAATGAGATGTCATGTCTCCCCCCTCCTAACAGCCCAGTGATCAGTGGTGTGAGCATTCCAACCTGCCGCGGTAGTTTACAAAGTGGCTGTGTGTAGCTTGCCTAGAATTCATGAGGCCCCAGGTTCAATCCCCAATACTGCTATAAAATAAATAAAAATTGGGTAAAATATTTATGCCATTTCAAGTGAGAACTTTAGAATGAGATAAAACAAAATAAATCCTATCTACGTCTGGAATTTCATACTGTATAATCTTGGGAAATTTCTGTCTTCCTTCTTTCCTCTCTCTGTCTCTCTCTGTCTCTCGCTGCCTCTCTCTCTCTCTCATCTCCCCCCTTTCTCCCCTTCCCCCCCGCCCCTCTCCCCATGGTTGTGTGTCAGTTCTCACTATGTACTCTGGCTATCTGGAACTCATATACAGAGCAGCTGGCCTTGAATTCACAGAGCTCCTCTTGCCCCCAGTGCTAGATTAAAGATATGAGTATATAAGTCTGAATGTGCACTTGATGGTCATGGCAGTGATCTCTCTACCAGAATAGAAGTTCTACACCTGAGAAACCAGAGCCTCCCAATGTACTGGGACATGCTCTTGAGACGATGACTGTCTTCTTCTTCTCTTCTTCTTCTTCTTTTCTTCTTCTTCTTCTTCTTCTTCTTTCTTCTTCTTTCTAAGATTTACTTATTTATGTGAGTACACTATCACTGTCTTCAGACACACCAGAAGAGGGCATCAGATCCCATTACAGATGACTGTGAGCCACCATGTGGTTGTTGGGAATTGAACTCAGGACCTCTGGAAGAGCAGCCAATGCCTTAACTGCTGAGCCCGCTCTCTATCCCCAAAGACGGTTTTAACGCTACATTTAACACATGCCTAGCCTGTTTTTGTTCAAGATAGGCAGAAGTCAACCTCACTTTACCAAGAAAAACAGAACAAACCCTTTCCTGACATACGAAACTGTGAAATTTGGTAAAAACAAAAACAAAACAAACAAACAAACCACTTAGTGCATTAAAAAAATTAAAGGCATTTAAATAATAAAGTAAAATATTTTAAAAATAAACAATTTAAGTTGCATACTAAATGACTTCATTTGACAACAAATAATCAATCTTATGGTAATTTATATAAAAGGCTGGGGTTTGGCTCAATGGTAAAGCATGTACCAGGTATGGACAAGGTAGCCTAGGACTCAACTCTCAGCATCACACAAACAAAACTGAAGGAACACAACGATAGCCCGGCAATAGAGATTCCAGAAGTTGACAAGTGGGATCTTTTAAAGTTCATAGTTCACTTTTAGGCTTTCTCTAAAGCATGTCCAAAGATGTACCCTCTTCTCTCAAAACCGTGAGAAACTAACATAACAATTTTGATTATTCCTCAGCATTTGGGTCCATGCCATTAATCCCAGCACTTGGGAAGTTCTAGGCCAGCCTGGTCTACAGAGTGAGTTCAGGACAGCCAGGGCTACACCGAGAAACCATGTCTCAAAAAAAAAAAAAAAAAAAACCAAAACAAAAAAACAAAAAACAAACAAACAAACAAAACACCCAGAAAATTAAAAAAATATATATTTTCTTTCCTCTATTCATATGTAAAGTTATGACAAGGGGTTTAGCTTGAAAGTGACCTTGGTTCTTCTAGCAAAACTAAAACTCTAAACAAAATTATCTACCAAACAGGAAGCTGGAGTCATTTCAGACAGACTGCAAACTCTGACTAGGTCAGGGCACAGTGGAGGCTACCCGGTGTGCCCTCATCATGTGTGGTGGCATCCCGGTGAACCCCAGACACCCACACAGAAACCAGTGTGAACCACGGGGAAGCAACGAGGTGCCGGCCTCCATGAGATGCTGACAAAGAAAGGAGGGGTCAGATATATCTGCAAAACACTTCCTGTGCTGCCCACAGAAAACTTGTAAGGCAGGAAGCATATGAAAACCCAGGGGAGCTTTGTTTACACAGCTTAAAGAAAGGCCTTCTCACTCGCTCAGCGTTATAGAACTCTCTCTCAGGAAGCTCTCCTTGGGAGCACACAGGGGAAGTCAAAGCAACCAGTCAGCATAGATAACACTCAAGACTCCTTTCATAGTCTCAGGTAAAAATGGAGACCTCAAAGCACTTCCCAGACAGTGACAGTGGCGCCCTCGTGTGGTTGGAAGTCAGATACTCCTGGGACACACACAAACTACTGCACTCTTGAGTAACTTCAGTACAATGGGATTCATTATGGGGCTCCTGTGTCCTCAACCGACCAGTGTGGTGGATGGTACTTGCAAAATTTAAACTAAATTATCCCTCAGAGTTAAAGTTTTTCTATAGGAAACAGTTGACAGAAAACACAAGCAGTTAAGCACACGTCAACAACGGCATTGTTCTCGGTAAAGACAATCTAACCACATCTGGTCACAAGCACACACTGCTCAGGAGAACCGGAACACTCCAGCAGACGGCAGGAATACGGACCTGACCTGTCCTTGCTGCTGTAACTGACACAGTTGGGCCCTAACACATTAGCTACTAATAACAGGAAATCTTCACTCTTCACAAGACTTTGGTCACTGTAAAAAAAAAAATCCACTCAGAACCGTGCCTGGCATATAATTCATAGAATGTAATAGTTGATTGTTATTATTTTAAAATACTGCCATTAATAATAAAATATTTATTAATTTTTATTATTGGAAAATAATTCTATTCTATAGATATATGGTAGTTATGATTATATATTAACAAATGAATAGGCACATTGAGAATATGTTCCTTTCTTTCACCCTCAAGACAGGGTTTCTCTGTATAGTCCTGGCTGTAGACCAGACTGGCTTCAAACTCAGAGGTCCGCCTGCTTCTGCCTCTCAAGTGCTGCAAAAAATACTATTTTTAACAGATGGTTGAGCGACAAATAATCTGGCAATAGTTGTCCTAAAGAAAAGTGGCATCTCTTTGGATTCTGCACATTTGTTATTTGTCTTTTCCTGCCTTCTAACTGATTCAAGTATTTATAGAACCCGGGATGGGGCCATATCAACAGCAGGGAAGACGTGTCCCTCATGGGAGGTCTGCGTTTCCACTCTGAATGAGACTCCACAGTCGCTTTCTGAAACAGCTCACCGTGAGTCTGGAGGGCAGCCGGCTTTGGCCCTCCTCAGCGCCATGCCCCACAGGGAACATGGAAACCACATGCTCCTACATGTCCTACACTCTGGACGGTTTGCTTTCTGTAATGTGTCCAGCCAGTTTTCAAAATATCAAAGCCAGCGCGAGAACTCAGAGTCCACAGTGGCTCCTGTAGCCACTCCACCCATGGGGCTGCCAACCTGTACTTTCTCAGCAGACCCTCCCAGTTAACACACCAGTGAGGAGCAGGCGGGCGTGAGGGCAGTGGAGTAATTCCGGGCAAGCCCACCTCAGGCCGACATGCCGCTGCTGTCGGTTACAGCCTTGCCATGTTTACTTGTTATTTTTTTTAGAAGGAAAAAAAGAAGAAGCAACATTTTTAAAGGTTATTTAGATATTTTTCCATCATGGGAGAAAATAATTTAGATTTTTATATCTCAGCAAGGAGGATGTTTCGTTGTCATGAAATACTGAGGGAGAAGCTTCCATTTATGAACTACATAGCTCCCCGCAGCTGTTTGACTCGCCATGTAGGTAGGGAAATTGCTAAGGAACCCAGTCTGACATGAGTTCTCAGCCACTCCACGTGTCTCAGCTCAGACCTGGTACCTTTCCAGTGACTCTGACATGGTCCTCTCAACACCTGGTGGTCAGGTCATCCCTATTCAGTACCACCCAGAGTTCTTTAGTCTCCTAAAGTAACAAATAAAAGAGTTTTAAGGGCTGTCCCACCTCTTCATGGGTGTGTGTGTGTGTGTAGCGGGGGCGGGGGGAGAATCTAAGAGGATAAACAGAAAGTTTACATTTTCTTGACATGCACAGGACAAGAGGAAAAAGAGGAACCAGTGGATTAAAGGCCATTCCTATTATTTGTGTGTTTGTATTGATGTGTTCTAAGTCACATCGCTGCAGGAAGCACACTGCCAGGAGCGCCAAGAACCAAGCCACGAGCAAAGAACAAGAACAGTGAGACCAGAAGCCACTTTATTTCACAGTTTTGTGGCTGGAAGAGAGGGTTATGGAGGAATGGCAACCTGCAGCTCAGAGCTAACAGGCCTGTGTTCTGGGCCTTATCCTCTCCTCTCCGGATTTTGCTCCTGCATGCCTTGGATTCCCACACCACCGCCCAGTCCTCTGCTGAGACGGATAATCAGCTTTCCTCTCCCCTGCTGCAGAACTCGGCCTGATGCCGCAGCTATCTCCTGTTATTGTAATTAGACACCGAACTAACAAACACTGGAACCGCATATGCTGTGTGCTTCTCCCCAAATTAAACAATGTAAGGGCGCTCTTAAGAAAATGACCTTAGAGTGTCTGTGTCTCTGTGGGTACTCTCAACTCAAAACAATCCCCACTTCAAACGAGGATCTGTGTGTGTGTGTGTGTGTGTGTGTGTGTGTGTAACTCTATGTAGCTCTGACTAGCCTGAAACTTACTATGCAGACCAGATGGTCTCAAAAATCACAAAGATCCACCTGCTTCTGCCTCCCGAGTGCTGAGGTGTACCACTGTGCCCAGGCTGGGACGTACTTCTTCAAAGGTTTTTAGATGCCCAGAAGGGTAACTTCTTCCTTCTTTGGAAGGTTGTCTGGCAGGATCACTCACTTTTATCTCATTCCTGGGATTGGACACTTGGGGGCTGCCAAGCAAAAGCCCTTGGGAAGTCAATGTTTACACACGATGGTGATCGTTATGATAAATAAGAACTCTTTAAAGGTTTTCAAATCAAAGTAAAGAAAACCCGTGATCCTGCTTGCTTCTTAGAAGAATCTCAGACTAGTTAAGTGAAAAGCTCAGAGTAGTAGGTAAGGGGTTACACATTATTCTCAACACCTCGAAGATCCTTGCAGTGTCTTTCCTAAAAAGCAACCCTTAGAATAATCCCTGGGGATGCTAGTGTTTCCAGACCCCCTTCTCTCCCGGCAGCCCACACTTGAAGAATGGCAACTGGAGGCACAAGGATGCTAAGGTTTGCCCACTGCAGAGGAGGATCCATTACCCATCTGCCCCTTTGAGGGCTTTATGGCTTTTCATACACAGACTGTACCCAAGTGGTCCAGGCATGAGCAGAGCCCCACCTCCCTTGGGATGGACACGGCTCTTCTCTTTACAACTGCTTCAGCAGACAGCCAGTGCTTCTTGGCCTTTTGACTGAGACTATGTGTAAGATTTCTCTTCCTTAGTCTTCTAAAGCAGCGGTTCCCAACCTTCCCAGTGCTGCGACCCTTCTTCACACAGTTCCTCACACTGTGACAGTCCCCAACCATACAATTATTTTCACTGTTACTTCATAACTGTAATTGTGCTGCTGTTATAAATTATAATGTAAGAATCTGTGTTTTCCCCCGGTCTAAGGTGACAACGCATATGAAGGGGTCATTTGATGCCCCTAAGGGGTCGCGACCCACAGCTGAGAACCGCTGTTCTAAAGAGCATTCTTATTTATATCTTCTGAAGTATATCACCAAACTGTTAATTGACTAACGAAATGAAGCCTACGCATGCCATGCAGAAACCCCAGTTAATGATAATCTCTTGTTTTTATTCAAACTATTACTTTCAAACTTCTTTTACTTCTCAATGTAGATCTCCTTTTAAGTTTGACGACTTCTTTCCAACATGGCTTCTCCAACTTCTGACGTCAGACTTCACACACGGATGGGACCTGTGTGGGAAGTCAATCTGTGGCTTCCCTCTCAAACTGAGGCGACACTGTTGAGCATTCAGCTAAAGATGAGACACTACTACTGACTGTACTCCGGCTGTCCTAGAACTCGCTCTGTAGACCAGGCTGGTCTCGAACTCTCAGAGATCCACCTGCCTCTCAGCCTCCTGAGTGCTGGGATTAAAGCCACCACACCAGGCTCCAAAGGTTGATTTATTTAGGAAAAAAAAAAAAAAAAAAAAAAAAAAGGCTTAAGTTGATTTCCTTGGCTGGCAGATTACTATATTAATGGGATTAAATTACATTTTTATACCAGATAGTCATTATCTACAGTGAGAAAGCTCATCTCATTGTCACCTATGAATCCTGTTGTCACGCACTGTCAGAGACCTCATCAGATACAAAGGTAGAGCTACACAGCTGACTTTGCTGACGAAGCACAGCCGTAATCATTTTTGCTTCTTGCTGTACATTTTATGTTATCAAATAAGAGGCTGCAGGTGTTTGTCGATCGCTAGGGAAGTTGCACGTATTACATAATACATGAAGGTTTTTTTCCTTTGGAAACAGGCACTTCAGGTTTTACTAAGTTCACAGAGGCCAAGGAAGGAAGGAAAAGTTAAACCTTTATATTGACCCACGTACCCTCTGTGCTGTTCCTCCTGTCGGTCAGCATTCTATCTGCAGTGAGATAATGAAGCTGTTATTGATCCTGTTGTTCTATTTTTGGCTTATAATATGTCCATTTCCCCATCTGTATCTCCTTGACCTTTATGTGACCTATGCCATAATGGTCTCTTTCTTCTCTTTACTTAACAATTCCTTCTTGTGTTGGCTTTAATGAGAATGACTCCCCGTAGCCTCATAGATTTGAATTCTTGGTCCTGGAAGAACTGGCTGGGAAGGATTAGGAGGTGTGGCCTTGTTGGAGGTGTGTCACTTTGGGTGGGCTTTGGGGTCTCAGAAGCTCACACCATTTGCCAGCGTGGGAGATGGCTCTGTCAATCTCTCACGCTGTCTCTACAAGGCTGGGCTGAGCCCAGATCATCTCGGTAGGAATTAGACTCTAATGTTTAATGACTAACCAAAGGCTTTATATGTTTGGTAATGCTCAATAACAAGATGCTCACACAATTAGAGGAGTTTCCCAATTAACTTACCTAGATATAAGTTGTTACCCAGGACTGCTCCTGATACCAGCGTGGTTTTCCGTCCCCTACATCTCTGGCCCTCCCTTGTCTCGCTCCTCCCCTTCCTCCTCCTCCTCTTCTCCTTACTCATCCCACCTTAGCTCCCAACTTGTGGGAAAAATATCCTGCTACACGTGCCTCCTTATGCTTCATGCTTGTGATTAGATGTGAGCTCTCACTTGCTGCTCCAGCACCATGCTGGCCTGTGGCTGCTTCCACTCTCCCCGCTGCAATGATCACGGACTCACTCTTTGGAACCATGAGCCCCCAATTAACTGGTTCCTTTTATAGGTTGCTTTGTGTGTCAGGACAATAGAAAAGCAACTAAGACACCTTTCTTGTTGGATTACTTAGGACTTGTCTCTGTCTTGTACCTTTCCTCTCACCTTCTTTCTTTCTTTGTTTCTGTTTTTCTTTCTAATATAGTTACATTTCAGTTTTAGTCTTTGAACCTTGTAACTCCTGAAATCTTAAACTCCCTAGGCTTGCTTGAGAGCTGCAAACCTTTCTTTCTAACTTTGTAGAAACGGTGCCCACCTGGACAGGCAGAATAACACTGCAGGCCCTGCCTCTGTCCACCCTCTTACCCTCCCTGAGACATCTGTCCAGCACAGAGATTCGGAAGCCTCCACCAACCCCAAATCGTTCTTACCTCAGGCAGTCAGTGGTCAGGTCACTTTGGCTATTTCTTCTTGTATCAGCTCTTCTGTCTCCTCCCTCTAATCTCTGCCTCATTCTGAGCTCCTGTCATCTCTCACTGCTGCGGGGGAGCCTCTTTGCTCGTATCCCAGCATCCTCTGACCACTATCGTCCTAATTCATCTTGTCACAGCTAAAACCATTTGGTTAAAGTTCCAGCTTGTTATGACATCTGATAGATGCCATGTCTAACACTCGCTGCTCCTGTCTTACTATAATGGTCCTGGCAGGAGTGAAGATATTCTAAAGAGACACCCTGCTTTTCCCTTCTGCTATTTAATGATTGAGATAAAGTACCAAAAGGAATAAGAATTTCCCCCAGGAATCTCACTCGAGGAGAAAGGAAGAGCTGAAGCCCTTGTGCCTGCCAAAGGGGAAGCCTGAAGTCTCTGAGGAAGACTTCATACAATTCTGACAGCTTGTCAGACTGCCGTGTCGGAGATTCTGAAGTGGAGGTACTGATGGATAGGACCGTACTCTGACCAGGACTGATGAGTTGATGTATACTCAGCCTCTGTGTAAACCTAAATTTCAAGTTGAGATTATGCACTGAAGCTAGCTTCAACTCCAGGTTGGGGGCAGTGGTCCCTGGACCTGTTTGTTCCTCTTCCTAATGTGGTCACGCCAAACAACCCCTCTCCTCCTATCTTTTCAGTACTACCCTGTCTCTTTAATTGGCTTCCTGGGGATGCGTGGCTGAGCCTAACTTGTTACAGCTTCCAGAGCCAGGCTCGCATCCCGACAACTCGGGTACCATGACCATCATTCCATGGATGCCCTCCTCCAAGTGCACATGTCCTGCATCACGGGTTCTCTTTCACTGTCTATATATGCATTTTCCTTTAATGCAGTGGCTTCCTAATGCTGCGACCCTTTAATACAGTTCCTCAGGCTGTGGTGACCCCCAGTCATAAAGTAATTTCCATTGCTATTTCATAACTGTAAGTTTGATACTGCCGTCAATCACAATGTAAATATCTCATGTGCAGGATCTGTGATATGCGACCCACAGGCTGAGATCCACTGCGTTAGTCAGAAACACTACCTTTTAAAATTTGCTGTGAAACTACTTGTCTATTATTATTATTATTTTACGGGGGATTTAATCTAGTGTCTGATAAGCATAATCTATACATGATAGGCATATAATCTGACACCAACTTTTACTTCCTCCTGTTCACTTCTCTTTGTTTATATATTTATTAACTAATTAATTGATTAATTTTGTTTTTTGAGACAGGGTTTTTCCAGAACTCGCTCTGTAGACCAGGCTGGCCTTGAACTCAGAGATCTGCCTGCCTCTTCCTTCAGAGGGCTAGGACTAAAGGCGTGCGCCACCATCACCTGGCCCCCTCCTGTTCACTTTTCAAGATCAGGGTTCAAATGTCACGTGTTAGGGATTGGTTCTAATGCTGTCTCAATTCAATTCGGCTCCCAAAGGGCTGCGTTCCCAGACGCTGAGGGTCTCCGCCCCAAACTGGATTTGATTGGTAATAAAGAATTGCCGTACAGCCAATGGCCGGTCAGGTAGACCGAGGCGGGACCTGGAGATTTGAGTGGGCTGGGGACTAGGAGAGACAGGAGGAGAATGGGAGGGAGGTTAGGGGGGCCAGAAGATGGGATATAAGAGCTGCAGGAGAGAAAGCCAACGAGCCATGCAAAATTCGGGTAAGTGGGTCTGGCGAGGCAGGGGAAGGTTAGGAGTCTCAGGAGTACCGGAGGGGAGCGTTTGCTAGCAGGGGAAGATTTAGGGGTGCCCAGTCTTTGAGCCGGTAGCAGCATGTCAAAAATTAACTGGGGCACGCGTGTGGTTGAGTGTGTGTGTGTGTGTGTGTGTGTGTGTGTGTGTCTGTCTGTCTGTCTGTCTGTCTTTCATTCGGGAATCCAGACTTCTCCTGGACTAGTGTGCACCTGACCCGCCGGGAGTCCAAGCAGTGTAGCCAAAGTCAAATTCTCTGGAAGCTTTCCACCAGACCACCAGTGGCCACGCCGTGTCAGACTTCCATACAAACTGGTTTCTCTCTCAGTGCACTAGCCTCATCGTGCCATTACTGCTTAGTGAATCTCTCCTCCAGCTCCAGCGGGAGCAGGCTGAGATCTGAGCTCATCTTACCCGAGGCTCAGCGCACTGACTCGAGATCGATTTGTCAGCCTCGTAAAGGGAGTCACAGGGAGCACTCTGGGTCTGCTCTGTTTGCCTCCGATTGATGGTTTTGGCTGGCTGTAGTCCTTTACAATCCCTATGCTCCTCCTAGCTTTACATGAAGCATTAATCCATTACCATTATCCACAGTTTCCAACTGTGCTATAAGCCCAGGCTCTACATTAAGTGCGACTATGTGTGAGTTTGACTTTTAAGGGATGTTTTCTAGCAGGGGGTAAAAAATACTGACCTTTTACAAACCAGTGTATCCTGCATTTTAAGCTAGTGCACTCCATAGTTAGAATACACGCCCAAAGACCCAACCTTCACGGTCTTGCCTGATTCTGCATCCCACTCTGGTGATAAAGCTTTTCCATGTCTCTGTCCCAACCAGAGACTAGGGACTCCTCACTGGAGCATGAGGACCCAGGACCTGTGCCACCCTGCTATCTTCCGCTTAGACAGGTTTTAATTCCACCTTTTCCTCCATAGCATTCATCACCTGGTGCCTGGAACAATCTACTTTTTTTTTTTTTTTTTTTTTTTTAAGATATGGTTTCTCTGTGTAGCCCTAGCTGTCTTGGAACTTGTTCTCTAGATGAAGCCAGCCTCAAACTTAGAGAACGGTGCCTCCTCTGCTGGGATTAAAGGTGTGTGCTACCACACACAGCCAGAAGTAAATGCCTCGTGGGGGTTTTGTCTCTACGCCTCCTGGTGAGTTCCCAGTTTCTCATTCTTGGTACAGAGCAAGGACTCAGGGGCTGATGTCACCGTTTGCAGGCTTTTAGAGAAGAGCTTGAACAACAGCAAAACAGAGGGCACAATTCAAAAAATGTGTGAAGAAACCAAACAGGTAGCCTCTAAAGAAGATGTATAAAGAGCCAACCAGCACATAGAAATACAGCGTCACCGGGCTGGAGAGATGGCATTCCTGCTTCCTTTATCAGGAGCCTGGAGTTCAGACTCCAGCATCCGCATCTCACAAATACCTGTAACTCTAGCTCCAAGGTATCTGATGTACCCCTTATAGCCTCTGTGGGTACCATGGCATACACATGCACACTCACACACACACATGCACACTCTCACACACACATGCACACTCACACACACACACACACACATCACACACACATGCACACTCTCACACACACATGCACACTCTCACACACACATGCACACTCTCACACACATGCACACTCACACACACATGCACACACACATGCACACTCACCACACACACGCACACTCACACACACATGCACACTCACACACACATTCACACTCACACACATGCACACTCACACAGACATGCACACTCACACACACATGCACACTCACACACACACATGCACATACACAGGCACACACGCTCACCCTCCCCCCCCACGTCCACACCAATAAAAGGTTTGAAATATAGCATCATTAATTACTATTCGAAACTACAATAACTACTACCACAGATCTACTAGGATGACTGTTATCAAGAAAAAATAAATAAAAGAAAAAGAAAATGACACGTGCTAACGAAGTTGAGGAACTGGAGTCCCATGCATTGTTGGTGGGGATGTGAAAGGGTGCACACACTGGAAAACACAACTATCAGCAAAAGATTAGCGTGAACTAGCATAGAATCCAGAAAACTATCTACTTCTAGGTAGACAGCCAAAAGGTGTGAGACTAAAACACTGAGAAGTGTTGGTACCAAACCCCTGTGTCCACCACAGGTAAGGGACTAACAAAACGAGGTAGATTCTTAAGACAGAGAGTTATCCAACCTTCAGAACGGACTCACGCCATAACCTGGATAACCCCATGATCCTGAACCCTAACACAAGGCAGGTACAAAAGGACAAATACTGTAGAATTCTGTTATTTTAGGTACCCAGAGTGGTCAGATTCATAGAGACGGAACAGTGATTGGCAAAGGCCCAAGTGACAGCAGGATGGGAAATTAGTGTGCATGAACCTGTAGCTGTCCTGGAACTCCCTCTGTAGCTCAGGCTGGCCCCAAACTCACAGAGATCCACTTGCCTGTGACTCTGGTCTGCTGGGATTAATGGCGTGAGCTACCACCACCCAGCAAAATGTCTTTAGAGAAAATGAAAAAAGTTCCAGAGGTGGGTAATGGTGGCAGTGAATCTATTTAATGCTACTGAGCTGTACTCCTAAAATGGTTAAGATTTTACTACAATTCTACCACAATTATAATCAAAGGGTCGTATGGCTGTTTTAAACCCCAACATGGAGTCTAAATAAAAACGGACATAAATATAAAAGAATTAAGGCTGGAAATAAATGCCCAGGTGTGCCCCCTCAGTCTGCCTCATCGTTGTTCCCTCCAGGAGCACAAGTCTCATAAGGGTTTGGAACCATCACTGGCAGCTTGGGGCTCCACCCATGAGCCCACTTCCTGTTCTCACTGTCCCTTTGGAAATAATACTTCAGGTTCTACTACTAGGAGGAGCAGGAAGAGAAAAGGCACCACTGACTGGCCTACGCACAAATGTCCGCGTGGTCTATCCTTGGCAAAGACTCTCAGGTTCTAAGCTCTGTCCTGCCAAAGCGCCATGCTCCAAAACAACCTCATCGAGTGGGAGAAAGGACTATCAACTCCCCAGTCACAAGTGAATGAACACAAAACTCACTGAGTCTTCTACACAGAAGAGTGACTGCTCTGAGGGGATTGATCGTTAACATGTATTAAAGATTGAAAGGTATTTTTATTTTATATGCATGAGCATATATATAATTCAGTGTCCAGAGAGGCCAGAACAAGGCGTCAGCTGCCCTCGAATTGGAGTTAGGGACAGTTGTGAGTTCCATGTGGCTGCTGGGAAGTAAAACCCGGGTTCTCTGCAAAAGTAGCGAATGTTCTTAACCACGGGGCTCTCTTTCCAGCCCTGTATTAAAGATTCCTAATTAATGACTGGATCAAAGGCTTTCCACTACAGCAGCAGTCGATTCCATACCTCCGGCCGGCTTCCTTCTGCCATTTGACAGTTACAAAACTCACACCTAACAGAGGGAGAAAGTGTGTCAACATTTCCGAGCTAGTAAGTCTTAGACGGCCTGAGCAGCCACCTTGCCACAGGGTACACACATTTAACCATTATCCCTGTCCTCACCAGTAAAGCCCTAACTTTGGTTCTGTGGGAAAGGTCTCATTCCATGCTTCCTTCCGCTGAAAAAACCCACAGGTCCTTCCAGACTTTCCCTAATTCAACCACAGGGGTCCCCCGGCTTCTGTCCATTGGTTGGGTGCTTGTTGGGCCTCTCAGAGGACAGCCATGCCAGCCATGTCGGTAAGCACACCATAGCATCAGTGACAGTGGCCGGCCCTGGAGCCTCTCTCTTAAGCTGGATCCCACCAATCTGGGCCTCTTCTCCCTCAGGCTCTTCTCCATTTTTGTCCCTGTAGTTCCCCCAGACGGGAACAACCCTGGATCAGAGTTCCTGACTGTGGGATGGCAACCCCATCCCTAGAAGGTGAGGAGGAGGGCGACCCCATAGGAAGACCAGCAGTCACAACTACCCCGGACCCCCAAGATCTCTCAGACACTGAGCCACCAACCAGACAGCATACACCAGCTGATATGAGGCCCCTGACACATATACAGCAGAGGACTGCCTGGTCTGGCCTCAGTGAGAGAAGAAGCACCTAATCCTCAAGAGACTTGAGGCCCCAGGGAGTGGGGAGGGCTGGTGGAGTGGGGGTGAGGGAGTAGGGACATCCTCTTGGAGATGAGGGAGGAGGTATGGGATGGGGAGTGGTTGTAGAGCGGACTGGGAAGAGGGGGTAACAGCTGGACTGTAAAGGAAGATTAAATAATAATAATAATAATAATAATAATAATAATAATAAATTCACCAAAAAAAGAAATTTAAACCATCCCAGGCCACTGTGCTTCCTGACTCTAGGACCATCTCAATACTTCTATCTCCGAGCCTAAAGGAAACAAGACACTGTTTTCTAGGCTAAGATGGAACTCCTAGATCTTTTCAATTTTTGTGCATTTTATATAAAAATGTACTAAAGATTACCAGAACAAATAGTCACACTTGGGTCATCTCGTTTAATGTGTCCTAATTTTTCCCACAGGGCACCTCTCCCCAGGACTGAACAATCTGCTGATCCACAGGGTTGATGACCCCACCCCACCCCCACCCCCCACTCCCTGTCTGAGGGCGTCTGCAGTTTTTTTCCCCCGAGGAGATGTCTGCTTTGTTCTCCAGACACTGGAGAGAGGGGATGTACCCTGGGGCTTGTCAATAGGAGGCCCTTCAGTCTGCCAGGCCACCCCATAGGCTGCAAGGGCCTTCAGCCAACTAAAACAAATACTAACTTGGAAGAACATTAGGAGCAGGCTCCAACCGGCCAACTATAATGGACAGGGAAGGGGAAGACAGGGTCACAGCACAGCTGGGCTCTGATCCAATGGCTAGAGAATCTTCCACTCTTTATAAGAGGTTTTCAGGCCATTTCCTCTACCAAAAGAATCGACTTCTTTGAAACCACCAGAGGTTATATATATCAGCTCCTAAAACAAACCTATATATAGTGCCAGTGTTTTGTCTGATTTCTTTTGTTTTTCAAAAACAAAACCAAACCCACCAAAAACCAAACATCAGCTCACCCAACACGGGTCACCTGTAGTATGGCATGTGTGATACCCTATTGACCTATTACGTCACTGAATCTACAAAATAGCTTATTCCTCATCCATTCATTCCTACCTGGACAAAGCCCCAGTGGTCCTGGAACTCACTACATAGGCCAGGTTGGCCTTGAACTCACAGAGATCTTCCTACCTCTGCTTTTGCCTCCACCTTCCAAGTGCTGGGATGAAAGACATGCACCACTGCTAACCACAAGTCCCAGCATCTGAAAGTGGGGGCTAGTACATTTGAACACCAAAGAGGGCGGGAACCATCCGTGCTTACAGAGTTCTCCTTTAACTGCAGACCTTCCCCGTTGGGAAGGGATGACCTTCTCTTGGAGTTTCTGTTCGGGGTGGAAGTAATGGTCCCGGCTTTCTTCTTCACTGTGAGCACCTCGCAGCTGGCTTGGTCCTCATTGTGTGTGCTCTTCCCGGCATTAATAACCCTGGAGAAGAAGCCAGAAAAAGCTAATCAGACGGTGGTTTCTGGGAAGCTGAGTGCTCAGTCTCTATCTCAAGGGTCAGCCAAAGAGACTCACAATTGGCATCAACTACCTGGTGCAGACGGCCTGTGTGCTCACTATTTCGTGGCCAGGATAACAGAGCTGTTGAAAGTGGAATTGCATTAGCATCCTCTGGCACACTTGCTAAGGGAGTTATTCTCATCTCCACTCACCTCTGCAGGCATCTGTAAGATGTGGGAACCCCATGCCCCACTCTAGTCAAAACACATGAAGTAACCATTCCTTCAGGTTAAGTTGGAGCCCGAGCTGTTTGGTAATTACAACACAGACAGACAGGGTGGCTTGGGGAATTCTGTTTCATTTTCCGAAATGACAAAGAGCAAAGTCACTATTCATCTTATCAAAGAACATGGCAGCCGTTGACAGCACATGGCAAAGTCCGAGAGAGGAGAGAACCATACCACACTATGCCCGCCTCTCATGTACACACAAGCCAGGGACTGGATCAAAGGTGTGTGTGTGTGTGTGTGTGTGTGTGTGTGTGTGTGTGTTTGCCAGAATATTTTCAGCTCTGTTTCTTATCCTGTAGAAGAACGGTCCCTGCTCTCTGCACTCTGACTTGGACATTGAAGACATTCCCTTATAGTACTGTAGCATGTGGGCAAGGCTTTGGTCTAATTGCTAATGTCAGAAGAATTGGGATGTTTCAGGAAAACAGCTTCGCCGTTCAGATCTTTTGCCTAAGTCCAAGTACATAGATCCCTTTGATTGTACACACACACACACACCACACACACACACACACACACTCTTTCACTTTGCTTTATTATTTTCAGTTTCTAAGTACTTTTAAAAATGCAATAATTAAAGACTTCATTCCCTGTACTGTTTTTGAGCCGTGCCCACCCTTGGATGTGAGCTACCATCCATTGCTTACCTGTATGTCTCACACACGACACTAATCTTACTGTGCAGATGTGTGTTTCTTAAAAACCTATAAGTTCGTTTCCATCCATCCGTGTAAACAGAAACAGGTACCTTTGTCAAAAAAAGGATTTTTTATCTTTTCCTTAATTGATAATTATCATGGATTTGAAAAAAAATGACCATTTTTTGGGGGGGGTTAGTGAGACAGCTCAACGGGTAAAGCCATCTGCTGCCATGCCTAGCAATCCAGGTTTGAAAAAGAAAACAATGTTGCCATTCGAGATGACTCATCTGCATGCTCTAAGAAAAGACCATGACAGTCACCCGCCATGTGCTCCATTATCAAACTGCTTCATTGTTCTTATTGTGTGCTGCAACAATGTCCATTTCAGCTACTTTTTATAAAGCAAAAATCTGCTTTTATTCATTTCACATACTGATATATATATGTATGTGTGTATATATATATAATATATATATTATGTCTGTGTGTGTAGCATATATATATATATATATATATAAATACATATACATATATGTATGTATATAATTTAAAATTTTTAACTCAAATTTTGCTTACAACCCTTCAAAATCACTTTCTAGGGGATGATACTGAGTTGAGCATTCCTGGTGGCCTCTCTGGGTCAAGTAGGTATTGCAGTTTCGTATACTTGGTGTGGAGAGGCTGGGAGAGAGAGGCTGTCTTATCCTCACTCCCTCTCCTCTGAGGAAGAGATAGTTTAGGATGCACATGGTGAGGTTACCTACAGGGGGATGATTAGCAGTGCCACATGGACAGCTAGGACTCTGAGGCCACATACAAGGGCACAGCTGGGATAAAGACCAGATCTACTCCAATCCCTACCTCAACTCCTTCCCTCTGCACCACAGGGACATCAGGCAGTCCGTAGCAAGCCAATCTGGACTGGGGTAGAAACACATAGTAGGCCTGTTTTACTCTAGCACTGAGAGGAAGGATAACTTCCTCCCTGCTTCTCTGACCACAGAAGAGTCTGAGAAAGACCCCAGGGAAAAAGGATGCACAGACAGTTCAGATTTGCACAACCGAGAGACGTTCATGTTTGGTCCTAGCTGTCTTACCAGGTACGACTGCATCTGAGGCTCAGGACAGACAGGTGAACTAGGTGCATGCTTCTGATGTCTGAACTTGGAGAACTAAGCCAGGAGGAGAAGAATGAGGTAGGAAATAGCTCGTCTCCTCAGTCACCGGTAATGACCTGTCAGCCAGCAGCATGTTTGCAGTGTGTTATTTACTGAGATGCAATGCTATACCACCACGATTTCCCACACTAGTAACTTTCCCAGACAAGGCTGAAGTAGAGGTCCACCTGGCAAGATGGCTCACGAGTCCCTCACAGCACCACCTGTGGAAGGTCTTGGCTACCATTCCCAGAACTTGGGGGTACTCTACCATGAGCACCTAACCTGGAGTTGCCTTTGGTTGCTTTGCTTTAAAATAACAACAGCAAAAGGCACTGCAGATTTTCAATAGCTCCCTGGGAGGCTGACTCAGCCACCGCTGGCTTCAGGGAGTCTATAAAACTACTATAATTACTTAAATCATGAATTTGAAATCACCGTCCCCTTAAAATGCAGCCTCCCATCTCCCTTGATGGGTCCTAAACTCCGAAGCTGACCTGGTTTTGCCAAGAGGTCCCCAAACCTTGTGGCACACACGAGGAAACCAGGACTCTGGATGGCTACAAAGATACAGGCTCGCACAGTTAAATACAGCAGAGCTGGGTGCACGTGTGAGCCCCCAGCTCTCGCCCTGGTCCCGGCTCTGGGGCTCTTAATTCCCTATTGTGCATCTATTCCTGGCGGCTTGGCACATGGTTCAGAGGTCAGCACTGCATCAGAGCTGGAGAACTGTGAAAGAACAATTACTGGTGACCTTACTTCGACATTTCGTGTTCAGTCGGCTCTGAACAGCCCAGTGAAATGCTAAAATGTCAGAAATGTCAATCTGTTGGGAAGACTATAATATTGTCCTGGTCAGACATTTCAGTATAACCTCATTTTTTTTTTTTAGGTTTTTTTGAGACAGGGTTTCTCTGTGTAGCCTGGCTGTCCTGGAACTCACTTGTAGACCAGGCTGGCCTCAAACTCAGAAATCCACCTGCCTCTGCCTCCCAAGTGCTGGGATTAAAGGCTTGCGCCACCACCGCCCAGCCAGTATTACCTCATTTTTAAAGGACTGACCCACCCTCCCAGCGCCAAATAAAACCCCTCAAGTACCCCGCCCCAAACCTCCCCAAACAACAAAACCCTTTTCTTTCTTTAAAAGATTAAAAAAATGCCTTAATTTAATTTTTGTGTGAGTGTGTTTTGCCTACATGTATGTTAAATATACCAGGTGCTTGAAGAGGCCAGAAGAGGACATCAGATCCCAGGCAAGTAGAGTTTTAGATGGTTGTGACCTACCATGTGTGCCTGGAACTGAGCATGGGACCTCTGGAAGAGCAACAAGTGTGGGAAGCTTCTGAGTCATTGTTCCAGGCCCCTGGTCTCTGGCTTTGTTCGGGGACTGATCGCAGGGCCACCTGCTTTCCCCCTGAACTCCACTCCTAGCTCGGGATCTTCTGTTTGCAATATCTCACCTTCAATAGCTCACACAGGTTTAGTAGAGAGACTTATTCTTTCTCATTTACGTTGGTCCTAAAACTTTCGATGCCTACCAACTTAAACACTGTATCTCTTCTTCAAAGGCAAATACATACCTATCAAGAGGAAGGGAGCCAGGCTCCACAAAACAGTGGTTCTCAACCGTTTTAATGCTGTGAACCTTTAGTGCAGTTCCTCATGTTGTGATCAACCCCCACCATGAAATTATTTTTGTGGCTACTTCCTAACTGTAATTCTGTTACTGTTATGAATTGTCATGTAAATATGGATACGCGGATAGCTGATATGTGACACGAAAGGGGTCATGACCCACAGGTTGAGAACATTACAAGGCTAAAAGTGAATGGAGAGAAATCTTGGTTTTCCAAGCTGAGGGACAACTTGTGTCAGCTATAAGCACATGACCACACAAACAGCTAGTCTGCCCTTGGCTTTTCCCCACAATAAAGCCAGCTCTGAGGTCAGAAAGCACCTTCTTTGTCTGCACAATATGCTTACTTTGAACATCTGAAAATATAAGACACTGGTGCGTAGTAAATTACCACATTTTGGGTGACATTTTTCAATCTACAGAGAAGGCAAACATTTTCTGTGAGACTAACCTGGAGGCAATAAATATATGTGGCTGTTGTAAGCATGGGCTCTGTGATGGTTTGTATATGCTCGGCCCAGGGAGTGGCACTATTAGAAGGTGTGGCCTTGTTGGAGTAGGTGTGTCATTGTGGGTGTGGGCTTTATGACCCTCATCCTAGCTGCCTGGAAGTCAGTATTCTCCTAGCAGCCTTCAGATGAAGATGCAGAACTCTCATCTCCTCTTGCACCATGCCTGCCTGGATGCTGCCATGCTCCCACCTTGATGATACTGGACTAAACCTCTGAACCTGTAAGCCAGCCCCAATTAAATGTTGTCCTTTTAAGAGTTGTCTTGTCATGGAATCTGTCCACAACAGTAAACCCTAACTAAGACAGTCTCTCTCTTAAGAACAGGTCCCAGAGTAGGTACTTTTGAATGAATATAGGAGTCAGAGAATCACTGCCTCAGCTGCTCACTTTCTGGGGAGGAGAATGGTGTGTTTGTTGAGTTCTGTCTGTGTGCCAGAGAGCCGTCAGCACTTCACATGGAGTAATTGACTCTTTGCATGCTCTGCTCAGCTCTGTGATGTGACTACTGCTGCTCTGGCCTTCCAGAGGCTGATGGAATCCAGTAGTGGCAGCGGGCATGTAAGTTGACGGCCACACACCCCAAGTCCTCAGCAGCATTTCGTGAATTAAATTCTGAGTTGCCAAGTACGTGCTGAACGGGAGACTTTTCACCTAAATAACTGGGTAATTTTAAACGTTAGAATTTAAATCATCAGAAAGTAAGAAAAGAAAAAGAGACGAAGGAGAATTACTGTCTGCTCAATACAGAAACTTTGTAACCACTGTATTTTTTTTTTTTTTTAAACATAGAACAACAACTAACAGCTGCAGAATTTGACTCTGCTTCTAAAGGAAGTATAAAGTCCTGGGTGGTTTAAACTAAAAGTTTTACATCAAACGGTAACAATTCTCAGCAGGCAATAATTCCACTGGTTAAGGAAGAGGTCTTTGTATAGGACATCAGGTGAAGCGAGGTATATTGCTGATTCATATACAATTGAGAGGCAGATTGAAAATTGCTGTCCAGGGGAAATGAATCATTTATGGGAGATCAAATATAGCTGGCTATTACGAACATTCTCTTCTTTAGGTAACCTCCGCCATCCCTGCTTTATGAGACTCTCTGAAGTGGGGACAGACCACCCAGAAAGGCTACAGCAGGAGGATCTGATCCTTAATTTTAAGCTCCTGGGGAGATAAATAAACTCCTGTCCCTGGGTGCTGGAAAGCTTGCTCTGACCAGGAACCCAATTAATCCCTTGATAAAAAGCCCTCAGCAAAACCAGGGGAGGATCAGTGGGATGGAATACACACTAGGGCGGACACTATCCTCTAAGAGTTACCCAAGAGCAGGGGAGGGAATAGAAGCCCACTCCATCCCTGCAGTCAACACTAATCACATATCACCAGAGGGAAAATCGGCAGTGTGCAAGCAAGCTTCTGTGATGGCAGGCTTCTGCAGTTTGGAAGGTTAAGAACCATGTTGGAAGGGACAGCATGGTGAAGGCAGAATACACTCGCTCTGGTAGAGTCTTTGTTCAACGAGCCACCTCATACTTTCTAGCCCCAGACAATGGCTGTGGCCAATGAGTGGATGTGGACAACCACGGGCCTTAAAGTCAGCATCCACACTATGGATGAGCTAGAATTAAAAACAAAAAACAAAACAACAAAAGCCAACCAACCAAAAACCAAACCAAACCACCACCACCACCAACAAAAAGAACTTGGCCACAAAGTGGAGTTTAAAAAAAAAAAAAACAGCTGGTGGCCTATATTTAAAATTTGGAATATTTACATTAAAATGTTCATATTTCCCTTGAAAATGAATATACATCTGCCAGCACACAGTTACACACTCTGTGAAAACAGTCAACCCTGAGAGGAGGTTGTGCCTAAGAGATTGGACAAGCCCATGTTAGTTTATCAAAGACCTTCCTGTGTTGACCTTTGTCAGTTAAATTGACAGTTGGCCCCATGGGTATTTGAATATGCAATCCTGACATCATAACTCCGAGACTATATGAAGATCGGAAAAGGCTTAGACATGAACACAGTGATTGAAATAATTGCAAATATTTACTGCAGGGCTAGGGCGATAGCTCAATTGATAAAGTATTTGCCTCAAATGTACAAGAAGAGGAGTTTTATCCCTAAAGCCCACATGTAAATAGCTAGGTATTACCACAAGTGGTGCACACCTTTAATCCCAGGAGTGCTGATCTCCATGAGTTTGAGGCCAGTCAGGCTAGCCTAGTTGGCAAACTGAAGGCCAGTGAGAGACCTCATTTCAAAAAGTAATGTGGTGGTGTCTGAGAAATGACACCCAAGGCTGTCCTTCGTCCTCTACACATGTGTAGACACAAGTCTGAGCGTAGTGGTGTGTAGGCCTGCAATCCAGCATGCTGGAAGCCAAACAGGATTATAAACTATAACCAGCCTAGGAATGTAGGCAGAGCGTGTCAAAGAGGAGGAACAAACTTAACTGGGTAAGTCGGGAGATTGTCACGGAGCCATCAAGAATGCAGAAGACGAGTATCTCCGCTGTAAGAAAACATCACACCCCAGAGAAACAGCAATGTATGTCTCACTGCTGAGTAGGCAAGGTGGAAGATAACACACCCTGGGTCTATCGGGACTCTCTTCCGGGTTCATAGGGACAGTATTCTTGCTCTAACCTTACATGGCAGAAGGGACAGAGAAAAAGGAACAGTTGTTTAACCCCATTCTGTAAAAACGATTTATTTATATATTTTATGTATATGAGTACAGTGTGCTCTCTCAGACATACCAGGAGAGGACATCAGATCCCGTTACAGATGGTTGTGAGCCACCATGTGGTTGCTGGGAATTGAACTCAGGAACTCTAGAAGAGTAGTGCTCTTAACCGCTGAGCATCTCTCCAGCCCCTCTTTAGCCCCATTTATCTGACTGTTAATCTCACTCAGCTCCCCCTCACCCCCTAATCACCTCTGGATGGCCCCACCTCTAATAGTGTCACATTGGGAGTTAGGTTTCAACAGACCATAACACACACACACACACACCAATACACACACACACACACACACACACACACACACACACACACACCATCACTGAACCTTTTTAGAAAGCACTGCAATTGTTCTCAGACTGATACCAGAGTTGAGGTGTCTCTCCTAAAAGTTCCAAAACCACAGAGGAGAGTCATTGATAAAAGAGCTTGGGAAACAGCCATGGATGACGTGGTTTCTGGATTCGGTCTTACTGATAAAGAGGGAACCAAGGCTTAGGGAGAAGTTCAAGAAGGTGTCTCCTGGCAGAGGAGCAGCTTGAGAAAACAGAGCGTCAGATGAAGCTTCTGATAGGGGACCTGGGCATGTACTAACTATAGGTGAAACTATAGGCTTGGAGAGATTATTCAGAGCTAGAACATACAATTCTCCAGGAACTTTACCCTCCAGAGGCCCACGGAAGGGAATGAAGATGTCTTAACAAAGGCTTGGTTTGCTAACAGTGGCTCTGGGAAAGCAAAGCTAGAAGCCTCAAGGTAGATGCGGAGGGTGCCACAGAGGCAAAGCTCTGGGCAAGGGGCTTGGAGGCCATGCTCCAAGCACTGGCTCTGGATGGTGGGGAAGAGGAGGAGTTTGGAGGAGGTATGTGAACTGAGAAGTCCTGGAAAGTCAGGCAGACATGGGTCACAGGAAAGGAACACGGAGAATGACTCCCAGGTTTTAAAATGGCAAACAGATCGACAGGTATTCTAGTTTGCTTTTGGTTGCTATGATAAACAAACCAAACCAACCAACCAAACTGACCAAAATCAACTTGGGGATTGTTTCAATTTATGCTTCCAGGTCACGTTCATCAGTGAGTAAAGCCAGGACAGAAACGGAAGCAGTAGCAGAGGCAGACACCATGCAGGACTGGTTAGTGCCTTGCTCTCAGACTTGAGTCAGCTACTTACTTATACAGTCCAGGCCCAACTGCAATCAAGAAAAGTGCCCCAGACATGGCCATAGACCAATCTGATAGAGGCAAGTCTTCAGTTGGGGGTTCCTTTTTCTAGGTGTGTCTACCTGACAGCCAAGAGCAGCCATCATGATAGGTGCTCAGGACAGGAAGGAAAGAGGAAGGTGAATTGAGGCTTAGGGTGCAAAGTTCTGCAAGGCGAAATAATGAAAGTGGCTTTAGGTCAAGCAACAAAACGTTCTGCAGAAATGACAGAGCAATGCTAGCCACGTCCAACTTAGCCAGAGCTTGGCCAGCTACTATTGTCTGGGAGACGGATAGGGATCAGGTTTTGTGTGGTTTACAAGCTGAGAATGTATTTTTTTTTTTTTTAATATTAAAGAGAGAAAAAAGTCAGGACATGTTCGAAGCACACGGAATTCCAGTTTCATGTGCACAGAGAACGTTTTGTTGAAACGCGACGCACAGTTTGTCCGCTGACCCTCTGTCTGTGGCAGACTTTCAGTTACAACAGGCAACTTGCTAAAACAGACTCTGCCCCTCCCAACAGACCGAGTTACTTATTACAGGATGTTTCAGAGAAAGTGTGTGAGCTGAACTGAATGCTTGGGTCTTAGTCTCTGTTTCCTCTGAAACTGTCTTTTGCCCGGACAGAAACAGCCGGACACCCACGGTGTCACAGACCGCACCAAAGTGCAGGCAAAGAGAAGGTGGGGCCGTAGGTTTGGGTGGAGCTTAGCATGCTCCCTGATTTTCTGGTAACGGGCGTGGGGAACTTTGCGACACGGATTCTGAAGACATCTTTAGTTTCTCTTATGTTCATCAGTATAGCTAAATGACTAGGACCTAAAGGAATACGCACTGAAGCTCGGATGACGCAATGCTGTGTGTAGGCCTCACACGGACTTAGATCAGTATTTTCTTCTTCACCTTGGTTTAAAGATAAACTTCAGCACAGTAAAATAAATATTACCAAGTTGCCTTAGGTGTTTCCTTTCAATTATCGTCATGACAAGTTATTAATATCATCAGTATCTAACTTCTATATTTAATGGGGAAGTTTCATGCTTCTTCAAATGCTAGAGCAACTTTAGGGGTGGAGAGGACACAGGGCCTATCCGAAAGGATCTGAGGTTTCCAAGTTAAAACACAAATAAAATCCCTTTTGGAATTTAAGTACAATGTTAACTCATACAGAACTATTAGTTTCCCTTGGGAATTAAAAAAAACAAAAGGCAACGTAGTATATTTTTATACAGATCTCCTTTGCCAGAGAAATGATTTTTTTTTAAAAAAAAAAAAAAACAGTTTGAACCTTGAAACTAATAAAATAGAAACCAAAAGATAGAGACACTGTAATCCCAGCAGACAAGTCATACACACTATTCTAGTTTGCTTTTGCTGTTACTGGGATAAAACAGACCGAAAGCAAACTTGGGGGCACAGAGGGCTTGGTTCTGGTTACCCTACTTTAATTTACTTTTGGGAAGCCAGTGCAAGAGTTCAGGGAAGAATCTGGAGGCAGAGATTGAAGCAGAGACCGTGAAGAACACAGCTTTATTGACTTCTAGAACCTTTCTTTCATAGCCCAGGCCCATCTGCCTTGGGGTGGCACCGCTCACAATGGACTGGGTCCTCCAATGTCAATTAGCAATAAAGAACATGGCCCCATAGGTGTGTCTACAGGCCCATCCTGATGGAGGCAACTCTTCAGCTGAGATTCTGTTTTCCCATGCATGTCTAGGTTTGTGTTCAATGAGAACCAACACATCCAGAGCTCTTTACCTGTCCAGTTCCCACTGTCTGGGATTAAACCTAGAATCAGCCATACGTTAGACAACTGCTCTATCAGTGAGCTACATCCCAAGCTGAGAAATATGTAATTCTTTTTGAAAAAAAAAATATTTTGAACATTATCCTGCAAAGTATGGGGTTTCACTTTGGCCTTTTGTCATTGGTAATATTTGTTATTCTGAAGTTGATGTTGATATTACAATTGTCACTACAGTGTTTTGCTTGGTTTTTTTTTTTTTTTTTTTTTTTTTTTAATACATGCTAGGGTTTGAACCTAGGGTAAGAAGCATGGCAGGCAAATACCAGATTACTGAATCTCATACAATCCCAGCTATGATAGCACATTCAAGTAGTTCTTAAAATTGTTTTTTATTGATATCCTCATCTCCCCCTTACCAGCCTGTCCCTTCCTCCCTTCCTCCCTTCCCCCCCCCCCCGACAGCCTAGGAAGACACCACCCACAGTAGACGGATCCTGTTATATCAATCAGCAATGAGAAAAAAATGCTATTCTCATGCTAAGTCTTCTCCCACCCTCCACAGCCTAGGAATGCACCACCCACAGTGACTGGGTCCTGTTATATCAATCAGCAATGAAGAAAAAAATGCTATTCTCAGCTAAGGTCTTCTCCCACCCTCCACAGCCTAGGGAATGGAACCACCCACAGTGGGCTGGGTCCTGCTATATTAATCAGCAATGAAGAAAACTGTTTTCATAATACACCTATTCTCTGGTCTCCCTCTCTTCCCCCCAGCACCCCTTTCTCTCACGCTGTGTTCTCCTTCCTGGTTTCACAGTCCACTCCCACACGTGTGCATCCCGGTGAGCATCACAGCGAGGATCTGTTTCCAAGCTAGAACACAGTCCATGTCGCTTCACTTAATATACCATCCAGATCCATCTATTTCCTTGCAAATTTCATCGTTTAATTTTTCCTTCAAAGCAGAGTAAGATTCTACCGTGCACACATGAGACATTTTCATTATTCATGCATCTACTGACAGACAACGGGGCAGAGCAAGATTCTACTGTGCACATATACAACATTTTCATTAATCATCCATCCACGGATGGATATAGGGCTGATTCCTTTTCCTTGTTGCTGTGAAGAATGCCACAGTAAACATGGATGTGTGAGGGTATTTTTGTGGCACGCTATAAGCTCGGCACGGATCTCGCTAGCTCGTGCGCTGGCTCTATTTTTAATTTTCTGAGGAACCCTCATACTGATTTCCATCACGGCTGTATAATTTACAATCTACCAGCAGTAGGTAAGGAATCCTCTTTCCCTACATAATTTTTTTTATTGGCATATTATTCTAAAATCCCACAAACAACCTTGGATAAATCTTGTTTGTTGTTAGTCTTGCTGTTGAATAAAGAAAAGTATTTAGCTAGCTGGAATTCTGCGATCTTCCTTATAAATGTGGCACAGAAGGAGGCAGTGCCATGTGGCATTCTTTGGCGGAAAGAGGGGTTAAACGGTATCTGGTTTGGAGGTTCTCCGATCCAAGAACTAATCAGGCCTGACTCTGCTTAGCTGCCAAGCTCAGATAAGATCAAATGTGTTCAGGGTGTTTGGCTTAGGTTTCTTAATCCTTGCTTAAGAAAATAACTTCAGTGAACTAGGGAGATGGCTCAGCTGGTAACGTGCTTGTTGGATAAACATTAGGAGCCTAGATTGAATCCCAGGCACTTCTAATTCCAGGACTCGGGAGGTGGAGATGGAGAGGGATGGGCGTGGGAGGGGTGGGAATCTCTGGGGATTGCTGGCTCACATGTCTTGCCGAACCACCAACATCTAAGCCTGAGAGAGAATGAAACGAAACAAAACAAAACCACGATGGATGGCTCTAAGAAAGGACACCAGAAGTTGGCCTCTGACTTCACAGTGGCCACGCTTGCTTCACTGGTATGCATGCATGCATGGACATGCCTGGGGGCCATGCCCACCAAACACATCCAGAAGGCAGGAAGCTGGAGAAGGGCTTGTGGCACATCCCTGGATCCACAATGCTCCAAACACTTTATCAAAACCAACAGTACTACTGCAACATGTACGGGAAGAGCAATGACTAACTTTCCTTCACAGATTTAGTTCTTTGCTGTTTGTTGATTAAAAGCACTACTATGAAAGTCACGTATCCTGGAAGAAAAACCTTCATGCCTGCATTTTTTACTAATTTGTGGGAGAAAGCGTGTTCAGTTTCAGGTTAGAATCTTAAACAAAAACACTCTTCGGCCCTTTGCAAAGGATCTTTATCTGATCAAACATTTTTAGTTTTGTTCCCCAAACCAGGAAGAACTCGTTAACAATCCAATCCTCCTCAGTGGACAAGGGGAAGAACAGGATGCTTTAAACCTTGAGGCCCTGGAGAGCCATCTTACCTTCCATTGTAGGTAAGCTGATCTCTACAGTCACCAGAAGACGGCAAGTATGCTTAGTGAGACAAACTGATGGCAGACTCTTAAATCTCATGCTCCACAGGATCTAGCAGCACACTTCAGTTCTATGAACAGGGCTGGAGAGACGGCTCAGCAGTTAAGAGCACTGGCTGCCCATTCAGAGGTCCTGAGTTCAATCCCCAGCAACCCCATGGTGGCTCACAACCATCTTTAATGATGTCCTTTTCTGTCATGTAGGCATACATGAAAACAACACTCAGATACATACATCTTTACAAAAGTCTATGAATGGATAGAACAGATGAACTCAGCTTTGTCCTGACACGCAGTGAGGAAGAACGAGTTCTAGGGGTGCTTACTTGTTTACTAAAGTTTGAAATGTTCTAAGTCTGGTCTCTCATCAGTTGTCTGAAAAAGCAAGCCGTCATCGAATTGATGGCAATGATTGAGCTGGCTTAGATCAAGTGAGTCACAAGTGACAAAGGATCCCTACTGAGATCAGAATGGCTGTAGGCATGGCTTGCTGGAGGAAATAAAATAAAACAATAAACAACATAAAAAGGATGGGTTAACACCCTTGTTAGGGTTAAAGCCGAGGTGACTGTTCATCCCGCCAGCTCAGGTAGACTGGACCCAACTCACCTGACTGCTGCAGCTTTCTTATTTGGAGATTTTCATGTTCCTTCAAGTTTCAGTTTGATCCCTCACATCATTTTTATTTGTCTGTTGCGGTCTGGGGTATCTAGCCAGTATAAAGATTATGGCCTCTCATAAATTTTAGTAAGCTCGAGTTCAAGGAAAACAAGTCTACCCACCCCCCAAAACTGTATTTTATTACCAGGACTTCTAGCAGAAAATAAATTTGGAAGCAAGACATGCAGAATCAGCTCCACATACCTCCAGCAGAGCTGTGGCTAAGAGGGGTCACAGCCTGGAGCATCTCACCATGGAGTCTGCCTTACGGCCAAGTGCTTGCGCTAATCATCAGTCCCGGCTTTAAAATTAAAACATAAAGCAACCGCTGTGGGCAGGGGAATGTCAAGGGCCGAAGGGAGACAGAGAAGTCAAAGAAAGGTATTTGCTGACACTATAAATCTAAAGCCACCGGGAAACACAATGAACTCCCTTTACTGGAATTCACGGTGCTGGCAATGTGCAGCAGGTGGCTTATCACCCCTCAGAGATTCCAGGCATTGAGTAAGAAGCCTCTAAAAGCCCTTTCCACAACTGTTGATTCTGGGTGTCTCCCCATATCATCCTCACCACCTCCCACACTTGAACTAAAATCTAAACTGACTTTTCAAATAATACTGATTCCTATCATTTTACTGAGGAAACTCTCTCCTACCTAGTAAGCCATATTTAGCGCACGACAGGGCTCCAGAAATCAGAAATGTGTTGAGTCAAACTTCTCTTCAATTAGACCTTTATGTGGGGTGTAAAGACTGAGTTCCTGTTCCCTGGAGCTTTGAATTTGGCTTGCTTCTCTTCTTCCTAAATAAACTTTCCCCGGAGGTTGGCTCTACTCCCCAGGCTTAGTTTGGGATCCAAACACCAAGCCCAGCCAAGCAGTGGAGCCAAATTCACATCTATGGTGTGGATCTCAGGGGGTGTCTTGACTGCCGGTCCAAATGCCTTCAGCACATCTGCAACGCTACAACATCCAATCTCCTCAAGCCCGTGCTAGCTCTCTTCTCTTTCTTGTGTCTACCTCACCCCTCAGACACGGCTCCCTTCTGTGTTCTTACAGAGGAGCAGGGGCTTCCTGCATCCCTAGCTCCCAGGGTTTGTATCCACACCTCCTTTCTCAGCCTGCAGATTCCACCTCATTACTGTGTCTTACACCATCTAGTTCCCCACCTTGTTGAGCCCCTCATCACAGCCTCTAGGCCCTGATGCCGACACTTCCCCACCTGGTGTTCTCATACCACCTTTCTCAAGCAGGAACATTCCCCATGTCTCTGTCAGACTCAACGTCCATTAAATGGACTCCTGACAATTTTAGGTCATGACTAAAATTCCTTCGCTTACCACATAGTCTTCCTAACTGGGGCCCTTGCTTCTCCTACCTGCTCTGTTCACAGTAGCTATCTCTGGCCATAACAGATGGCCTGCGGTTTAAGGAAGCACCATGCTGCAGCTGAGGATTCCGTATCAAATGTCCTTTGCTCTGTGTGCAGTGATCCTGTCCGGTAAGTACATCCTGCCTACTAGAGTTTGGATACTGGCTGCTCTCAGGTCCCCAAAGCCCCTGTTTCCTTGCTGGTATTGTTAGGAGGTGAAACCTCGGGGAGATCCTCCATCTTTGGAAGTACCTTCTCAAAGGTGACTGTAGGACTACAGCTCTGGTCTAGTCTTAGCTCTCTATCTTATGAGGTGAGCAGTCTGCTTTGTCACATGTTCCTGCTAGGCTATGTTGCTTTGTCATAGTCCCAAAGAAATAAAAGAGATAGTTAATTGATCATGGGCAGAGAACCTCCAATACCATGACAATATTATCAGCCGAGATCTATCTCTTCTTCTCTCCCTGATTCTTAGAGTTTTTGTTTGATTGTTTTGGTTTTGCTTCTGTTTTGGACAGCGTCTCTCTATGTAGCTAGCCTGGCTGTCCTGGGACTCACCTTGCAGACCAGGCTGGCTTCAGATCCCCAGAGATCTGCCTACTTCTGCTCCTAAGTGTTGGGACTACAGGTGTGTGCCACCATGCCCTCCTTTTCTCTGTATAGGTTAGTTACTCTGCATCTTTAGTAATGATGAAAAGATACATTTTGCTATAACGCTCTGTTTAAGGCTACTTCACAATGCCTTTGTAGCACCATTCTTAAAAATGCGGTTGTACCCATAAAGTAATGCTGTGGTCTGGTATTCTAGATCTGTGTGCTTACCAGTAAAACAAGTCGGGGCAAATTAACTAACCTTTAAAAACTGGCTTCCATTGGCTCTAGAATTATGCTACCACCTAGATGAAGAGAAGAAATGAAGGGCACACTTATGGTAGAGATACGATTTTATGTGCCTAGGTTCTCTTTCTTTTAGATGTTATATCTTTTCCAGTCCATGTACAGAGTTGTTCAGTGACCACTAAGGACTACTAGCCTCGTGAAGACCACTTGAGTCAGTCAGCGTCTTTCTGCGGAAATTGAGAGAAAGGAAATGGAGGATGCATGCACAACCACGCACCCCCGCCACTCTAACACCCAGGAGGATGAGGCAAGGGGATCACAAGTTCAAGGGCAGCTTGAGTTACCTTGAAAGACCCTACCTTAAAAACAAACAAACATAAACAAACAAACAAAACAAATGTGGGAAAAAGTGGGGTAAAGGGAGACACAGGGGTGACAGAGAAGAGAAACGAGGTTGAGTTTACAAGACGAAGGTTATAGACAACAAACAGCCCAAGTTGTAGTTGTTCCCAATATTCATGTGTATCTGGGCTATCTGAATAGCCCCAGTATTCTATAACAAAATGCCCATTTGGTGGCTGCCAATTGCACGCTAAAGGGTCCAACTACACTCAGTTCTCAGCATATCTTCGTGTGCACTACCAATATCAACCAATCAGCACTACAGAGGCAGGGTAGAATCTTCCTCCACTATGTGTGTTCAAGGACTAGCGTGGTATTTGACACACACAACAGGCATTCAGACATCTGTGGACTTCAGGGGAGAAATAGAAACCTCAAATTCAATGTTTAACGATCCTCTGTTCAAGATAGCAAAGAACTGTCCATCAATGGCTGAGCAGATAATGAAAACTTGGTATTGTTTTAAAAATGGAACACTAGGGGCTGGAGAGATGGCTCAGTGGCTAAGAGCACTGACTGTTCTTCCACAGGTCCTGAGTTCAATTCCCAGCAACCACATGGTGGCTCACAACCATCTGTAATGGGATCTGATGCCCTCTTCTGGTGTGTCTGAAGACAGCGACAGTGTACTCATATACATAAAATAAATAAATCTTAAAAAAAAAATGGAACACTATCCATGGCTAAAGAGAATCATAATCACAAGATTTTTTAGGAAGATGGATGGGCTTAGAATAAGCACAGGCACACAATCTCAGAAAGAAAAAAACCAACCGGGGCATGTTCTTCCTCACTTGCAGGGTCTAGTGACCTATGTATATATGTAAACAGACATACACGTAGGCAATTATGGAATGTACAAAAGAGAACAAGAAAAGATAAATATCAATGAAGCATATGAGTGCAGGTAATAGACAAGAATTACCAGAAAGGGCATAAAGCTAATTGATTTTCTAGTTTTAATCCTTCAGGGATTTCTTGTGGGTTTGGTGACAGATGAATGCACAGAGAAAGTGTCAATCCCACCATGCAGCTACACAGACTCTGTCCCAAATGACTATTCTAACCGTATAGAAGTTCACTGAAATGTATAGACTTCGACCTGGTGAATTACAGTGTGTGGGTTTTGTTTGTTTGCTTATGAGCTTTTTGTTTTTAATAATGAGTTTATAAGTATAAGAGAGAGAGAGAGAGAGAGAGAGAGAGAGAGAGAAGAGAATTAAATCCTTCAAAAATCCCAAACATCCATACAGATAATTCTGTGCTAAGCAGTGAAAGAATGTGACATGGATCCTCTTTGTTAACTAGTCATCTGGGAGATACGCCTCTGGGCGTGTCTTCGTACCCTTTCTAGAGAAGTTTGACTGATGAGGAAAGACTCACTGTGAATGTGGGGGCACCGCTCCATGGAATGGGGCCCAGAGAGAGTAAAAGGAGCTGAGAAGGAGAGAGCCAGGAGTACAGGGTTCTCTTTCCTCTGCTTTCTGATCAGAACCATGGACCACAGCTCACTGCTGTGCTTTCCTCCCCATAATGGGTGGTGCGGCTTTGAACTCTGAGCTCAAATAAACCCTCTCTTGGCTTGTTTCATGCCAGGTGTTTGGTCACAGCAACAAGGAGAGACGCTGGTACAAAGAATGACAACCAAGAGTAGTCAAACTTTAAGTGAAAGCCAGGAAAGAATACCCCGTGGGAAACACATTCAGGAGCTGCTGTTCTGAGCTGTTCAACGCCTTGAATAATTTTATCAATTGAGCTGATCATGGTTTACTTTGAAGAGTAAATAAGATTTAAATTATTTAAATATTAAATAAATAATAGTTTATTATATTAAATAATATAATAAATAAGATTAAATAACCTACAAATAAATGTTTGTAGGAGACCAAGGCTCACCACCAAGAGACATAAGATGTTGATTCACTAGAAATCTGCCAACTGTGGAAAACGCGTAAATATCCCTGACCTTGAGAAACAGAGTTTAAACGTTAGTCTTAGAAGCCACTGGAAATTCCACAGGCTCAGAGTGAGGTAACTGTTTACCTTCCGTGGCACATTTCTATCTAGAGATTAAAATAGATCTCTCATTGTTTCAGAGTCCTGGCTGTCATAATAAACGAACTCTCAATTGCTGAGACAATCTTAATGGCAGTACCAGAAGCTTAGGAATAGGAAGTCAGGAGGAGGCATTGTTTTTCATAAAAAGGGCACGAGGAAGGGCATTTTTATTTTATTTTATTATGTTTCCAACTTGCATAGAGTTGTGAATATTGGCTGCAATATATCCCTTTCTACACGACAAAAATGCACATTAATCACTGAATAATAAAAATAATAAAATTCTTTTAACTTACATTTGAAAAATTCTTCCTAACTTACTAATGTATTCCTGAAAAGGGTCTAAGAACATTTATGAATATGATTCCTGATTTATCTGAGCAACGGTTTGGCAAAAAAAACAAGCATAAAAGAGTGGCTGACCCACTAATAGACTTACCTGGGAATTGCATTAACCTGTTACCCTACAAAGTACACTACATGCTTACAAGTGTAACCTGTGACACTTTTTCCATGGAAGAAACTGCATTGCTAATTCCGACCTCTGGTGTTTATAGAGTGCCTTTCAAATTTGCATATGCCTACCTGTCCCCTGGAGGACTCCTTAAAACATAATTTCTGGGCTCAACTCAACTCTGACATTAAGGTAAGGTCTGCGAAAAGCTTCAAGTGCTGGTGTTTCCTAAGTCCCTGATGACAAGTTGCACTCCCTTAGATAAAACATGGTCTTTCTGGTCCAGGCAAGGACTGGAATTTCCTTGCCCTCTTCTACAGAGCTGGAGATTAGTATGACATTCCTAGTTTACAAGTCCTAGTGGTGGGACCACAGCTGGGGCAGAAGCCCAAGACAATGTGAGGATCAGATGAGATGGTGGTGATACAATGGAGTTGTAGTACCAGGTACATACATTTGGGGGTAAGGATGGGGTGAGACACCATGGCAGGCTCAGTGGGGCAATGAGGACCATCCCCTAATGACCCAAAAAAGTGAATGAGGAGAGCCCTAGGGGACCACAGCAGAAAAATCAGCGCACTGCACACGTTA
The DNA here is from genome assembly GCA_021653895.1 of Mastomys natalensis. Classification (NCBI taxonomy): domain Eukaryota; kingdom Metazoa; phylum Chordata; class Mammalia; order Rodentia; family Muridae; genus Mastomys; species Mastomys natalensis. The sequence goes on along the minus strand of JAJTUV010000854.1, from coordinate 237,136 downwards.
CTAGGATATAGAAAATAACACCTATTTGCTTAGTATAAGACAAGTTAAGAAAAACCATGTAACTTTACATTTGAATCACTAATACCAACATGAGCTCAATTGTTGAAACATAAATATTTTGTAACTCTGTCGTAACTCTGTCCTGTGGAAGCCCCTGGAAGCAGATCACTCCGGGGTGGGGGGTTGGGGGGGGCCATCCGGAGTACCACTTCTTACCAGGTCAGTTCTAAGAACCACACAGTAGAAGTACAAAGTGAGTCAGAGGCCACTTGCTGGGTGGAAGGCAAACAAAACAAAACAAAAACAAAAAACCCCACACAGCCCTCAGAGATAAAGGCACTTCAGAGGGATCAGACAGTGACGAGGTAATTTAAACATTAGGAACAAACAGTGAATGGACTTTAACATGGAGGGAAATCTCTAAATCCAGTGATAGTTAAAAAGAAATAAAAAACAAAAACTAAACTGAGCTGCAGCCATTAGAAGCAACTATTATACTGGCTACTTGCTCTGAAAATAATTAAAAGAAGGAAATTAAGCAAGGACGCTGTGTTGTTTAAAAGACTCTAAGTCTGTCCCGGTAACTGCTATGGAGTGAACGTTTGTCATTAACCAAGACTGATATGCTAAATTCCTCACCCCAGTGGGATGCTGTCAAGTAGGGCTGAAGGCAGGTATCATAGCACAGAGCTATGATTCCAGCACTTAGAGAGCTACACAGAGAGGGCAGAGGGCAGAGGGCAGAGGGCAGAGGGCAGAGGGCAAGGCAGAGGGAAGGGGCAGGCAGAGGGCAGAGGGCAGAGGGCAGAGGGCAGGGCAAAGGGAGAAGGGAGAAGGGAGAAGGCAGAGAGCAGAGAGAGAATGTGGAGACGAGTTTGTGGCCAACCAGGCTACAATATAAACTCTGCCTTAAAGAAAAACTGAAGGGTGGAGGAAGAAGTGAGGTTAGGCCAACATGTAGCTCAGTACAAAGGGAGTGTCATGGCATTCGTTTGATCTTCAACAGTACGGTAGGGGAGGAGCCTTTGGTTCTGCGGTTAGGTGTCCTTGGGAAAGGGTGGGTTTTGAACAAGATCTCATAATGACCAAGACATGGTCCTGATGTTCCTGACTCTTGCCGGCACAGAAGGACAAGGTAACCTGTTGAACGAATGCAGTGGCTTCTAAACCAGGGACTAAAAAGATAAATAAAAATTCATCTAAAGCTGCTTTGTTAAGGATGCTCTCGTTAAGTTTTACCACACGAGAAAGAACATTCGGTTCCTCCCAACAGTAGAACAGGCCTCTCTCGCTGTGGTGGCCAGGGTCCCAGCTCGCTTACAGCTCTTGTGGTTCTTGTATTGGAAATCCTGTGTGGTGGGTTGCCAGCTAACAGGACTGCTGGGAGCCCCACCTAACACATCTGTTCGTCATGTAAAACACTGTCCTAGGAGACAGAGACTGGTGGAGTTTTAGGTTGATGGCTGGCAAGCAAGAAAAAGAATGCCCAACAAGCTACTGGGTCTGAAGCTGAAGAAGGCAAAAATGCAGCACACTTGCTTCTGATACATCAAGACAGGGCTGTGCTGGGACAGCAGACAGAGACAGGTTATCATGACAGAAAGACCCAGAATCATCTCAGACTCCAGGCTCCAGAGTGTCAAAAGATCAGCTGAGGGAAACATGCTCTTAGGCATCAGCCTTCAAGAGGAAAACTTAGTACATCTGGAGTTGATGCCTCAGGACCCTGGGGTTTCAAATGTGTACGAATCTGGCCTTTCAGATCTCCGTGGAAAGATGGAGAGGCACATCTGATGTGCCTGTCTTAGTTACTTTTATCGTCTATGACACAAAGTATCGGAGACGTAACTTAAGGAAGGTTTATTTCAGTTTGTGGTTTAAAAGGCTACACTCAGTAAGGAAGGCACAGCAGTAGGCTTATGTGGTACTCAGTTATGAGCCTGCAACCAGGAAGCAGAGAGTAAAGCATGCTATAAGACTCTATTAGTTCCACAACCTCCCTAAACAGCACCACCCTCTGGGGACTAAGTGTTCAAACACAGGAGCAGCCGAGGAACCATTCACTTTTAAGCGATATCATTCCAGGTCTCTGGACCTAGTCGAAGTGTCTTGTGAAAACCAACAGCTGGGTCCTACGTCCATACCTGCTTCTTTGTATGTTTTGTGTTTTTGGGTTCACTGGATTTCAGACATCATAAGTTTCATATTACTGGGTATACCTGTAAATATTCTCAAGGTTTGTCTGGACGTGTTATTGGAAAAGATTTGGTTATTACAAGTTTTCCCTTTAAGACATATTAAAAATATACATAACACTTCAAACAGGAAAGAATAATTAATCCTGGACTAGACATGAGAAAGAAGGAAGAGGAGAGGGAGAGGAAGAAAGGAGAGCGAGGGAAAGAGAGGAAGCTGAAAAGGAAAGTTCTTCCTAAACTTTTTGCTACTGCTTCCCCAAGGAGACAAACTAAATTGAAATTCTTCCTACCTGGAGAAATTAAAAATCGGAGGGAAAGATTTATCCGTGGGGCAACCACACTACCATGCCCAAGAAGCCTTCTATGCATCTTCTACTCATTAAGAACTTGGATATCTTAATGCAAAATGTTCCATGTTTGGCACCAGGGTCAACACTTAGAATTGAGCAAACTTAACTATTCTGGAACAGAGTAAATGAGTGTTCAGGGAACAGGGGCTAACAGTGGTGGTGTCTCCAGACAGCCTCAGGTCTCTCTTGCTGTGTCCAAGGCTTATTTAAAATGCTTCCAACAGTATTTCCCAGAATTCACCCAGCTCTAATTCCCTGGGAATCTCCCTCATTTGTACTGTCCCTACCAGATTTTACAACTTTTTCAGGGCAGCCATGCTGGGCCAGCCCCAGAGTTCACAGGTACTATTGAGGCAGGGCACAGTTCTGGACAAAGAACAAAGACTGATATCTCTGGTCTTGTAACTCTCTCTTACTGTTCTGGGGGCCAGAAGCTGAAGGCTTCTGGAAACTTAACTCTCTTGCTATTCTGTGGCTAAAAGCCACTGGTTTCTGGTAATTAACTTCTGCTCTTAGCAGCAGGGGGTTAGGTAAAGAAGTCGCAGGCTCTCTTTCTCTCTGGCTCAAGGACCCCTGACTGGCCAGGTGAGAGGCTTGGAGTTCGTTAACTCTTTGTGAACCAGAAAGAAAGGAAGAGAAAGAGTGAAAGAAGGAAAAGAGAAAAAGAAGCAGGGAAAACATTCACTCTGGATCCAGAAGAAAAAGGAGTTCTAACAACCTTCGTTTTGTGTTCTTAGTATGTATACTGTCTCTAAATAATCACCTCATACAACTATCAGGTAGAACTATTACAACGGGAAAATTGATTGCATGATTTTCTAGCTACTTTTACATCCCAATGAGTTTATAGTAAGTGTAAGGCAATAATTCATGTCGTAAATCGATAAGACTTAACGAATAACAGCAGAATTGGTTTCATGTCTTTCCATTAAGACTAGTATCTGACTAAACATTCATTATCTGTTACTAGCTCCATGGGTTCATTATAAGTTTAAAGTGGTAATTTTTATGTCGCAAGTTAGCACGGTTTCGATTAAGAGACAAATCATCTGCCTTGTGTCTTATTATTTTGAAGTTTCGTAAAGCTAAAATAGTCAGTATTTTATCTTTTGTCCTTGTACCGACAATAAATTGCCCATTCCCAGTTTATGACCTTTAGTAACCAGATAATGGTTGCATACTTAACCTAGAAGGAATGTTTTAAATTTGTTCCAAGTCTGCTTTCTTTTTCTACGGCGATTAGCCCGTGATGCATGAAGGTTTACAGAGCTCTATCTGCAGCCTTTATACTACAGAGGGCCTGAAATTACTTGTATAAAGTTAGGAATTCTGTAAAATCATTATCAGGAATTATGAAATCATCAACTTGTCTACACAGAATTACTATATGAGAGCACATCTTCATATTGATTCTGCAGGAAATCTGCCCCATAGGGTGGGCTGATGTCCAGGATTCATTAGGTTATTTAATAGTAACAGGAAAACGCATATCAGCAGCAAGAAGCAATCCTGGTATAAATCTCTAAGGGCCCCCACTGTCAGAGCTCACTCACCACATGCCAGGAAATTGTCTTATTTGCCTTCAGCCTTTTCCTAAATGGCTTCTGACACAGCCACAGATCAGCTGGCATTATAACTGTGTGACATGATGGTTAGCCTTTACTGTGAACTTAGAACCACCTAGAAGGCACAAAACCAGGCATGTCTTCAGGGGGTGTTAATTGAGGAGAGAAGTACCACTTCAAATGTGGGTGGTAGTACTCCAAGAACTGGGGTCCTAGACTGCATCCAATGGGTAAAATGAGTAAACCAACTGAGCACAGGTATTCCCTGCCTTCTGCCTCCTGTCTGTGGATACAATGTGGCCATCTGCTTAATGGTCTGGCCATCATGTCTTTCCCGGCTATGGATAGACTATATTTCGTCAAACCCTGGAACAAACCTTTATTCCTTGCTTATGTACAGGTATTTGGACACAGCAACAAGAAAAGTCATTGGCACACAGTCATTTATCTTTTTCCCCCACTAAAAAAAAGCCCACAGTTTAGAACTTGGCCCCGCTGAACTTTGTATAGCCCATAAGCTACATGGATTCAAATGAATACATTTTGCTACTCTTTGTCATTGGCACCTTCAGAGATCGCCAGCCTATCCCTAGTGTTTCCTTGTGCAGCTGGCTTAGTTGACTGATTGCTGCTGATTGACTAACCCTGACTTGCTGTAAACTAGAAAACCGTGTTTTGTGCATTCTTCATTACTAACTCTCAACTTTCTAAATGCTTGCTTTTTAGCATCCGTCTACAAATATGTCATCTCCTGGGTGGCCCCCCAACTCTGACACAGGAGAAATTGTGAGTCAAAACGACCTTTCCAACGTGTGCTGTTAGGTCTGCTTAAAAGCTTTATAGTCATTTAAAAACAAAACTTGGCCTATCATTCAATTGAAAGGAAAAGTGAAATGGTTCCAACTAAATCTCCCTCAAGTTTTAACGGGAGCAGGAGCTACAGGTAATAGGACTTTATCATTCACTGACTGAGATGGCTTTGTTCTTCAGCTATGAGATCTTTGTGATACGAGTAGTGTTCTAGTAAAATAAAGAATTTTTAATTACAACCCCCACCCCCACCCCATCCTACCTCTCTCTCTCTCTCTCTTTACACACACACACACACACACACACACACATACACACACACTGGTAGATAGGATGAGCAAGTATGAGATTGACTGACAAGGAGACTTTTGCTTTTAATTCATAGATCTGTAAGGGGAATCTAAAATATGACACCAGCATTTTATCCTTCCTCACCTCTGTTAAATAAAATTTATAGGGGTCATTGTTTTGGGCTCTTATGATGAACCCCAACAACCAAGACCAAACCAAAATAGATACTTGTGCCTGATGTTATATAATCAACCCAAAAGTTCAGAGAAGTTAACTGATTCCCAAGTTAACTAGTGTTTCCTAAAACCAGGAGGTCCCAGTCCACCCTTCTGTTTCAAACCTCATGGGAACCCAGTCCCATGTCAACAGGGCTTTGCTACAGTCTGGTTCCCTGTCCCTGACTTGCAAACCCCATTATTCTGCTGCGGTCTCATGGAGACTTCCACTTCATTTTTCAGAATGGAGGCTGTTCCAACAGACGAATCCAATAAAAGGGAGTTAATCCATAACTAAACTTACTGTAATTCTGCCTTTTGTCACCTCTAACTTTAACACATAAGAAGGTAAACATTAATTTCTCAATGTTTTCCTCTAATTATATATGGATACAAATAAACGAAAACCCTATGTAACAGAAGCTAACTTAGTCGCTGGCAATTACTGAAATAGGAAATGTATGCACTGCATCATCCACGGGCACACTTAGCTACTAGCTTCCATAGAAACACAAATGACATCTGTGTATGAGAGCGGGAGTCTTCAGGAAGTGGCTCATTAGGAAACAAGACTCTAGGAGCATGTGATCTTCATTTCAATTCCCCATTTACAGAAAGCAGCAGGGTTTGGGGGGGCATCCAATAAGTAAGGCCAAGTTTCCACACCAGAGAATACAGAGTCTCACAACTAGTTGTGGGATCCCTAATCTGTTCACCTTTCTGCCCTTTCCCTCCTCATAGGTAAACTGGCAGGTTTGGGCTTGCATTTGGCAAAAGGACCCTGTAATGCCTTGCATTTTAAACAGCGTGAGCGTGTCTTTAATAATAGCGCCGGCCACATTTGAGAGGAAGTTAAGTGTCTCGGCAAATGACAGAAAATGATCCTCTCACATCTGCAGCTTGTCATCGGAGCTCTGAATAGCTGCCCGTTCTCACCAACCAGCCCGCTTGCTCATGACCTAATTCCTCTCCCAATTTGCTCTGCCCATTGTCTTATGGAACAATCACAAATGAAAAAGCTGCCATGGATGCTTTGTATCCAAAAAAAGTTCTGAAGTTAGGAAGTGCATCATGAGAACAGGCAGCAGAGCCACTGTGGGATGCCCGAGCCTGCTGCCAGGTCCAGTGAGTCCCAAGGGACAATCGTGAGGATGGAGCGGCCGGCTGCTGGCTACGTTTCCTCTACAGGCTAATCTTTCAGTTCTCGAAGGACATTTGAAAGTCAGAAGTGTGGAATTAAAAGTAAATAAACAAAGGGTGCGCAAATGGAAAACTTCATGAGCCCGGGAGGCAGACACTGGGGGACTGTGGCAGGTTTTCCTGGAGATGCTGAAAGGAGCCAACAAGGACACCTTTGAGAGGAGCATTCCTTACAAAGCAAAGGCCTTGATAAATATTCAGCACAGAAACCAAGAAGCTAAAAACCCTGTACACAGCTCAATGTCACTTAAAGCGAGGACTATGGAAAATAGGAGCTGGGGCTTTGGAAACGGTTATTACAGATGGTCTCACCTTTCAGACAAGCAAACTGAGCTACAGACACTACCCAGCTTGTCCAAGGTCCCTGGGTAATGGCGCTGGCTATAAAGTACAATCCCCATGCCTCATGCTCTTTTTTTAAAAAATTAATCATTTTATTCGTTTACATTTCAAATGATATCCCCCTTCCTGGTTACCCCTCCGACAACCCCCTCTCCCTCCTCTTCCCTCCTTCCCTTTGCCTCTATAAGGGTGCTCCTACACCCATTCATCCACTCCCACCTCACCCCTCTAGCATCCCCCTATGCTGGGGCATCAAGTCTCCTTCTCCTCCTTTTAATGTCAGGTAAGGTCATCCTCTGTTACATATGTATGTACCTGGAGTCCTGGCTCTCTCCACGGATACTCTTTGGTTGGTGGTTTAGTCCCTGGGAGCTCTCAAGAAGTGCTTGCTGACAGGTGCCTGAATGGCTGTTTCCTGAGAGGTTCTACCAAAACCTGACCAATACAGATGCGTTGGACTGAGCCTGGGGACCTCAATGGAAGAGCTAGGGAAAGGACTGAAGGAGGTGAAGGATATTGCAACCCCATAGGAAGAACAATATGAACCAACTGGACCACCCATTGCCTCATGCTCTTGACGCCACTTACTGTTGCCAGGTCAGCAGCCTTCAGCACACACAGATTAAGTCTTCGATAGACCGATGGCCCTGCCTGCTGGGGGCTATACCACCCTCCCTAGTCCACTGCTGTTGAGTTTATCTGAGTCGCGCCTGGGTAGATTCCTGGCCACAGAAATCATGGGGCTGTTGGGAGTACAGGGCTTAACTTGGACTGAGGGATGTGAGGGAAGAGAGTGACAGCCTCTCTTTGAGGTGTTTTCTTATTTACCTAGTACCTCTAGGTACATCGCCTTAACGAATAGTCCTACACGCCTTGCAAAAGGAAAAAATAGACTATTTTTCACAGATTTAAAAAAACAACAAACAAACAACCCAGAGTCTGCTCTCCTTGTTAACCAGCTCAACGCCACAAACGAGAAGTCACTGGAAACTTACAAAGACAGGCAAGTATGGTTGACTGAGAGAATAACATCGATTTAAAAATCAATTTAGACTCCACTGAAATCCCACCTCATCCCCTTCCTTGCAGAGTAAGTTACGGGCCTCGTTCTCTCCTGTTGGGGTTGGAAGGACTGCCGTCCTCGTCCCTCAGGCTTCTGAAGATCAGCCAGAGCTTTAAAGGGCAAAGAACCTGGTATACAACATTTCCTCCAGCAAATGCCCGTCAGCACCCACTCACATTAAACAGTGCAGCAAACGGCAAGCTTCAAGTCACAGGCGCTGTAGCCAGGTAGGAGAATGCCTTCATTAAAACTGCTGCAACTGTAGCTTTAAGGTGCATTTGACAGGAGCCAGTTAACCGCATCATACACAGACGGCAGTCTCACTGTTGCTGAACTGACTCGGAGGGTGCTTTCCCCAAGCTGCTCTTCTCTTCTCCTGACACACGACGCTTTTGATATATTCAAATACATGAATTCATGAGTGACTCTTATCTTCCACTTCGCTCAGAGGAGCGGACCTTTTGCTACCACAAGAAAAGTAATATGGCGGTGAAAGAAGAGGTGGTGAGGAAGAAATCCCCAGGAGAAGGGAACAGTAGGTCTCTGCTCCTCAGAGTGCTCTCATCGCCAATTGCTTCCTGGGTCAGAATGTGTATTGAGGGCAAAGCTTGCTTGAGGCAGTATGGGGGGCATAAGCCCTCACAAGGAGGACAACCTGTACCCAGTTCATTACGGGAATATGGCTTCGAGTTGCCAAGCCTCTTGGCGTGTATCTCACAAGAAGGTAAGACTATATGTTATGGAAACATTTGTAGATTTTGAAAACATTTCCTGAGCCAAACAGCATGCTTGTGTAAAAACCTGGCCTCACAGTGAGAGACAGCCCACCAAACTACTGGGGAATTCTACACTGGGGGTGTCCTACCAGTAGGGTGGGTAAGGGGCAAGGCTGAAGAAGGGCCAAGTGCTGGCTTCTGAAATAGAAAGATGAAACCAGGGCAGACTCCAAACAGAAGTCAGGCAGATGAAGATGGCAGGGGTCACGACATGAGGTGGCAGCAAGTCTAGGAGAGGTGGCAGTTGGGCTCTTTAGTCACAAGAAGGTGGCTCTAGTTATTAGCTGGCAGATGAGACCAGAGGGAATGGTTTTTGCACAAACCAATCGATATTAGGTCATCCATCCAATCAGCCTCTACCTAAATAATCCTGGGTATCTGCGACAGGCAAACTGACTAAATACTTCCAAGGCTGCTCAAGTTGTTCAAAGTGTGCAGATGCATTAATGATAGATCATTTCTACGTCTCTTTCAAAGATGTGTTTTTCAAAGTATCATTTTGGAAAGGGAAAAACTGAGAGGAACTCAAAATGAAAAGAGACACGGGAAACCTTCCCGAGCCTGGAGTACAGCCTTTATAAATATGTACAGACTCTACCTTCCCTGAAAAATGAACGTAGAAGCAGTAAGGGAAGCCAGAGACTGTAATTTTTATTTAGTAAATATGACTCGCAGGATAGTCACCCTGAAAACTAGGCTGAGAAAAGTCACTCTGAGATGTCAATCATTTCTCCATATTTGAAAGGCAGAGAGGGGTAGCAGGTGCGACAAATCTCCGGGTGTCTACAATGCCACAGCTATCTTTTTTAAATGCTGCAGTCCAAATACATTTTTTTTAATGAAGGTTTCTTGGTATCACCACAGTGATCCTATGAGTGGGCACTCACGTCAGTTTGTCTGTTGACTTCTGCTGGAGTCTGACCATGGTGAAGGTAACATAGTTCCACCCAGTCCCAATAATTTCTCAAAGCTCTAAATGTCAACATTCTATTATACAACATGGAGTTCTACACACCTGTTTAAGCAGAGACAAGTGTGATTTTACACACATTATTCACAGAAAAGGGACTCATTACCTAGCCAGTCTTACTCAGAGGTGCCCACTCCGAACACAGAGTGGTCCCCGCGGCCGAGCTGCTGATCTCAGAGGGAAATTCTCAGCCAATTTCTCTCCTATAGTTTCACATCCGTCATGTTAACTTGCACTTATAATCTATAAAACATGGTGGAAATTAAAACAGAACAAAACCAAAACAGGTCGTCAGGGGACAGAGGAATCATGGCTTCCTCTGTTTTCTCTTTAGGATCACCTGTCTTTGAGAAGTCATCCCCTAGATCAGGAGAGCAGAGTACAATAGAGGTTTCCTGGCCTAAACTGGCACAGATTTGCGAGCACCATGACTGAGTCATGAGGCAGGACCCTCTAGCCACAATGAAGCCTCCAAATGTCTATGGTCACAGTTCAAATCCTATGATGACCTTTTGTGTGATGCAGCCCTTGGGTTCTTGCCCTGGACACTGTATGATTAGGAATATTGTTTTAAAAAGTGTGATTGGTACAATTAGCTGAGTACCACCAGCTTTCTCTTCTACCCTGTCAGTCAGGGTGAGCCCTCAACTGTCTCTTGTGGGACCAGCTTCAGGGCTGTCTCATTCAGTTGTCCTGGCTTGCTCAAAGCATTAGACTGGATCCCCTTTCTCTCAGAACTGCAGACAGTGGCTATTTCTTCAGTGTTTAGTCAGATGACACCCACCACCTTGCTGTGGCCTCTTCACGACTTGGAAAAAACTGTTAAAACCTCAAGTGCTCATAGGCCTTCTAGGGGAGTATTGTGCAGGCTGGCTCTACAAGGACTTATTAAAGTTGGCTCCAGAGAGCGCATCACACGTCGGTGCTAATTAAATGCTAAGTCAGAACTCTGATGCCTCTTTCTCTGTGGTGCTCGCTTTGGCTCATCCTTCATTATTCCATATTAGGAGGAGTCAAAGTAACTGTAGATCCAACCAACGTCCCTTCGGTTTTTGCTTTGCCCTCATCTACCATGCTTTAAGACAGCAGTTCTCAACCTGTGGGTCGTGACCCCTTATGGGTTGAATGACCCTTTCACATGGGGTCACGTATCGGATATCCTGCATAGCAGACATTTACACTATGATTCATAACTGTAGCAAAGTTACAGTCACGAAGTAGCGATGAAAATAATGTTATGATTGTGGATCACATAACATGAGGAGCTGTATGAAGGGTTGCAGCGTTAGGGTGACTGAGAACCCCTGGTCTAAGGTGACCTTCCTGGTCCACGTTAGTGCTATATATAACTCTCAAGAAACAAACACTGGGACGCCATCATAGCTGGTACAACAACTACAAACCGGCTCCCTCTTACTGAAATGTGCTCACAAGTACAGCTAGCGCGTGAAGAACGAGAAAGTATTCTTTTTGGAATTTTGCTTCTGAAAGCCAAAGAGCAGCGTCAGGCCAACAGTGTGCCACCTCAGAGGGTGTCTTAGTCAGGGTTTCTACTGCTGTGATTAAACACCAAAAGCAACCTGGGGGAGAAAAGGGTTTGTTTCACCCACAATTTCGTATAACAGGTCATCATCAAAAGCAGCAAGGGTGGGAACCTGAGTAGGGCAGGAACCTGGAGGCAGGGGCTGATGCAGAAGCCATGGAAGGATGCTGCTTACTGGCTTGCTCCTCATGGTTTGTTTGTTCAGCCTACTTTCTTTTAGAATCCAGGATGCCCCAGAGCAGGGATGGCCCCACCCACCATGGGCTGGGATCCCCCACCCCATTGGTCACTAAGTAAGAAAATGCCCTAGAGGTTTGTCTACAGCCCAATCTTAAAGAGCCATTTTCCCAGCTGAGGTTGTCTCCTCTCAGACAACTCCAGCTTGTGTCAGGCTCACATTAAACTACCCAGCACGGGAGTGGGGTGGGGTGGGGAGTACCCCTTAGCTGGCGTAAATGGCTATGTTCCATATCAGGGTGGCCCTAGAGGCTGGTTTTGTTTCTATTTTGCCACCACAGCGTCATGTTCTGACCATGCCTAACAACATATTACAGGACTGTGGGGCTCTGAGAGGGTAGTGCACCGTGCTGCTTACTAAAAGGCTGTGACGTGTATGACGAGCCTCTCTTGCTCTGGTCTGATGGAACCTTCAGTACCACCAGGCACCCAAAGCTGTGTTTTAAATCTCAGGCCAATCAGATTTCTCCAAACCCAGACATAGGAAACTATGGGTATCCTCCACACGGTTGGTCCAGGTCTCCTTTGCAGAGCCTAGGAATGAAGGAGGCAGGGCAGACTCCCACTCAGGAGCAGGGAGCACCCGCATCTGCAGAATGAGGAGGTCGGGGTGTGAAGCACTTCCTGACTCAGACTGTGCTCCCACTGCCCAGGCAGAGGAGTCTGGGCTGTGGAACCAAAGGTCCGACCTCTGTACTCCCTACTCCATTGTTGTGCCTCTGCTAAGTCAAAGACAAAACCAACCCATAGCTGAATCTTAGAAACGAGGCTGGCGTCGACCCAGCACCACCTTAGAGACGGTGGTATTGTTAACTGTCAACTGCTAACTGCTTTCGTAGCCTCTAATGGAGGCAGTGCACAAATGTGTGTGGCACCAGGAACTGAAGCCCTTCCGCCTTCTTAGGCTTCATCCCGGTGTAGCTTTGGTTGTATTTCTTATCTCACTGCGTTTTCAATTTGTCGATTACATTGTCTTAGGTTATTAGGATCATCGCTTTAAAATATTTTTTACTTCTGTGTTCGTTTGGTCTCTGACATTTAATGAGTGCCAAGATCTGTTTTAGATGCTTTATGCATTGCGATTTGACTATGAAGTGTTCACCAAAGGCTCATCTGGGGGAGAGCTGGATCTCCAGCTGCTGCTGCCGGACCACAAGGGCATCGCCTTCCTCTTGGACTGCATCACGAGGACGCTGGGGATTAACCTATGATGACTGCACAGCTGAAGGGTTATAGGTCACTGCGGTGTGTCCTGGAAGGACATGTCTTGTGTTAGTCTTCTTGTCCTTCACGAGGGTATGTTGCTTTGCTCCACCACATGCTCCCAACCAGGATGTTCTGCCTTGTTGCAGGCCCCAAGCAACAGAATTAAGTGGCCATAGACCAACTCTTCTAAGGCTGGGAACCAACATAAACTCTGGCCTGTCAAACAGTTTCTATGGTACGCGTCACAGCAGGGGAAACAAAATGTTGTATAACAGACACATGCGCTCAGCCTTCTGAACTCAAAAGGCCCCTAACAGTAATAGTCTCATTTCAGAGATGTGCAAAAGGAGGCCTAAAGAGCCTCAGTAAGGCTGCCCAAGATCACAGGGAAACAGGCACCACAATTGCGGAGCCCACGTGTGCCCCTAGACCATACAGCGTCTATGCTGCATTCATGGCTGCCTGCTCCTGTCTGCCCTGTTGCTCTCTCAAGCCACCACCTCATAAAAAGACCTATAAATACTCTGACTTGCCACAGCAATGAGACAGAAGGCCATGCCTTGCTCACATCCTCTCTGATGGCTTCCTTCCCAGTGCACTTGTGATGAAATCTAAAGTTGTTAACGGGCATAAAACCCCCGTATCAGCTGCCAGCCCTCAGCACTCCCGTCCCCCGCAACTGGCCTGGAGAAAGCATCTGCAGATTCTAGTCTGATATTTTCCTCAAACACAACCATGGCTGTTTTTATTTATTTATTTTAGCACCGCAAGGCTTTGAAAGGCGCATGTGTAAACCAGTCCTGCCTCCATCTTTTCTCTCCACTAACTTCTGCTCAGTTTCTGTAATCATCTCTGACAACCAAACGTAAACTCTAGCATCTGTCAATCCAATACCTGAGACGTTCCCATAAAGACTGAAAGCATCATGCTCACACACAAACTTGTATATGAATGCTCACAGCAAGTGTTGTTTAGAGCAGTTGAACAGTAGATGCGATCCAACTGGTGAGTCAAAGCAAATTCAGAGACAGTGTGTTGATGAGAGGCTGGGGACTGGGGAAGAGGAATTTCAGGAGCCACTGCTGACAGACATTGGCTTCCCTTTCCAGAATGATGGGAGGTCCTATACTTAGGAATGATTGCACAAACCAGTAGAAATAGTGAAAACCACAGAACTGTATACTTGAAAGGGCAAGCAGTCCAAACATACACCGATTTACAAAGCCCATACGGATTACATACAGTAAGCCTGCAGCATCTGTAACCTTTATTATATGGAGCACAGATTTTATTTATATTAATTGCCAGGATTTTCGAAAACCCTTTATAAGTTCTTGCCAGGATTTAAAAATTGGGGGTCCTTGGAAAGCAAGGCGGAATTTAGTTTCTTGCCAAATACTTCTCTCTGAACTTAAGATGTGAGGCTCTCAAGATCTCATTAGAATCTTCTGAGACAAACACATCAACTGGAAGAACACAACTATAATGATGTTTTATCCAAGCTGAAAACTTGCATATCCAAGAAGCTGTCTTTATCTGTAACAAGGGACAGAAATGCTCCAGTCTTGAAAGCAACATCAGGGCACAAAACCATTAACAAAGGAGTTCTGAAGAATGCAGGACATGTCCATGACCCCAGATATCCCTCTTAGCTTCCAAGTCACTGAGAGAAAAGAGAAGCAATGTTTCTGATTCTAGTTTTTAAAAATATTTAGTTCTGACATTTAAAAAAAGCAATAAAATACAATGATTTCTATTTTTACTAAATCTCTGCTATTAAAATTTTGGTGAATGTTTTAAAAGCAATTAATATCATCAAGAGAGAGTCTACTCAGCCAGGGTCAGCCAGAGGCAAGGTTTCTACTTTAGTCTCATTACAGGGTATTTTATATTTTACATGCATGATTTCTCTGTGTTAAAAAGAATAATTACATTTGCATATACTTTAGCAATCAGTATGAAAACACAGTGAATTACTTCATTTCTAGAAAACTCTAATCAACATTTTAGACCATATGGAATATGGTCTAAATATTTTAGAGCATATAGAATATGATCTAAATATTTTAGACCTTAGAAATCCAAGGATTTCCAATCATTTAGACCATTTAGACCACAGAGACATATGGCAATTAACAAATGGTTGTACAAATCCATATGTAAATTTCTGCATTCCTAATCCATGAATTATTTGGCAAAAATATATTACCGAATTTATATGTGTGCAAAGGAGGTCTTTCCATTACTAGACAGATTGTCCCAGCTTTTAACTAAAACACTATTTTCTACACATAATATCATATATATATCTTCAAAGTCTTTTGGTACTTCAGTCAGTTCTCCACACCAGCACTCTAAGATTAACAAGAAATACTTTACTGTTTTTAGGTTCTATAATAAGGAAATAAAGAATGTGTGAAACGTTCTGAAGGTCACAGACCTGTTTTGCAGTGATGTTAGGGCTATATTTCAATACACTGTGTGGGTTTGGGAGTTTGTCCAGACAGCACATGCCGTCACATGGCCATCACATGACCATCACATGACCGTCACAGACCGTCACATGACGTCACATGGAAATGGGATAGTACTTGCTAAGAGTACATCAGAGCCTCTGTCACACCCCAGGGTGTGTCAAAGGGGACTCTGGCACAGGGTGCTGACCACACGTAACTCCACTACTCTCCCACTCTCCTGCCAGGCATTGGCTCTGTGCTCAAGTCACTGTGCTGGCTGAGTTCCAGCCCTTCAGTCCCTTCTATCCTCTGCTCATTGTGGATGGACAATCTCTCAGGCAATGACATTAAAGGACAAGAAGGCAAGCAACTGTGCAGCACCAAGGACACTCACCTTCAAAATAACTCACTGCCGTTTGCTCTAACACCTTCTCAGTAGATCTAGAAATTACCCTCCACTTAAACAAACAGCAGCCGGAAGGCACACAGGTCAAAAGATATGTCCCAGATCATATAGCTGATAAACGGCAGGACAGAGCCTACGCGCATGCTTCTTCCTCTTCGCAATGTCTGCGTTTTCCCCTGCACCGCATTTGGCTGATGCTGCTGCACTAAAGCTAACCACCTGTCTCAACATTCAACAAATATTTAATTACACGCTACTTTTCAGTCTACATAAAAATTATATGGGCTAGCCTAGAAAACAAATGAAAAGCAAAAATATGGTCTTCAGTACTTTAAATGTCACAGTCTGATGGGACATAGACCTAAGGAGATTACTCCAAATAGAAATGGTGACTCAAAGCCAACAGAGTCTATAACATAATTCAGATGGGAATGCTAGAGAGGAAACTTACTGAGGAAGTTACATGTAAGTATGGGCATGAGTCAACCAGGAGAGAAGGAAGGCAGAGCGACCTCCAGAGGGCCTGAGGCAAGCAGTCACAGAAGCTGCAGAGCTAGGATGACAGCTGAAGAGACCCGCCAGAGCCCATCATGTGGCCCACTAACCTGTCCAGAGATTCTCTTCTGCCCCTGATGCGAGGGGTAAAGCTTCCAACATGGAGACTGTGGACTGACCTAATTCTTGAATGATCATTCATGGTGCTGTCAGTCCAGAAAATGACTAGAGAGGATAGGAGTGAGGTCTCTGGGCATGGTGCAGGAGCAGAGCGCTGGCCTGACCACATGAGGCCCTGAATCCAGTTTTCCAGCAATATGCTGAACTGAGTGAAGATGCTGAGGACGTTTCCTAGGTCAGAAGTCATTTTTAGTTTGGAAAAGTTCAATATCCAAAGTCAAAAACATGCCTCGCCACATACACATGCCTCAAGAGATGACATTATGTAAAGAACAGCACAAACACAGCTTCTGTGCTTTATGTTAACTGAAGAATGCTAACATGCCTGCCATTGGCAGTCGCTATACTAGATTCTGAACTTCTGAATACCCACCCTTGGGTTTCTACCAGGTGAGAAGCACATGCCAGAATAGAGAAAGAGCCACTGAAGACACAATTTACCACAGATGCCCAATGCCGCCGCACTCTGAGGCACATTCTTTGCACTCGTCCTATCAGACAAAGCTGAGTTCTCAAAGCAGAGGCTTGGGGCACAGGTGGTTGTTCTGTTCCTAAGCTGATGGGTCATCTATCATCTATCTATCTATCTATCTATCTATCTATCTATCTATCTATCTCTATCTATCCTTCCTATCTATCTATCTATCTATCTATCTATCTTCTATCTATCTATCTATCTATCTATCTATCTATCTATCTATCATATCTATCTATGCACACACACACACACACACACACACACACACACACACGAAAGCAAGCCTGGAAAAGGCTTACTGAACCTGGTTCAAAGGAAAGTACCTTAGGTCATATAGTCGAGGAATGCTAAAACTTAAGCGGGAAGTTCACGGGCAACAGAGATATAGGGCATAAAATTCTAAAACAGAGTGTTTGCAAATGTTAGGTGTTCTGATTAGGCAATTCCCTTAACTCTAATGAGAAGAAAAAGGAATGTTGCTATGGAAACTAGCAAGACTGTTCAGCTCTTAAAAGGTTGTGCTGAACGCTGGAAAGACAGAGGCCCACAGCAAAGGAAGGACAGGTAGACACAGTGACGGTAGGAGGGTGGCGTGGAGCAGACAAGTTTCCTCAGAAAGTCAGAGACCACCAGGCATGGTGTCTGACATGGGGGCCTACAATCCGTGCACTGGGAGGTGGGGGAGACAGGAAGATGACCATAAGGTCTTAGGCTACACAACAAGAACCAGTTGCAAAGCAGAAACAGAAGAAATCCTATAGATAATAACCTATAGATATATCCTATAGATATAGATAATAATAAACATAAGGTTTGAGGGATGGGCCTTTGATTGAGTGTACTGGCTAGTTTTATGTCAGCTTGATACAAGCTACAGTCATCTGAAGAAAGGGAACCTCAACTAAGAAAATGCTTCTAGAAGATCTGGTTCTAGGGCATTTCCTTAATTGATATTTGATGGGGAGGGCCCAGCCCAGTGTGGGTGGGGCCATCCCTGGGCTGGTGGTGGTCCTGTGCTCTATAAGAAATCAAAGACAGTAAGCAGCCTTCCACGGCCTCTGCATCAGCTCCTGCCTCCAGGTTCCTGCTCTGTGTGAGTTCCTGTCCTGACTTCCTTCAGTGATGGACAGTGATGTGGAAGTGTAAGCCAAATATACCCTGTCTTCCCCAAGTTGCTTTTGGTCATGGTGTTTCATCACAGTAAGAGTAACCCAACAAGTAAATTAAGATACCATCAATTTTTAAAAAAATTTTTACTTTTATTGTATATACTTAAAGTAGATAACTTTTTTTTTTTTTTTTTTTTTTTAGAATTTCACATATAAGCACCACATTTACATCATTATAACATGATCAAAGATGGAGTTCTTCTGATGTCAGGGTTACAGGGAATTTATAATTAGTATAGGGAATACGTACTGATGTTCTAAAGAGAAGTTTGCTCAGATAGAGATGAATACTGATGAGCTGAAATGAAAAAAATAATCTAAGATTAAGTTTTAAAAACTGTAAAACAGCAGTTAGCTGGTTCAAATGGGTCATGTGACCTGGCATGGTTCTATCCTTCCTTCCAACAGCTTGGGAACTTGTGATCCATTGATCGTTACTTTTCTTCTCGCTTGTGACTAAGTGTCTGACAGGGGGTGACTTAAGTGAGAACTGGCTTACTTTGGCTGTGGATTCACTGTGGCAGAGAAGGCGAGGCATTGGATACATTGTATTCACAGTTAGAAAAGCTAAGAGAACCGAGTGCCCGACCCCAGCCCATGGCAGGCTGCTGCTCAAATTTAGGCCCACCACTTCCCTGAATCCAATCCAGAAACTCCATTTCCGACATAAAGGGGGGGTCTGCCTCCTAGCTGACTCAGACTGTGACAGGTTGACAGTCAGTTGTCACCATCACATTGATGAGCGTTGAGTAAGGAATTAGGGAGAAGTAGGCTATGCTAAGTCTCTAAGAAACTTCTGATGATCTTCCTCACTAGGTAGCACCCTGGGAAAGAGCAAACTAACATGGATCGAATCTGTAGCACGCCACCGAGTAGTCCTACTGGTGTACCGAGATCTTCTAAAGCCCTGTCAAAGACCTGTTACTCAGCTCTTGCCGGAGGGACAAGATCTGTGAGTTAAACACAGGGATTAGGAAGGAAAGCTTATCAGATACATGTTGGAAGGAGGTGGGATGTAGTGAATTTCTGTCCCATCAATAAGGATCTGATCATTTTCTTTTTACAAGCTGAGGAGACAAATAGGATTGAAATCAAAAGGTCTGAACTTGAGATGTAAAAATGAGTGTTCAAAACCAGGCATGATGGCATATGCATGCCTTTAATCCCAGCACTTGGGAGGCGGAGAGGCAGAGAGAGACACAGACACAGACACAGACACAGACACAGACACAGACACAGACACAGACACAGACACAGACACAGACACAGACAGACACACAGACACACACACACAACACACAGAGACACACACAGAGACAGAGAAGACAGACAGAGACACAAAGAGAGACAGAGAGAGAGACACAGAGAGGCAGAGAGAGACACAGAGAGGCGGAGAGGCAAGAGAGGCAGAGGCAGGTGGATCTGTATGAGTTTGAGGCCAGCCTGGTCTACAAACTTGCAAAATGAGTTTCAGGACAGGCAGGGCTGTTATACAGAGAAACCTTGTTTCAGAAAACAAAACAAAACAAAAAGTTCAAATAAAGGAAGTAGTTCAGAGGCTTTGGAGATGATCAACCATCAAAATACTCAACAGAATCATGCATACAGGCTCCAGCAGACAAATAACTCCTTGTGCTGGCACCAAAAGCTCTGGTGGAGCTGCACGTGTAGCGAGGAAGGAGTAGATCCGGAAATCAGCTCTGTTCGAGGCAAATCAAGTCGTTAGTTAGTTGGTTGATAACACTCGGCAGTTTCGGACCCTCAGAGAGGAAGAGGAAAAAAAAAACATTCTAGGAGACAAGTGATTAAGGTGATCAAACAAACAAGTTCTGAAAACCGTCCTTCAAAGAGACATTCAGCCCAGGAGACGCACAGGAGATTGTGTCCTGAAGTGACGGTGTCAGAAACATCTCAGCTGCATGACCCTAAAACTTAAAAGCAGCCCCAAGAGCAGAAAGCAGCTGTCCGGGTAGCATGGGTCCGCTCTCTATTCTCAACTCACCATCATTGGTGAGTTTTAAATGGAGACTGCGTGCTACCTGGCAGGAATCACACAGCGAGAGCTGCTCAGACACCTAAGACGCCGTTCAGTGACAAGGTCCCAAGCGGTGCCCAGAGGCTGAAGATGCCAATTTCAATGATGTCATCGACACCTACGACTTCCACGCTCCCCCACATGCCAAAGCTTTCTTTTAGCACACGGCAGGCATCCATTCTTCTCACCATCTGGAATAAACAATTCTGCAAATGCAGCTTTGCTGGTTTTACTTCTTGCTGTCTTTTATTTCCTGACAGACTTGTACGTTTCCTGACTCAGGCTCTGTATACTTGTCTACATCAAGATATCCAGTCTAGGCTCCATTAGAGACAGCCATTCTGGAGGTGAGCTCTTGGCTAGATCCTTAAAAACCTTGGCTGCATCCTCCTTCCAGGCCACACCCTGTGTGAGCAGCCTGCTATTCTGGGCAGTATTCGTGACTGTAGGCACATGCGCCAGTCCCATCTGCAAGACTGGAAGACACTGCTGAGTCCTGATTCAGTGAGGTGTCAGGATGGTTCTCAAGGAAATGGTGGACCCCCCCAACCTGTGCAGTAGTGGACACACTTGGTGAAGTTCTCAGTGCCTGCTTCAAGTCATGGCCTCCTCCCCCTCTTCCCCCCTCATCTCCCTCCTCCCTTCTCCCCCTCCTCCTTCTTCACAGATAGGTCTTTAACTACCATTCCATGAACTCTCATACCCCTTCCTTTTGTTCATGCCTGGTTCCCTCCCATAGATCAATGTTCCACATCAACGCACTTCCATCTGTCTCTCTTCTCCTCATGAATCCATCTTAGTGACACTAAGACCTTCTAGGAAGAGCTCATCACTCCGTCTCATGGCATTTTCATTCTCTAGAACACTCATGGGCACGGAGCAGACTAGCATCACTTACTACACAAGCTCACACATCCCATCTTCTCAGTGCCCTGCAGGACTATAAGCACTGTGAGGACAGAAGGCATTTTGTCCCAAGGAGTCACCCGTAATAGTAACTAATGTCAACAGAGTTCACCACACGCTAGGATTCTTTTTTTCAACCTTTCATGTGGATTGTCTCATTCCTCTGAGTTGCCATGAAACATATTTAAAGATTTCATAATTGAGAGAAAGATAACTCATGAGGCTGGCCAACTGGCCAGGGGCTCCTTAGGCCCCAGGGTGCCCAAAATATGAAGGCAGGCTACTCTTGAGTCTAGCACAGCAACACCAGCCGTCTAGCACACTGTCCTTCTTTTTCAATAATCCTTTCTCTGTACCCCTTTCTGTCCTTCTTACCATTTAGCCTCCCATCTCTCCCAAGACATATAACCCTGTCCTGTCATAGAAGTCCTATCACGTAACTCCCCTGCCTCAGCTCCCCTGCCCACCAGCGCTTCCACTGTAGGCCTGTGCCACCACATCCAACTTCTTATTTTATTTCTTAAAATGTGATCTGTGCTCAAGAGAAAAATTCTCTTCTTCTTAGGCTGCTGTTGAAGTGTGACATGCAGTCACCATGGAAAGTTACTCAAGTGGGGACTCTGAGGGGGAAACCTCAGTAGGAAATAATAGGCCATGGGCTGGTGGCGTGTGCTGAGGCAGCTGGTTTCAATTTGATACTTCTTTTGCTAATTTTAGTCTTTATCAAAGACGGAAGTAACTTTAGTACATGATGCTTTTGGTCTTTCAACTGTGTTTTGAGGAACACAATTGTCTCTTGGGATCTGGGGGCCGGAAGTTATAGTTTCAAGATCTGATTTAAAATAATAAAATATGAAATAATAAAATTATATATATAATTTTATTACATACATATACATACATATATACATATACATATATGTGTATGTATATATATACATATATATGTATGTATATGTATATATATACATATACATATATGTATATGTATATACATATAGTGAAAAACAACTCTTTGAAGCTATCTGAAGTTTTTATTTAAAAAATAAATATTCATTTATGTTTTGTTTATTTATTTATGATATGTTTGGTAGATGTGTAGTCAGGTGTGGGAGAAGGGGGAGCCTCTGGGGGTGCATGCTGAGGCATTGCTTCCCCTTGAGGGACCAGCCACACAACAGTATAATATTAATTTATTTTTTAAATAAAAAAACAAAACAACCAAGCCAATCCAAACCAATGAACAAAACTTTCCAGGGCTGCAGAGATGGCTCAGCAATTAAGAACACTGGCTGCTCTTCCGGAAGCTCTAGTTGGATTCCAAGCACTAGGAAGCTTCCCACAAGTACTTATTTAATTCCAGCCCCAGGGGATTCAATATCCACTTCTGGTTTCCAAGGACATCAGTCATGTACATCACATGAAGACATACATGCAAGCAAAGCCCCCAAACATGAAAAAGAAACAAACAGTTAAGAATTGCTGCCCCTCATCCTCTTCAATGAATGACAAGTGGCTTCTGCCCTGCTGGGGAGAAGTTATAGTTTCAGTCTTGAACTCTGAGATGGTCCACTTGTACCAAACTCTGTCCCTGTAGCTGTGACAGGGGACAATTCTAATGATTGATCACTTAGGGGAGGTTATTTTTCTCTTTATTTCCCTCAGGAGCCTCTGGTGACTCTTTTCTCTTTCCCTCCCAGGGACTAAACACTGGTTATACAAGATCTGTTCTTTAAAAATGGTTTCACTTTTGAGTCTCCTCCGTGCTTAGTTAAACTGGAATCTCTGGGAGGTAGGGTCTCAAAAATACCCCGGGGCCACTATGAAGGACAGTCAGGACAGAGAGCCCGGAGCAGTCTCCTCTGTGGTGATTTCTGTCAGAAGGAAATGCCCACAGGCCCAGAAACATTTTATTGTTGGAGACCTTTATTTCCCCAAACTGAAAAACTGTAAAAACTGATCTTCTGTAGAGACCGCTCCTTCTGGGAGTGGGAAAAGTGGAATTTTACTCGGACAGAAGAATGCTGTTGACAAAGGGAGAAGTTGTTTAAAAGAACAGCTGTCCATGTGTCTGTGTACACCTGCACACATATGAAACACGCTATAAGCACACACAATGAAATGGCATGTAGCAAAGCAATCACCTCTCTAGGTATGGGTCTCGAACTTGTGAAGCCAGCCCTCAATGACCTGAGTCAGTTCCTTGTAACACATCCTTTGAATGTGTGTACTTCCAGACACCTACTTACTGTCTTTGTGCCCACCTATTTTGTTTCTGTGGCCCAACTTGACGTCAAACTCACCCTTTCCCTCGTCGCAGCCACCCCCAATTAGTTCTATCACCTTAATATAATAATTTTCCTCATCTGTCCCTTGCTACCAACAAACAGTCATGACCTTAGCTCATGTTATCACCCTGTGCTAGCAAAGTCCACCAGAGCCTGCAAACCAAGAGCAAAGAAAGTAAAGGAATGCCAGTTGCACCCCTCCCCCCACCAGGCTCACTGCTGTCTCCTCCCCAGTTCCAAGAAGATGCAATTTCTTTGAGTAGGTGACGCTGCCAGGCTACCATGCCCGGTCACAAAGGTGACTGGATCTCACGAGGGAGGAGGCCGTGACTCCCAACAGAAGCAGCTCTCATTCCGCGGCGTCTGCGTCTGGTTCTGTGTGGCTGGGTAGGTTAGTAGGCACAGTAGTCCTATACATAACTGAGGTTTGGGCTCTTTAGTATCTGAAGTTTATATATAAAAATTGATCCCCTTCCAGAATCTTGCAGCGGACACAGAGCATCAGCAGAGTATACTGTGAGTGTTCCTGGTCTTGGGATGGATTCCACCAAACACAGCATCCTCTCTAGCAGGACCATATGGCAAAAACACGTGGACCTACTGATAGCACAGCGTACTAGGAGGAAGAAGGCCTAGATTCTGCTCCTGGGAACCTCCCTGCATGCCTGGAGCCTCCACCTTGTTACCCAGGAAATGGAAGGCCCCAGGAATAAGGCTGCAGTCCTGGCTATTTGGCAGTTTGAACATTCAAAACGTCTGTCCGGGCTCTAAAACAACCCAAAGCTGGTGTGCAGGAGCTTCCAGGAAGCCTTTTCTCAGTAATTTCATCTTTCCTAGACAGCTGGATTCTGTGTAGTTAAGAAAAAGGGACAGCTAGGTCTGTGCCACTGTCTGTCTTAGACTCCCGGCGTTGTGCTGTAGCTCTCCTGCACCTGAAAAGCACTTCCACAGAGGTTGAACCCACAGACAAAGGGACATCAAGTCTGGGAGGGGCCATGGCACCCATCCTGGCCGTGAAACCACAGAGGAACTCAGATGTTTAGATTATACTGGTTCTCCCATGCCACCAGTAGCAAGCCATTGAGATGAGATTGCTGGTAGACACTGGGTTGACAAGCTGAGTGCATCTTGGGTTGAGGGGAGAGGAGAGGGCTTGGAGGCAGAAGATAGAACACAAGTGACAGGAACGTATTTGGGAGAGGGGATCCTAGGAGTTAAAGGTTTAAGTGTTGTACGGATCTTTCTGGAATAAATGCTCTGGGACCAAGGAGAGCGAAAGAGAATTAATGTCAGCAGTGAGCAAAGCCAGGATAGATCCTGAAAGGCTTCGATCTGGGTCTCATTTGTACTTTCATTTTATACTCTGTAACCACAGGGTCAGTGGCGGACGAGCAAGCAAGACTTTACAGAAACCTATGTGGCGGTCAGCAGGTTGTTAAGGGCAGTGGCTCGTTCTTTCAGCTGTTCCTACTGGCTATTCTGCTCCCAGTACCAAGTAAGTTCATGCTTGTCAAATAGGTAGTATGAGCAATGCTTTAAGTAAATCAGTAACACATCAGTATCTAATAATTGTTTTTTTCTACCATATTCTATTTCAAAAGCAAGGATGGAAGTGCAGGCACAGTGGAAAGGAAGAGGTGGGGTGTAGGTTCACCAAAACAAAGGATGAAAAAAAAAAAAAACCATGGAAATTCACTATTCTGTAAGATAAAAATATAATAACACAGACATAATTCACAGGTGAACAACATTTCCCCCAGGAGACATGGGTTATTAAATTAATATCTCAGCATCAGGCAGGAATATTTCCCTGTGAGTCTGTGGTCTGGGATGTCCAACAGGCCACTGAAACAACACAGGTGATATTGTTTTTGGCAGCCCGTGAGAATGAGATGGTAAGACTCTTTGTTGATGATACAATGCGCTATTGTTATAGGGCACAGAGACATCAAGCTGGGACTGACCTGAAAGCTTCTTCCTGCTGGCTAGCTTCCATAGGGGTTGGAGGGAGCTACGCAGGCCACTGGGGGTTTGGGGGACACGTCAATGGTATTACCTAGAGGTAAAGCTTTAATACTGTCATGCTGACCTGCCAAGCACATAAGGTACAATAGTAACATGACGGTTAGAGACTAACCCATTGCTTTGATTGGGTTTGAGGCCTCTTCCACAGGAGAGAAGTCATGCCCCATACTGTAAGTCAGGCTAACAGTCCATCGCTTTTGAAGTCATAGGCCTTAGTAGAGGAGAGACTTACTACTGTTGTTTTTCCTCAATGGACATAGTGTCAAACTTGTACATATTTAATGTTTTTGTACATAGGTTAGCGCTACCCCCACCCCCAACCTTGGCCAGAGAAGTCCTTGTCAACAGGGAGCAGCAGTTAATGCAAAGCCTAACAATAGTCAGAGTGCTGAGTAAGACGTTGAGTGCTCAGCTCCAAGTGGGATATCTCTATCAACCCCTCCTTCCAAGTCAGAGAACAGTACGGAAGACGGGGCAGAGAGTGTAGGAGTTGGAGGACGGACAGAAGTGTTGACTGTGGACATGACATGGTCCTTGTATCTATGAGCTCACTGCACAGCTACAGTTACCAGCAGAGATGAGTCCACATTCAGCAGGTGACACCGATGGACCCAGTGGGTTCAAAAGAGAAGACAAAAAGGAGTGGGTGCCTTGGAGATATTCATAGGTTGTCAGAGGGGAGAGTTGGGAGTGAATATGATCAAGATACGTTCAATACATGTGTGGAATTCTTAAAGAATAAATAAAAGACATTTATCATCTTGACTTATTTAGGACCAAGACCACAAAGGATTGAATTTTGGATCGATCCTGGAACAGGCAAAAGACCACAGTGGATAAAAATAAAACCCAGACAGAGCCCGCCCTACTGTAGCTTAAAACATGAAGCTGTGTGTTGATTTTTTTTTCTGCAGCCATGAGAGGAATTATCATGAACTTAAAGCAGCATATATTTGTCACTCCTGGTTTCTGCAGGTCAGGCATGTTATAGGTGGATCTCACAAAGCTGAGACCAAGGTGTGAGTTTCATCTGGAGATCTTTGTATACCTCCAAGTCCACTGGGGTTGCTGCAAGAACTTTTTCTTAGAGTTGTAAAATAGAAGTTCTTGCTTTTCTGTTGGCTGTTGTTATACAAAGTGAATCCCAGCTCAGGAGACCACCTATGACTCCTGGCACTTGGATAGGCTGTGCGCAACAGCAGAGCTGGCATGCATTCCTGAGGTAGTACACAGGAGAACTGTCTGCTATTGCTGGGTAAGAAAGAAAGGTCAGTTGCTGGTTTTTGTCTCTCATCAGGGCTCCTCTGATTGGAACAAACAGAGAGAGAGAAGGAGAGGGAGGGGAGGGAGGAGGAGGGAGAGGGGGAGGGGGAGAGACATACACACAGAGAGAGGGGGGAGAGAGAGACAGAGAGAACAGAGACAGAGACAGAGAGAGAACGAGAACAGAGGGAGTATATGTTCATGTGTATGTGTATGTGTATGTACATATGTGTATGGAGGCCAGTGGTCAACCTCAGGTGTTCCTCACAAGCTGCCCATCTTGTTTTTGGGATATAGTCTCTTACTAGAACCTGGGGCTCCCTGATCAAGGTAGGTGAGCTGGCTAGCAAGCTCTCATCTCTGCCTTTGCAGAACTCGGATTACAAGCACATACCATGAGACCTGGCTTTTTACACAGGTGCTGAGGGGCAAACTCAGGTCCTCAGGCTTGCTTGGCAAATGCCTTAGCAACTGAGCTACATCCTTTGCTCAACATCCTCCTTGTTAACGACTCCAACACTGCTCATCTGGGAATGCTGGCTACACCTATTAAAGCTTTTCTGCCATTCAAAGCACACAATCAGCGTGCCAGTCCACCCAGAGAATGAGGTTAGATGTCACATGTACACCAGGCAACTCGGAATCAACTTACAGTCTACCTACAGGTGCAATGCTATCGATTTACATGTGATCATTGTGCTATGACCTACACAAGATGCTGACAGCAGAAGAAACTGGGAGAAACACTGCTTTTACGAGGCTTACAAAAACCCCAAAGAAGAGAAATTTAAAACATGCAATAAACGTCGCATACTTCAAAATAAAATAGTCATTTGAAACCTTTTACCATTTTGTTCTCTGACTCTCTATATTGAATTTACAAAAAGAACAAAAAAAAAAAAAAAAAAAAGAAGAAGAAGAAGAAAAAGAAGGAGTTACATCACATCAAAGGTATAACATTTCTCTGAGGTCACAAGTCATATCATGTTATAGGGATCAGAATTACGGAGCAACCCAAGGACATTTCTTTACCTACAGATCAAGGTAGCCTTAAGACACAAAGGCCACTTGAAAGTATACCACACACTGTAGTCAATCTTTCTTCAAGTGTGACGTCATGTCATGTGTGGTCATTATTTCTGTAGACCTTTACACCTACCTCATTTAGCTTCTGCTGCGCTGGGTCAGTGTCTGTAGAATGTTCTTGGGCATCAACTCTGTTAACTAGTGACAGTGCCTGCTTGGGTTATCATACAAACCCATGTGCGCTATGCTAGCAAGGGGCTACCGCAAATTACGTTTCAATTAAGTAAAACCAGGTCACCTGATTACAGCCGCATAATTAGAAACATAGTTACTGTTGTTATTCTAGTCGTTGTGATGATTATCTTGATACTTTTTGAGACAGGGACTTAGTATGTAGCAAGATTCACCTCCAACTCACTGCCTCTCAAGTGGTCACACTGCAGGTGCGATCCTTAACACTGAAGATGGCCTTGGGTGGATTTTAAATCACCTAAGTCACACCTTTAGGTGTGTCTGTGAGGGATGCTTCCAGAGAGGTGGGAAGCCTTGCCCTGGTGGTGGGAGGTGTCATTCTGTGGGCTGACATCCTGGACTGAAGAAAATAAAGATAGCCAGTAGAACACCAGTATATTCTACTTTCTAACTACGGATGGAATTTGACAAGTGCCTTATATTTCAGTCACCATGCTGCCTGCTCCTCCCAGGATGGACAGGAGTCAGAATCGGCCTTCCTTTCCTACAGGACATTTTCTAGGTATTTTGTCAAAGAAACAAGAAAAGTAACGAATGCAACAGGTATGTGCCATCATGCCCAACTATGTGCTTTTATCTTACTGCATTTACTCCACTATTTTTAAACATTAAGCAAAGAAACTTAACTGTAGCACTGAAAGTGTCCAGCCACTGTGGGAAATATCTACATACTCCCTGCATAGTGACAGGTATCAAAACACAAAATCTTATTTTCCCAATGCTGCTGACTATAAGGTATTAACAAGAATCATCAAAC
Source organism: Mastomys natalensis (assembly GCA_021653895.1). Lineage (NCBI taxonomy): Eukaryota > Metazoa > Chordata > Mammalia > Rodentia > Muridae > Mastomys > Mastomys natalensis. The sequence continues at coordinate 208,634 of JAJTUV010000854.1, read as the reverse complement.
AAAACAGAATAAATTCACAAAATTTCTAACCGTTTCCTCAATATAATTCATCAGAGGTGGTAGATTGGATATCTCTCTGTGTGTATGTGTATATGTGCATATATGTGGACACAAATATATGTGCACATATATTCCATATATATGGAATAGGATTCTTCTGGCATCCAGAAAAGGAGTGATCAAGTGTTTTGGCTTGAATCTGAGATGTCTCACCAAGGCTCATGTGCCCCACTATAGCAATGTTCAGAGCTAGGGATTGGGAGGCCTGAGTGGTTGCTGAGGAGCTCTATCCCTGCTGTGACGTGCTCCATCCCTGCTGTGACGTGCTCCATCCCTACTGTGACGTGCTCCATCCCTACTGTGATGTGCTCCATCCCTGCTGTGACGTGCTCCATGCCTGCTGTGACGTGCTCCATCCTTGCTGTGACGTGCTCCATCCCTGCTGTGACGTGCTCCATCCCTACTGTGACGTGCTCCATCCCTACTGTGACGTGCTCCATCCCTGCTGTGACGTGCTCCATCCCTGCTGTGACATGCTCCATCCCTGCTGTGACGTGCTCCATCCCTGCTGTGACATGCTCCATCCCTACTGTGACGTGCTCTATCCCTACTGTGATGTGCTCCATTCCTACAATGATGTGCTATTTTGAGGTGATGGACACTTAGGGGCTGGTATTTACTTGAAGAAAATGGGTCTTAGGAGTTCTCTTTTGTTCTTTGCTCTCGTGTCTCTCTGTCTTTCTCTTCCTCCTGGCCAAGACCGAGTTGCTTTCCTGTGCTGTGGGCTTCCACCACGCTGTTCTTTCTACCCTGCCTTAGGCCCTGTAGCATCGGGGTCAAAGGACTATGGGCTGATACTTGTGAAACCACAAGGCAAACCTTGAGTTCCTTTAGGTTCCTTATCTCATGTACTTTATCACGCTGACTAGCACGCCAACTAACAAAGTGGTGGGTTAGAGGGCAAAGGGACAGAGAGACCAGTGTGGCTATCTGTCAGTTATCATCGAAGCCAGAAATATGGCTGAGGTACTGTCCAGAGGTCAAGGCAGGAGACACAGGACAGATGTAAGAATGGGTTGCAGTGCTCAATGCGAGGCTGTGCTGAATGTGGACTGGACCTGGAGAACGAGGGAAGCTTTTCCCTGGTGAGGCGCAGAAAACAAAACAAACGTCTGCAGACACACAGCCATGTGAAATGGATACAGGAAGCCATAAGGAAGCCAGGGTAAATGACGCAAGCAAACAGAGTCCAATTATCCCAAGTCTCAGTCTATTAGGTTTAGTGGCAGTGTCTTTATCTGCTCAGCCATTTTTGCCGGCCCACCTGAGTCAGAATTTCAAATTAACCCAGAACCAGTCAATACGGTTGCAACTTACCTTTGCAGATTATTGACAAGCTATTTCTTAGTGTGTGAATGGCGAGGGATCGGTCCCAATAACGGAGATAATATTGAGGGATAAATGAGTGGCAACAGGGATACTCTGATGTCAAGACTTACTTTCAGGTTGTAGAAATCAAGACTGTGGAACCAAAGGAATACATTTAGTCGACCAAATCAAACAGAATAATCTCGAAACATAGGGCCAGGGAAAAAAATCAACTGAGTTGTTTGTTTGTTTGTAAAGGAGTGAGGACAAACTGTCAACAAGTAATGTTCATATACCTGGACACCTACACCTAAAAAATGATCTACACAGACTCGACCTATTTCATAAAACTGTAACTCAATTTACGTTCATAGAAATTAACTTCACACTGTAAAACTTATAGAGAGAGAACAGGGGAGAAAACACGCCCTGCATCTATCTTGACAAAGATAGAAGATAAACTACCAGAGGTGTGAACCCCAAAAACAATGCCCCTAGACTTACCACCCGCAAACGGTACTGTCGAGAGAAGAAGTTACAGACTGGCAGGAAGTGCTTTCAAAAGTCGCATCTGGTAAATGACTGCTAATCAATATATCTATCTCTATATAAATCAATATATCGATATCTATCTCTATATAAAGAATCCCAAGGATCCAATAATAACAAACAACCGAGTAAAATGACACAAAGCCCTTTATAGACAATTTACTAGAAAAGACACTGAGGTGACAAGAAGCATAATGGAACACATTCCACATCATGGAGCACCAGGGAAAGACAATCAATCACCTATTAAATCGCGCAAAGCCAGAAAACTGACACACCAACATCAGAGCGACTCTGGGTTACAGACCCCTATCTATTACTCGCCAGAAACACAAAACTGAAGTAGTCTCCTGGACAAGCAGCCTGGCTTCTTACACAACTAAATACATCACTGTGCTATGTAAGAGCTGTGGTCTCTGTTATCAACCAATGGAACTGAAGGCTCACACCCCCAAAACCCTGTACACCATGTTTAGAGCAGCTTTACTCTTAATCATTGACTTGGAAGCAGGACAGATGTCCTTCAGTAGAACAGAAAACTAAACCACAATGCAGACAAATACTGGGTTATCTAAGAAATGATCTATGAGAATGCAAAAAGACACAAGGCATACCATTAAAATTAAAAAAATTCTAATCTCAGAAGGCAATGTATGCATGGATACGAGGGTATGGCATATTCCGGACATAGCTATAAAGGCCATAAAGACAGCAGTGCTTGAAGGGTTAAGAGGGCTAAAAGGGACAGAACTGGGGACATTCAGAGCAATGAAACCACTGTGCCTGGTAGCCCTGTGTATCCAAGTCACTGTACATTCAACCCCACTCGTGGACACCAGGTTACTGAACGCTCATGTAAACCATGGCTTTAGGTGATAGGCCTGTGTCTAAGTGCATTAGTGACAACAAATGCAGGTGACAGAGAAGCTATAAATGGGACTGGTATTGAAGACACATGTGCTTAATTCTGTTATGAACTCTAAAAAGAGTAAAGTCTGCTTAAAAAAACAAAAAAGGATTCTTGAACATCTGCTGTCTATAGTCGCTGTCACAAAAGACAGGGATGGGTTTTAGCAGCTTCTTTGAGCTGGACTGATTTGAACTGAAGACCAGTTTACTCTGAAACCTTTTAATGGGTACTGATGAGATCTACACAGCATTCATGAAATAGTAAGAGAATACGTATAATATCGAGACTTGGTTGTTTGCGCATCGGAGAATACTTTCCTATGGAGGTGACGACAGCATCACTCTTTAGGAAAATGCATATAGCTCCTTGGAATCTGGAACTGCTGAGACAAGAAACGTCAGGGAAGCTCCATATGTGTCACGCTTATCCTGCCTAAGACACAATCCATTTCCTGATGAGCCACCAGTTTGCACACAGCTAAGAGAAAGGGCTGCCAAGTAAACTGTGATACAATGTGTCCTTGTCACTTACACCTGCAATTATTTAAAGAGCATTTACATAATGAGTTTGTTATACACCAGTCACGCACTTACATAAAAAGACACCGCCTAAGATATTCATGACACTTCTTCACAAGTCCCATTTTGACTCTGCTAAATCACTTCAAGCTAGACACTAACATCCAACTTTTTCTCCCCGAAGTTCTTTATATTCCTTGGAGGGCTCTCTACCACCCGGCTAGTCTCTCCCCAGCGTGCCAGCTTCAAGACTGGCACATTATCTGTCTCACCTTGTGTCCCATCAGAAGGCTTCTTAGATAACCTTAGATTCGTATCTTTCCTGACTGAAGTGTCACAAAGGACAGGAAAGTTGGCTATGTGGGCAGAGTTGCAGCAGGTTATACCACATTCCAGGACGTTTGTCTTTTACTGTTCAGAGGCTCATCCGTAAGAGGTATCAGGACCTCTAGTCTATGGGGGCTGAGGTGGTTAAGGGCACTTGTTGCTCTTGTAGAGGACCAAGGTTTGATTACCAGCACCCACATGGCGGTCCTGAAACCATGACTCCAGTCTCATGGGATCCTTTTCTGACCTTGTAGGTACCACGCATGCACGTGGTGCACAGACACGCACCCAAACACTCATACACAGAACTTATATGTGAAATAGGTTTTGTGAGGTTCTGGGTCATTTCCATCAATTTTGAATTCCTTCTTAAATTTAGGTGTTTCTCTCTCTCTCTCTCTCTCTCTCTCTCTCTCTCTCTCTCTCTCTCTCTCTGTGTGTGTTGTGTGTGTGAATGTGTGTGTACACATATGTACACATAAGGTATGGATGCATGAACATATTTGAGGAGAATTCCCTTGGAAGTGTTTTTGCGCTTTAAGAGTAAATCATAGCAACCCCTAGCCGTCACCGAGTGTGCAGTTATTACACCAGTGACTGCTTTTCACACAAACGCTCAGTGACCTTGGTCTCTCTGTTAGCACATTAAGCACTTCAGGAAGGCTCTAGAAGCTTTTAGAAGGCTTTGGATTTTAAGTCAGCATTTCCTATCTGCCTAAACTAAGTTTTTCCTCAATTAAATCACAGATCACTGGAAAATGTGCGGTTACAACAGTTCAACAGCAGCAGGAAGCTTGATAAACGATGCTCTACCCTCCACCAAGGTCCTCACAACTTTGAATAAATGAATCTACCAATTTACCTACTTTAGGCATATAATTAGTCAAATGAAAAGTAATACTTCCCTATAATTCCGTACTGCAGCTTTGCTGACTTATTTTTCTGTCTCATTTCTCTAATTTTCTTTTTAATTTAGAGCAATGGAGGCCATCCCTTTACAAAACTCCTCCCCACTGACAGCACCTTCTCTCTTCTCATATCCCATGTATATTTACATATTTAGGAGCTTGGTCAGATATATATTTTGTTTTAGTGCTGGATTATGCTTTAAAAAAGATTTTTTTTATCCCCACTTTGGCCTCAAACTTGCTGTGCAGTGAACGATGATTCTGAGCCCACAGTCCTCTTGCCTTCGCTGGTTTGGGTGCTAGGATTACAGGTGTGAGCTGCCAGCTCTAGCTGGTATAGTGCCAAGATCAAACCCAGAGCCTTGTGCTTGGGAGGCAAGCTTTCTAACCACTGAGTTCTATTCCTGTCCTAGAAGGAGATTTTCCCCCTCCTGGTTCTAGGGATGGAACTGAGGGCTTCACACATGCTGGGCAAGCAGTCCACCGCTGAGATACGTCTTCAGGCCTTCAGGTTTTAAAAAATTTAAAGACCTTTTAAATGAAATTAAACTTAACATTTTTATTACTGGACACACACACACACACACACACACACACACACACACACTGCTATGTCCAAACTTGTGTATAACCAGGAATGAAACACATCACTGGACCAAAGTCAATTGTAATAAACTATCAACAACACATCAACAGTAAAATACCTCCTTGACTTCACAACCATCAAAATAATGGGATTCGCTTATGCATAAATTATACATATACACACACATATAAATATACATACACACACACACATATGTAATCGCCCAAAGACAGCCTCCAGAAACTCTTCCTATCTGCATACAGCGTTCTTCACATCAGTGGAGAAATTCTCTTTCCTTCCATGAGTCTGGACTGGGCTTCTGTTTGGTTTCATTAACAGAATGCGACAGAAGGGAAGATCTAACACATCAAACTCAAATCTTAGAATCTCTTCTACGCCTTGGGAACCTACCCATCACCACTGACTAGCAACACTTGGGGTGCTCTGAGGGTGTGGTTCACTGTGGAGAAATAGCTTTCCAAGCACAAGGCCCTGAGGTCAATCCCCAGCGCCGCCATGGGCGGGCGAAGCATGGTCAGGTCAGAGCTAGAAGGCAAACTGTAATCCACTGTGTCCAAGATGGAGAGAGGCCTATTTATATATTTTAAGAAATACAATTATGATAGAAAACTTATGGGCCCACAAAGCCATAAAGCCTAAAGCATTCATTAAACACAGGCTTTAGCTGGATAAATACCTAGTTCCTTGCTTTCATGACTGATTTCCTATGTCACTTGGTTGAAGGTCCCTGCAAGCTTATCTCTGCAACGGACATCACATCTTTGATGTATGGTCACCGTGATAACAACTGCCTAAGGTTCTTTATTTTTCTTCAAGGATTTTAAAGTGACTAAAGACACCTGAGCAGGGACTGCTCAAGCAGGGGGTAGATAACTTGATGACTCTAGAGGGACATGCTAACCTATCTACAAATCATGCTAACACGGTTGTTCTGCATGTGGTTACTAAGAATCGCCTTGGCATGCACACACATTGCCGTTTTTACTTCACCCTCGCTGCTTCCTAACTGCCTTTGCCATTCTTGCACGGACACCCCTTTCTCTCATGGACGCCCCATATCCTCATCTCTGGAGAGGCAGAATTAAGACCGTGTCTCTGTTTTCCCAGTGCTATGAGAACCAACTCTCTTTTGTAAAACTCATCATTCCAGTGATTGGCATATTGTACCGCAGGCAAAACAAGCCTGACACAGCAACAGCACTTTATAGTTCTAGAAGTCCAAGGTCAGGCTGTCGTGAGCGTTGCTTTCTTCTGCAGCCTCTCTCCCTGCCTCGCCTCTCATCTTCACATAATCTTCCTTCTCTGTGTGTATCTCATAATCTCTCCCGAGGAAGCTGGTCTCAAGGGTCCACTCCAATGACCGCATTTAACTTTAATTTCCTCTTTAAAGACCTACATCCAAATAAAATGACAGTCTGAGGCACTGGGAGTTAGGTCTTCAACATACAACTTTTGGGGAAGCAGTTTTCAAAGAAAAGAGAGCAAGCAGACAGCAGTCATCCCAGGCTCAGGGCAAGTCACTCCAGGGAGGCTACCAGGGATGGTCTAGCCACAGCCAGGCTCCCAGCTGAATGTAGCCACTATGTAGGACACAGACAATCCATGTCACTGGCTGTCTTAGTTAGGGTTTTACTGCTGTGAACAGACACCATGACCAAGGCAACTCTTATAAGGACAACATTTAATTAGGGCTGGCTTACAGGTTCAGAGGTTCAGTCCATTATCATCAAGGCAGGAGCATGGCAGCATCCAGGCAGGCATGGTGCAGGAGGAGCTGAGAGTTCTATATCTTCATCTGAAGTCTGCTAGCAGAATATTGGCTTCCAGGCAGCTAGGATGAGGATCTCAAAGCTCACACTCAGAGTGGTACAACTACTCCAACAAGGCCACACCTACTCCGGCAAGACTATGCGTTCTAATAGTACCTCTCCCTGGCCCAAACATATTCAAACCACCACACACCAGCCTAGCCGAAACTTCAGTACTACTTCTTTCTCTATTGCTCTGTAAATACACCCAAGACTGGATGACTTACCATCTGATGCTTACTGTCATGAGTCTAAAGTTTGGGCTAGGCAGAGACAATGGAGAATGCTGGGGTTCACTCTGGGGCATTGTCAGCTAGCTTTCTTAGACAGCCCAGGACCGCCTGCCCAGGAATAGTGCTGACTACAGTGAACAGGGCCCTAATACATCGGTTAATAGTCACGGTAACCCTCCACAGATACGACCACAGACATGATCTGTGTAATCCCTTCTCAGTCCCTGTTGAGTTGATAGCTAAAACCAACTAGAATACAGACTCTATTTGAAATGCTCCAATTATTATTATTAATTAGCTCCAATAATTAGTAATTACTATTAATAAGCTCCAATTCAATAAGACATATGCCTTGAAAAAAATATTGAGCCGTACCAAATTTAATCCTCAGAATATATAAGAATTCAATTCCTATGGAAGCATGCATGGCATGCTTACTTTATAAAAGTAAGCACATATGCGCGATTACTTTTTCCAGCGCTTCATTCCCATTTTCAGAGAGGGAAGACACCATGGCGTCTTAAGAAAAAAGAAGAAACCATGAAGACCTCTGTCCCTCTGTGTCATGGTGACTCCATCTTCTGCAGTTCTATTGTGTGCCCTCTCTGACTCGAGCAGGGCCCAAGGATGGCTTGGTAGACAAGGAAAAGATGACCCTGAATGAACAAGTGTGACTCATGTCACTGCCCAAAGTCCCAAGTATCTAAGGCCAAGGACAAAGAGTAGTTCTCAAAGTACAGGGCTTAGATCAACAGCATCAACAGGGCCTGGGGTAGAGAATCAAATCCTACTGTCCCACACCCTTGACCTATTTATTCAGTAAACAGTAGTTTGTTCTCAGACACAGCAAAGCATGGGAACTGCTGGCCCAGGGAAAGTCATACCCATGCCAATCGGAAATAACTTTGAAAAGAAATGACTGTTAATTTTGCTTCATCGGTGAGTTCATATGATGTGAAGTCCTGGCTATTATTCCAGCAATGGCATCCAAGCATAAAATGATTTGCAAGCATTATTCTTCCGTCACCGTGTCCATTATAAATATTAAAAAGACGTACGTATAGCGACATCATTCCCTAACTCACGATACAAGTATTAACAACTTTAATTAAGTAGTTTCTGTGGGATTAAATTACGTGAGACCAACTGTGACTGAAGGATGAAAAAAAAAAAAAAAAAAAACCAAGCTTAATTCTAATTCTTCCAGACAGGTAATTATTTCTGCAAACCATCTGACAAATAGTCACAGGAACCTTGGGCTAAGGACACACACACACACACACACACACACACACCCCATTTTATTAAGCAGGTTTTCTACACCCTGCAGAGTTTTTGATCACTGGCCCTAGCCAGCACTTAGGGATACTCAGGAGACTAAAGCTGAAAGATAACTTAAGTTTTGGAATTTAGAATGAGCTTGGGCAACAGAGTGAGAAAACGGGGTGGACAGGGAGGGAGACAGTTTATCCAGCCTTTGATACAGTATCCAATGGCAAACCCTGAGTTCCTAGCCTGGAAAATTAGACTTTGGTAGGATCTCAACAAAAGCCAATAAGATCTTGGTAGAGCAATTAGCCAGAGACAGTTGAGGCTGGAGTAAAAACTGTCAGGTGGAGAAAGTAGATTGCCCCTCTCGCCAGAAAGCAGTGAGCTCCCTGGGATGCCCCTTCAAATCTATGGGAGGTTCATGCAGAGTCCGTATCAAGAAGAGAGGAGGCCAGCCTAGCACAGGTGAAGAGTAAGGTGGAAAGGAAGAGGGAAACAAGGCCTACTGTGTACAGGAAGGTGGTGGCCTTCTAAAGGAGCCAGATGCCTAGGGAGGATGCCCAGCCTAGGGGACAGCTTTACTACAGTCTTCTCCTCTGCTGACACCTACCAGTCACTGATCACAAGACAGGGGGCTAAGACATGCTCACCTTCCAGCAGAGCAGTCAGTGCTTTTGCACTGCTTAGTCTACAGATGTGCGTCAGCTGCAAATACTTTCATGTTTAATTAAAAGGATGACTATATGTGTATAAAACTAGGGTGAACTCTTGCTTCCTTTAAAAAAAAAAATACTAACTCGCTGGCTTATGAAGCGATGATTTCTAAGTTAATAAGTATGGAGCAGAAACTCCTTCAAGCAGATACTTTCAATTAATTTCTAATTATGAATGTCCACGTATATTCTCCAAGTGGGTAAAGCATTCAGTGTCTGGGGGTTGGGGTGGGGGACGACAAAGAAAGTTTCAGTTCTCTTATTTTTTTTTTTTTAAGTTAAATGTATCAAACGTTGTAAAACAATCTTACGAGGTAGTGGCTTACCTGTAGAATGAGTTTCAAAACAGTAAGAACACACACTTATCATAACACGATTCTTAGCTCGTGCCTTAGTCCTTATGTGTTGCTAAGAGACTATCTTCTTCAGAGCTGAGAAGGCAGACTTTTTTCCAAATTTAGAAAACAGGCAGAATTGAAAAAAAAAGAAAAAGAAAAAGAAAAATTCAAAAAAGCAGCCAGCTAGAGGTAGAAAATTCTATTTGGTAACGAGCAATCCACATTTTACCAAACAACTTCCTGAAATGTACTATCGGACACCTGGGTGACTCACCAAAACTTCAGAACTTATCACCCGTGGTTCTGTGAGAAATCTGCTGGGTTAGTTCACACAGAGTCAAGTGTGTGATCATCTCTTGTCTCCCACATACGAGGCAAGCCAAAGGGAACAGAAGTCTACCTGCCACTAAAGGAGAAGTAGTCTGCAGCTAGGGGGGAAGACAACCAGGAGGCTGTGGTGGTTTTAATGAGAAATGTCTCCCACAGTCTCTAGGATTTGAACACTTAGTCCTCAGTCAGAGCTGTTTGTGGATGCTTAGGTGGTGGGACCGTGCTGGAAGGAGTATGTTTCAGGAGTCGGGTGGTGGTGGGATTAAACAGCATTACTTTCGGTTTGGTCTGCCACACCCTGGTGGTTAAGGACAAAGCTCTCAGCATCTTACTCCAGTTGCCATGCTTCCCTGTGGTAGTGGTTTGAATGAGACTTTCCCCGTATGTTCAAGCATTTGAGTGCTTGGTTACTGAGTTGGTGGCCCTGAATAGAGAAGCTTAGGAGGTGTGGCCTTGGGGGGAAGGATGTCACTGGGGACAGATGTTGAATGCTTAAAGACCTGGCGCCATTTTGAGTTGTTGGTCTCTGCTTCCTGTATGCGATTAGAGATGTGAGCTTCTGACCTAGACCCTTTACCTGTGGCTTGCTGCCCTGCTTCTGTTGTGAGAGTGATGGACTTCTGCCCAGCTGGAACCCTGAGCCCAGACCAACCCTTCTGTAAGTTGTCTTGGTGGAGGTGTTTTATCCCAGTAACAGAAAGTAACTAATATAGGAACCTTCAGCTGCATCTTGACTTCGGAGCAGTCACAGCTGTAGATCACCATTGGGTACATTGGAATCAGAGACCAGTGTATGACACTGGGAAAGGCCACATATGGACAGTAATCCAGGGGCTCCTGTTCCATTATTTACATATTAAGACAGACAGTAGACTATTCAATTAAACAGAAAAAGTCCAAACAGCTCCAGTCCCCTCAAGACTCACACACTAGCTCTACTCTAGGTTTGTGAAGTACCACAAATACAGAGCGGCATGCTGGAATGTTTGGAGCTGGCAGAGCACTGTTTATGTCCACCCTGGTTCTGTAAAGACCCAAACCCTCATAAATCATAGCATTAGGCATGGTAAGTGAGGCCTTTGAGGGTGGTCAGAATATGTTGGGGGGTGGGGAGAAGGAGACAGAGTCAGAGAGAGGAAGGGAGTGGAGAGAGAGAGAGAGAGAGAGAGAGAGAGAGAGAGAGAGAGAGAGGCATGTGTGTGATCAATGCCTCTGCCACTTGGGATCACAGTCAGAAGTTACCAGTAAGCATCTCAGAAGTGGGCCCCGTTCACACTGCCGCCTCCAGGCTGAAGAAGTAAATCTCTGGTTTTCCTAAGCAGTCTGTGGCAGCTGCTGTCCCTGCCACAGCAGCCCCCGTTCTTCCACCTTGTTACGCTCGACGTCTCTGAATACTTATCTCGTCACTAGGATAAGAGGGAGGTGCAGGGGAAGGGTTGACGAGATGTGCATGCGTGTATTCGTGTGCTCATGTTTCCTGAGGCATCGGCTGTGTGTCTTCGGTATGCCCGCAAACCATCTCCCTTCATCCTTACAGTCAATCAGAGGAGGGGATGCTGGGTACCACAGGGGAGGAAGGACAGAGATTAACTCTGACTTCAAAGCACTCCTGCTCAAGGGCCACACTGACCTCAGCAATTCTGTCTGCGTCTGAGAGCAAACGTGATCATCCTCAACACACTCACACATTTCTATCTCCGTATGCTGTCGTGCCATTTCCAACCCCCTCCCCAGACCTCGAGCTCTGCAGCAAACTTGCTGGCCTTCCCATTACCACCACTTCCATACAGACTAGAGCTCGAGGGTGAGAGAATTTGCAGGCTAAAATGTCAGGGCCATTCGTTTCTATTTCCACCTAAATCGGTGTATTTTTGTTACCGTGGTGCAGTTTGCTAGGAATAGAGCAGAGATTCCGGTCCCTGGAGGCTGTGCCATCCAGGGGCTGAGATGCACAATGGATTCATTGCTACTGCAGGTCCCCTGTGGGTCGTGGCCAAATCTCAAAGCCATCCTTACAAAAAACCCCTAGGAGGTGAGTTTGCATTTATAACGAAGTGATGACAATTATCAGTCCTGGAACCCACTCGGCTCTCGTGTTTCTATTTTTAAAGTCCTTGAATTAGATGGAAAGACTGCGTGCGGATCGTTAATGATGGGACTCGTTGTCTAGTTCCATGAAAAGCTTGCCACTTCACATATGCCATCTGCTGCCAGCCAGGGAAGAAACTGGCAGTCTGTGCCTCGGGCAACAGAGGCCTTTTGGGTGAGATTGTATTTCTGTGCGGTTCAGAACTGCCAGTAGCACTTGCTTCAAAATTACAGACATCTCTATAGACTCTGCCTACAAAAGCGCAAGCGTACGGAGACACGCACCCTTACCATTAAGGCAATCAAGTGCGATTCAGAGAGCAGAGATGTTCTGCAAGCGAGACACATTCCTAACAAGTAAAGAAAATCCTTCCTACTGTGAGGGCCAATTAATGACTATTTAGAGGCTGTAAGGTACCATAGTATGAAACCCTAGACAGACAGGAGGGTGAGAACAGAGAGAACCTCTCTGCTCCAGGGATGCCACGGTTCCTGGATGACATCCACCCTAAGCTGCAGGGGACAAGCATATGGGATTCTGAGCTGCAAGCGAAGGCACGGAAGACAAGTTTCGCCAATGATTAATTCTGATTCGAGCTTCAAGATTTGAATATAATAGGGTAAAAAATGTAGAGGCAAATAAGGAATAAGCGAACTGTAGCGTGGTTTGCTTACTTTAGAGCAGCGGTTCTCAACCTTCCTAATACTGCGACCCTTGAATACAGCTCCTCATGGTGTGGTGACCCTGTGTCATAAAAATCATTCGCATTTCTATTTTGTAACTGTCACTTTGCTACTCTTATGAATTGCAATGTAAATAGTTTTGAAGGCAGGGGTTTCCCAAAGGGGTCGTCACCCACAGATTGAAGACCACTGCTTCAGAGGGTTCCTCTTCAGACAGTCCAGAAGGATAATTAACCAGACTCTGGAACACTTGATATCAAAATAATGAAACAGAATTTCAAAAGACGTTTACCGAACAGAGATGCTTTGCCATTTTTTTGTGATGGCCCAGCATTAGATCATTTCCTAAACACAGCTCCCAGCCCCAGGATACATTTAGAGTTCTCTTCAATACTAACAAGCACCATAGCCCTACTGAGGTGGTCCTCCCCTCTGTGGAAGGCCTCGTGTGGGCAGGGGCCTTGGACAAGCCACTTAACCAAGATTCAGCTCTTAATCTATGGTGATAATATGAAAGGGGCCTGGGTTGAAGATTAATAGAAACGGACCCACTGAGAACTGAATACATTCTGGTGATACAACATCAACCACAGAGACAGCCGTCCTGGCCTACACCTCCTATGGCCGGCGATATAAATCGAGTGAGATAGACTCCTTCTAGCTTAAGTATTTCACCATGGCTTTTCAAAGGGGTGCTTCAGCAGCAACTAAATTGCTGGCTTCTTAAAGGCTTCAATCAAGCTGTCCACGGTGGACAACTTGGGCTGTGTAGTAACATTGAAGGGTATCATCAGACCCATCCAGAGGGATACATAAGAAGACCAGATCTGCTCACTGTGAGAACCCAACTCTATGGACTGTGCCTCTCAGAAGTCACCAGATTCCAAGGTCTTCACACTGGAAGCGGTCACGGCCGTTCCTTCCCTTAGATACCATCAGCATCAAGTCTGAAACCCTCCTCTCTGATTTAACATCAGCATGGGGACAGCTGGTGATGGGATAGAAGGCTGTCAATAGCGAAACTCTAAATGGAAAGCCTGGAGCCACAGGAAGTCATGCATGGGCCAGAAATATCCTGGGTCTATAGTATAAGACTTCTGCTCCATGTCGTCTGTAAAGCTTTTGTAAAATTTGAAGGAAAGAGCAGTGTGATGGCTTGTATATGCTCGGGCCCAGGGAGTGGCACTATTAGAAAGTGCTGTCTTCTTAGAGTAGGTGGTCTTGTTGGAGTGGGTGGGGCCTGTTGGAGTAGGTATGGCCTTATTGGAGTAGATGTATCACTGTGGGTGTGGGCTTTAAGACCCTCATCCTAGCTGCCTGGAAGTCAGTCTTCCATTAGCAGCCTTCAGATGAAGATTAGAACTCTCAGCTCCTCCTGCACCATGCTGCCTGGATGCTGCCATGCTCCCACCTTGATGATAATGGACCAAACCTTTGAACCTGTAAGCCAGCCCCAATTAAATGTTGTCCTTATGAGAGTTGCCTTGGTCATGGTGTCTGTTGATAGAAGTAAAACCCTAACTAAGACAAAGCAGAAAAATAACATTGGTGAAAAACACTAATTTCCATAAAACAACAAAACGAGCTGGGCCTGACAGTCCAGCGTCAAATAAGGAGGTAAGAACTTTCTCCAGAATGTTAGATCTAGTCAGAGAGAAAAATGAGGAATAACCATTCAGTTCCTCTAACAGCAGAGGAAAGTAAGAGATGAAGAACAGACACAAGAGCTGAGAATGAGGTCTTAAGCACAAGCCCACAGTGACATACCTATTTCAACAAGGCCACACCCACTCCAACAAGGCACACCCACTCCAACAGCCACACATCCAACAAGGCCACACCCACTCCAACAAGGCCACACCGACTCTACTGGGTTGGAGCCCAGTGGTACTGCACTGGCCTGTTATGGCGTGAGGCTCTGAGTTCAATCCCTAGAATGAGGAAAAAAATATCAACTTAAGACTTGCAAATTTGGAATATACCAAGACTATGAACTCATGGTAGACTGGGAATGTAGCTCAGTTGGCAGAGTGCTTGCCTGACATGCATGAAGTCCTGACTTCAAGCTGCAGAACTGCATAACATAATAGTATGGTAGCACATGCCTGCCATTCCAGCACTTGGGTGGTGGAAGCAAGAGAGTCAAGCTTAAAGCCATCTTTGTCTACATAGAGAATTCATAGGAGGACACATAAGTTTCTCAAGTCATCTATACACACATTCATCTGTACATATGTGTCGATACCATCCATGACATCCACACATTTGGTGTGTGTGTGTGTGTGTGTGTGTGTGTGTACTCAGTAACTAGGTCTTAAAGAAACATAAGTCCAGGTGGATTTCTGAGTTCGAGGCCAGCCTGGTCTACAGAGTGAGTTCCAGGACAGCCAGGGCTACACAGAGAAACCCTGTCTCAAAAAACCAAAAAAAATAAATAAAATAAATAAAGAAACATAAGTCCAAACAGACTTGTAAAGAAGTCAGCAGCATCTAGATGTAAACTGAGAAATGCAAGGACCGCTTTCAAATTAAGCGAATTGTGGGTAATGTGTTCCTGAAAGGTTCATTTCTTTTCATGGAAACATAATACATACTTGAGTTGGTTGAAACTATTCATTTATTGCTACCCATTCAATGGCATTGCATTATTAATATTGTTAATTGTTACTGATGTCATTATGTATTAATATATATTATTGTATTCCTTGTGTGGAAATGGTAACAAAAGCCTTACAAATGGTATTATTTGTCATTGTTGATATGAGAAGTGGCTGTGTAGAGAAAGCTCTAAAAACAAAGTTGTGGGGTCCAAAACTGCCTCATAATAAAGCAAATATCCTACGATAAATAACCACAGTGTCGTATCTGCTTATAATGCCACCAACTACTTCTAGGACCTTAAGCGAGGGAGCTTGTCAGAACTGCAAAGGTTTGGGGTTCAAGTATGGCTCAGTAGGTACCCTACAACTGACACAAAGCCAACCACAGCTGCGTGTACCTGTAACCCCGGCATGGGTAACAGAGACAATGATCCCTAGAGCTTGCTGGCCAACGAGCCTAGCTAAAATGGAGAGTTCAGGTTCAGCAAGAGAGTCTGCTAAAACAATGAGTGATAGAGAAAGGCACCTGACCTCTCCCTCTGGGCTTTGCATGCATGATCCGAAAGTGCGGCGCTCTCGAACACACACACACACACCCCACCACCACCTCCATATAAATGTACATGTTACAACCGGAGACAAGGACACACAGGTGCTGTCAGAACTCTAATAGCTAAAGGAAAGGCAGGAAGACTTGCCTCCCTTGAGGGATGAAAAACAGATTGCAGTGGCCAACAGTCTGAGAAGCCGGAGTGATCTATAGTCACCCAGAAGTATCAGCCCAGCATGAAGCTAGAGATGTCTTTCTTTCCTTTCTTATATATATAAAATAGTAATATGTACAAAACTGATATCTTAGTATATGAAATATTGATTTCTTAAGGGAAAAAAATCAATACAAACCTACTCAGTTTACAAGAAATATTTTCCATGTCAGCAGCTCAGCAGCTGGGGCAGGCCACGCTTATGCAGCAATGCTTCCAGGCTCCACTGAGCAGACGGTCAGTGTCAGCCTGCCTCTGCCTCCCAAGTGCTGGGGTAGAGCTGTGCACCACCACCTCTGGCTAGTAGCAGATTTTGGCAATAAATTGGTTCCCTCAAAGGATCTGTGTTTTGTTTTGTTTTTGGCTTGGTTTGTCCCAGTCAGGATCTCAATAAGTTCAGGGTGACCCCAAACTTGTAGTAAAGACTTACATGCCTTCTTCAGTTCCAACCTCCCAAGAACTGGGATTATAAACATGTTTCAACATGTCCAACAGGGACCAGGGTTTTTTTTTTAGAGAACAAATAACTACTTCTCATAGAGCAAGAAGAGTGACAGTGGGTGAGCTTCCAACTGTAACCAGCAGAAGGGGAGACCTACAAAGATGTCAGGGACAGTGGTCAAGGTGGCGTAACGCGGGCATTGAAATAGTGAATTCGATCCAAAGGTATGATTTTTATAACAGCATACAAACAAGACAGCACAAAGCACACGATGAGGTGGCCAGCACACAAAAGGAACAAGAGAAGTTTGCATGCAGCTTGTAACTTTAGTAAGTGGAGGGCTGGTGGGAGAACTATTCCTTCTAGTAAATACTCATCTGTCTATATACGAAGGTGAATGCGGTGCAGTCAATAATACTGGCCTCTAGCAAAAACATAACAGAAGGTCTTAACATACTTAATAATCAGGGGAAAGGAAACTGAACGTCGTGTCAGAGTGATGAATTAGCTTAATGTTTTAAGGGGTGTGGTCAATGGCTTCGTATCCTAGGGGATGATCTCTGTAGATGCCTGTAGTAATTGGAGGTAGGTGGTAAAAGCAGCATATGTGCAAAGCTTCCATGGTGCAAAGCACCGGGCAAACATGACAGTAACTAACCAACGGTCTATAAAATACCAGCCCAGAACAAATGAGCAGACTAAGGCATTCTAGGGTAAGTACCATGCAAACCACAAAGACCTGTATACAAACCGTGGCTCTGAAATCTGTCTGAACTGACACACACCACATACATGCACATACATGCACACACATGCACATTACACACACAGCACACACACGCACTATACACACACATGCACACACACATGCACATACACACATACACACACACATGCACATATACACACATGCACACACACATACACACACACATATACACATACATACACATGTACACGTATACACACACACAAGTATAAAATGAAGCTAGGCAGATGATTAGTTGCTAAGATTTGATGAACTTCAACGTGAATAAAAATCAATCAGCTGATAATTACCTCCTGTTATCTCAGCTGGTCAGATAATTTCCCCTACTCTCAAAGGCTTCTGTAACTGTGGCCACAGCATTTTATCATATTACACGTGTCCCCCCACCCCCCAGAAAAGTCTCCAAATGCATCTTGCTCTGACACTAGAATTTATCAAAATAAATGTGGCCACAGCCCTAGGAGAGTAAACAGACAGGCACAGCAAATAAACTGCCGTAGTGTGGTTATTTGAGAACTGGCTTCCACGCAGGGAACATTTTGTGAAGTGTGGTCCTCCATACCAGTTCCGATACTGGGATGTTCAAAAGAAATAGCACTGTAATTGAAACTGCTAAGTGACTTGCCATCACGTTCACACAGGTTCACAGAAAAAGACTTTCAATTTTTTAGCCGGACGTCTGAGCAGTACAGGACAAATAACAACAGAAGGTGCCTCCCCTGTGAACAAAATGCCCTGGACATGAACAAATCCCTAAAGTGGGTCACCGACAGAATGCCCAGAGGACGTAAACCATGC
The DNA here is from genome assembly GCA_021653895.1 of Mastomys natalensis. Lineage (NCBI taxonomy): Eukaryota > Metazoa > Chordata > Mammalia > Rodentia > Muridae > Mastomys > Mastomys natalensis. The sequence goes on along the minus strand of JAJTUV010000854.1, from coordinate 190,611 downwards.
TTCTCCACATGAAAGACTACTCAGAGATACACTAATCTAGTTCGCCCGTTACAACAACCCCAAGGGAACAGAACCGAACTGTAACAATGAAAGGGGAAAATGTTAAGATCAGAGTCCCTCCGTAACTCAAAAAGTATTGCTTGTTTGAAGGCTCTATAGAATTCTTGTATAAGTATATCTGACCCTTGGTATTTTGCTTGTTTGTTTCTTTTCATTTTATTCTGTTTGAATGCTTTTTAATTTTTTTTGATTTGCTGAAAAAAAAATTAAAAAAAAATCCTAAAAAAAAAAAAAAAAAAAAAGTAGGGCATGGGGACAATTGGAAATTAACTGCAGCAGACCCCAGCTTCCGTCTGTTGCACAAATGAACCAGACACACATAGCAAAAGAATCCACACTTCTGTTTCAGCTCTGAATAATCTCAATATGGAGTGCTGAAGAATGCTAATGCATCTAGAGTCATTGACTAACATGGTGACATTTTGGGTGTGAAGAGGAGTGAGTGTGGCTGAGAAGAAGCACGGACCCCTAGACCCCTCTCCTGACAGAGTTAAGCCACACACACTACCCGAGAACTCTTGGCAGCTACTCCCCTAATAACAACATTTTCCAGTTTGAAATGCTGGACCTTATTCCTTCAAAGCTCCCTCTCTCAATCCCTCTACACCTAGAGTCTGGATGCTTGCTGACAGAAAAAGAGGGAGAGAAGAGCGTTCATACACTGTGTGTATACCAGCATAGGACAAGTCCCGAGGGGGCTGGGAGTGGGGCCTCCTCTATCATCTCTTTTCATCCTCGGGGATCTTGAAAGCTGGGGATCACCACCTGGTTTTATAAGATGGGTAAACTGTGGTGCTAGGACGAAGAACAAACTGTCTTAGGCCATCAGGGAATGGCGTGCCCAGACTTGTATGCAGGTCTGCCAACCAAACCCACACACGCTTCCACTGACCTGGGTTGGTTTTGAGTTCTTTGTCCCAGTTTTTATACCTGGCCTGTCATCAGATTTGTTGCGCCCCTCTCCACATCCGATGCCTTAGGTCAGTGATCAAGTCAAGCACCTTGATATGAAACTCGCACCTAAGATATCAGCACAAACACATCCTGGACCAAGGGTCTTCTGCTTACCCAGAGTCAGCAATCTGTGGGACTTGGAGAATTGGCCTTGTGCCTGTGACAACCGGAGCCACAAATGTTCTAGCCAGAGGACAGACACATGTGACCAGCTAGCCATACCAGCATGCCCTTCCATTTTAGGACTAGGAGAGGAAGCATGGCTTGCAAGAAGCATCATCTCCGGGGGCTGATGCCTCTCCCTTCATTCCTATCCTTAGTTTCCTTTGTGTTCTATCAGGACAGAGGGTAAAGACGTTGAAATTAGCCACTGGGGTTATGAGAGCAACATCAATTAAGATCATATTTTAAAAGCTCAAGGCGGAAAAGAAATTAACGTTCCATTTGTTTTAAAGTGCAAAGCACGAGGGGAATATAAATTCTGAGGCCAAGCAGAGGGCGATGTGCTTACTGAATTGCTTCGTCCACAACCATGCATATCTAAGAGGGAATGGGATTTGCTTATTGTTATTTCATTAAAAAAAACCCAACTATCTAAAGAGGCAAGGAAGGCATATTTTTACTGACTACCTGAACTATATGCAAGTGGAGAAAAACATCTATAAAGGTTATAAAAGGTTGGGTGGGGGTGGGGGGAGGGTACTGGATGAGATGCCAGGAGTGTGTCTTATAACTGTAGTGGGTAGGTCTGGTGCTGCTTATATTGTAATGTTAAATACTGGCCCCAGAGTGAGAGAATCTGTATGTACAATGTGACCTTGCTCCTTAATTTAAAACTATTGGTTAAATAAAGATGCTGACAGCCAATAGCTGGGCAGAAGAGACAACAGCAGGGTTTGGGGTTCCCCAGGCTTGGGGTCTGAGGAAACCGGGAGGGAGCAGAGGAAGGTAGAGAGGAGAAAGCTTCCATGGGGTAAGAATCTTAAAATCATGGCCGTGAAGGCTGGCCAATTGGAGTTAAGAGCAGCCCAGATGGAACACAGTAAGTAATAACTCGGGGTTATCGATAGGAAAGTAGATGCCAGTAGCATAGAGGGTAGATATCTGCCCGGCTTTAGTGCTGATAAAGACTTACTATCAATTAAAGGTCACACATGTCTTTTATCTGGGAATTGAATAATCAAAGGCTAGGTAGAATTACCCCTGATTGAGATTAAGTATGTTCTATAACACATAACAATGGTGGAAACCAGCTAGAACAATGGATTTCTAACCCAACTGTATGCTAGAGTTGGGGAAAAAAAAAGCAATAAGCAACTGTAGGTTTGCTCTGAAGGGATTTCCAGAGCCGGCAGACGCGACAGAGTCTCAGACGAAAGCTTCCCATATGCCTCGGTTCATTTTATGTTGCTATAGCAAAATATGTGGGGATCAATAAATTAATTTTTAAAAAGAGGGTTATTTGGCTCCATGTTCTGGAAAGGGAGAATTCAAGAACATGTCACCAGCATATTCTTCGCATCTGGTGTGGGTGATATTGCTCCCTCACGGGAGGCGGGGGGTGCATCACATGGAAAGACATGTAGGTGGACCAGAGTGGGTCTCTTAGGGAGCCAGTAATGCTCCCATGACAGACACATCTTCATCGCCTTACATAATCCCAATTGCTGCCTTAATTCCCTCCCCTGTAAAATGCTATTAGTACATGGAATATCACACGTGGAATACCATATTTTGTTTAGTCATCTCAAGGACCTTGTGAGTGACAGCTACTCCTTGGATTAAAGATAACAGAAACCCACTAACCACCATGTTGGAAACTGGAAGCAAAGGAAACCAGGCAGGGACTAGAGCACGCACGCCGAGTGCTGAGACCATCGCTAAATAAAATGCAGTTAAAAAAAATAATGACATCAGATCCTTATGTGAATTTATATTAATCATCTTAGGATCCTTACGCCTTCTAAGTTCAGGAGCAATTGAAAATTTTCAATCCATCAAAGGAGCTCTCAGAATGCAGCCAAGAGAGGGTGTCAGAGGGCGCCAGCTAGTCGAGGAGAAACGGACATAAATTCTTTGGAAATTTTCTCTCCATTTCCACTTTTACTAGGAACGTGCAGGGTATTTATGTACAAGTAATTAAGGACCCTGGGTTCAGAAAGCGGACGTCTGTGATGACAATTTTAAAAAGGCATTCCAGTGATGTCTATGTCCTTTTGACTGGCAGCATTTTATGCAGGCTAACCCATAATAGGAAGAATTTATCCGGGGTAGGGAGGGCTGAGGGGCTACTTAAAGATGTGGGATGATAATGAAAACGGCCGTCATATGCCGCCTTACGCCAGCACTGGCCACCATTGTCTCACTAGCAACACCCGGCTTGTCTGAAAAATCAACTAAACCACTAGGCAGTACCAGCATCCTGAGACTATAAAGGGAGCTTGCCCTGAAAGTGGAGGACAAAGTATCCCCCAGGTAGAATGCTAAATGACCTTGGAAGGTCTTCAAGGTAACCAACACAGTTGTTAGAATTATAATTTATGGCCATTTCCAATCGAAAATGCTACTCTTTTTTTTTTTTTCCCTTCCAATAAAAAGTCTATTAGCTTAAAAGAATAGAAAGCTTTTCAATAAGGACTCAAGATGATAAAAATTTTAAATGGCAGAAATATCTGAGTAGCCATATAACATGCTAGGCTCCCAAAACTAAGGACATAATGGAAACTAGAGGACACTGCATCAGAAGTCAATGGTCACCGTCTCACCACCCCAACCCAATGAGAAGCAGGTGGAGGACAGCCCCACACCCTGAGAAGGTTCCTGTGGTAAAAGCCACTTGTATTCTCTTGAAAGCCAATGGATTGTCTAGTTTTAGAAGCAGGTCATCACTATGTGTTTGGATTGCCTCATGAGAATCCCGTTGGGAAACCCTGCAAATTAAGGTTGCCTCTACCATGTCTGGATTAGCTCCTCTGAGCTCAGCACAAAATGGAGGACTCCCATCTGCAGCAGGGTTCCCCCTTCTTTGACCTTACCTAGGGAGCCCAATCACCAAACCCTCTAACTAAAGAAGGAGGTTACTCACAAAGTCCTTGGTAAACCTACAAGTTCAACTTCCTGTTTCCAGAGAGAACCTGCCTACCCAGCACCCATCGAGTACTTTAGCTCTAGCCAATGACTTAACTTCACTCCTAAAACTCCGTTGTACTCTCCAAGGTTCACAGATAGCCGCGTTTACCCCGAATAGTGTATGTGCACAAGCTACCTCATTGACTATCACCTAAGACAGCTGTAACACTAAATCCTTGGAGAAGCACCTCTCCCTCCCCAAACTCACTCTCAGCTGGACTGGAACCGTGCGGACCCCTACCTGTTCCGGGCTCTGCTGCATGCTTCCAGGCCAATGGCTAGTAGCATCCAGAAACCCTGAGGGAGGAAAAGCATGTGGAACCCCAGAATCATTCTCCTGTGATAAGCTTTCCTTAGTGTCTCCCTTGTTCTTTTCCACGCAACAAGCTTCTTAGTCAACACAACACATAAGCATTTTCTAACTTGTACAAGTCAGTGACTGGCCTTAATGACCTATGTGGGCTATTGAGAACTACTTAACCAGTATAGTAGTTTGAATGAAAATGGCCCTATAGGCTCATAGGGAGCAGAGCACTCTTAGGAGGTGTGGCCTGTTGGAGTGGTGTGGCCTTGTTGGAGTGGGTGTGGCCTTGTTGGAGTGGGTGTGGCCTGTTGAGTGGGTGTGGCCTTGTTGGAGGAAGTGTGTCACTGGGGGTGGGGGCAGGCTTTGAGGTTTCAGAAGTTCAAGCCAGTGTCATTCTCTCTTCCTGCTGCTTGCTGATCCAGATGTAGAACTCTCAGCTCCTCCTCCAGCACCTTGTCTCCCTACATGCTGCCATGCTTCCTGCCATGATGACAATAGACTAAACCTCTGAGCAATAAACCAGCCCCAGTTAAGTGTTTTCCTTTTATAAGAGTTGGCGTGGTCATGACGTTCCTTTACAGCAACAGAAATCCCAACTAAGCCAATGAGTATATGAGTTCTTACTGAATATCAGGCGGTTTAGCTACAAAATCCTGGCTCCCCTCAGCTTCATTTTCCAACATAAACATTTACTCCCAAGCCTTTCCACACTGGTTTTCATTTTTCAGAGACCACACTGGCCCATTCATCACTACTCCTCCCTTCTGTCTCGACTCTGACTGTAAAACCTGTAAGGACAGGGACCACGCGTCTCTGTTTCACTCCCAACATCCAGAACCCAGCATGGAGTCAGGGTCTGACAACTCTCGGATCAACAGGGAACTGGAGAGATGGCTCAGTAGTTTAGAACAAGCACTTACAGAGGACCCGAGTTTGGCTCCCATGTCAGGTAGTTCACAACACCTATAACTACAGTTCCAGTAAACCAAATACCCTCTTCTGGTCTTCTTGTGCACACATCAATACACAGATATACATATCTAATAAAACAACCCACAAAGTAAATACTGGCTGGACAAATGGGTAGTTTTACTTCTCTAGGAGAGAGCTTCACCCAATCTGAAACTCAAAATCAGGCAGACTTCCCACTATGCACACATGATGGGATTGGATTATTCCGTAAGTACACAGGACGGTCCCGATACTTTCACAGCTACAGCTAGGTTGCCCCTTTTCTAGATAAAGCTTTCATACACCATGTTCAGATGGGGTCACTGCTAAGTCCTGAATCTTCTTCAGCTCTTGAGAGTGTTCCTTCAGAAGGCTGGAAGGATATGCTTCCCTTTTCCAATTTAAAAAAAAAAATGTAGAATGGCATCTATTTCAAAGCACTAGGCTTATGAGCCTGCATGCAATGAAACGGTGATCACAGGAAAGGATTCTAATTAGAGATACAGCCCATACTATAAATACCTACTTCTAAGACTAAACAGTCTACTGATTTACAAGAGATTATTCTTCATCGTCTCGACTCACTGCCTGGCATAGTAACAAAATCTAAATCACTTCATTTCCCAGGTAACCATTTGTTTTACAAGTACTAAAAAGCCTGTGAAAATGCACCAGGAATGGCGGGCTATATCCAGTTATGGTGCCGTAACACAGGAGTCTACATACCCTGCATGTAATCTAGTCCAGAGCTTCTACAATCCAGAGGATCCCTGGAGCTGAAGCTGGAGGAATGGGAAGGATTTCTTAGCAATGTGGGCATGGGGGTGGGGTGAAGTAACTGGTGAGTGATAGTCCTTTGCTGTGGGGGAAAGGCAGAAATTGAAGGAGCAAGCAAGAGTGGTTAAATTACTACCCATGGCACCCCGGAAGGTAACTCAATTAGTTTTCTGTTTTAGCAACACAGATACAACAAAAGCCAAATATTAACTATGGGTATGGCAATTTCCCAAAAAAAGCATCCACCAAACATAATTGGACATGAAGGAAACACATCTCTGCTCCCAGAATGCCGCAGAACAGGATTTTATTAATAGACCAATGTGGCTCCAGAAAGTCAAAGCAGATTTGTTCCCAGCTGTTCCTAGGTATGGATGCAGGGAGACCCCGGTGCTTCCCAACTGCCTCCACCTGGCACTGTCAAAAACCATTAGCTCCTAAATGACACACGGGCAGGGGATGCACCACATCCATTACGACTCCTGTAATTTACACTCACATTTCTAACTAATGTAAATTCAGACTTGAGTAGATATAACCATGAGGGAATACTCACGGCAGAATGGACCATACAGAAGAGATACTCAGAGTCCAAGGAGCACGGTATATAATACTGTTAATGGAGAAAAGCAGAAAGAAGGAAGGACAAGATGGCTCAAGGGGAAAGTCATATTCAAGGTGATTTGAGACAACAAGGGTGTATGATGAGATCAGAAGGTAAAGAAAGGAGACTCCAGAAGCCCCAGGAAGGGGGAGGCTGAGGACAGACAAAGGGATCATCTGAAGATGAAAGTCTGTCATAACTTCTAGAGGGTTTCTCCCTGCACGAGACTGAAGGACAACCAGTAAGTGGTGTTGAGCATCCACAGTGCTTCTGTAACTCATTGCACTCCACCCGTCTATGCAGCCTCTGGTCCTCCTCCGCAGCACTTGCTGACCTCACTTGCTGGATCACTTCCAGCCTCAGATCCACAGAGGAAGCCTTCTCTAATGCTCCCAGCCAAGGTCCAGGATACAAGGAGGTCTGTACAGCCACAGTAGCATGAGACTCCAATCTACTCACTACAGTGACTTGCTCAGGTGTCTGGAGCTTCAAGAAAACTTGAAGGGAGGGATACATCTCATTGTTTTTTTTTGTGTGCCCTTTATATCTAGATGCATTTTTTGATTCAAAGTACACTTTCGTTAAAGACTCAGCAAAGGCATTTGACAAATGTATCTATAAAGAAGGAAGCACAGGAGGCGGAGTCAACAAAATGAGCAAAGTGTAACTAGTTACTCAAGTACTATCCTAGCAGCCTAGGAGAGGGATGCTGATTTACCCATAGGAAAGATGTAGCATGGGTAAGCTAAGGAAAGGAACAGAGAGAAAAGGATTCCAGCTGCTGGGATGACAAATACAGATGTGAAAGATGCAAGCAAGCCTGAGTATGTCTATGAATGAATGCATGCGTGTGCATGAGGATTTATGTATGTCAACATTTCTGTAACAATATTTCTCCATTTGACACAGCAAGCAAGACAGCATCAAAGAGGTCCCAGTGTGGACGGGAGAGAGAACCCACACGGGATGGTAGCTCAGGAATGTGGGTGAATAAAGCAGGTGTGAAGATGATAGCTGAGGGTGAGAAGAATGGGGTAGGAAGACCCCAAGGCCAAGCAGAGAGAAGTTCCCCACTCTTCAGTGTCACCTCTTTAGTCTTAGCTACTTTTCTCACTGTGGCAACAAAATGCAATATAAGAAGTAGTTTAAAGAAGGAAAGGTTTATTCTGCTGTACTGGCTGGTTTTGTGTGTCCACTTGACACAAGCTGGAGTTATCACAGAGAAAAGAGCCTCCCTTGAGGAAATGCCTCCATGAGATCCAGCTGTCAGGCATTTTCTCAATTAGTGATCAAGGGTGGGAGGGACCATTTTGGGCCGTGCCATCCCTGGGCTGGTAGTTTTGGGTTCTATAAGAAAGCAATCTGAGCAAGCCAGGGGAAACAAGCCAGTAAGCAGCACCCCTCCATGGCCTCTTCATCAGCTCCTGCCTCCAGGTTCCTGCCCTGCGTGAGTTCCTGTCCTGACTTCCTTTGGTGACAAACAGCAATGTGGAAGTGAAAGCTCAATAAACTCTTTCCTTCCCAACTTGCTTCTTGGTCATGATGTTTGTGCAGGATTAGAAACCCTGACTAAGACATCTGGCTTACAATTCTGGGACATACATTCCACCATGGTGCACAAGCCATCACAGTAGGAGCCAAAGGAAGGAAAGAGTGGCTAAGCCATAAAACCTCAAGGCCAGCAGTGACCCACTTCCTTAGGAAGCCTCCAGCTCCAAAACATTCCTGGCCTTCTAAAACAGCGCCACCACCTGGAAACCAAGTGTTCCTACACATGAGCCTGTGGGGCATTTTACATAGAAGCTGCACCTATCTTCCTTTCAAATACAGACTTGTCTTTTCTTGTGGGTTGTTCTCTGAAACAAGCCCAGGACTCTCTTTGGTTTAGATAGATTTCTCTTTGTTCCCAGACAATTACAAGAGTGTAAGTTAGTACTTTCCTAAGTTCTTAAAAAAAAAAAAAAAAGTAAGGGACAGGGGTCGAATTTTAGTTTGGGAAGCTTAGGAACAATGCACACTCTCCCTTAGCTTGGCGTTTCAAAATTCCCCATTCTAGTTCTAGGAAATTCCACAAACCTATTCAACTCTAACCCGTCAGGGCTGTGCATTTTTTGTCAGATGGAGCCTATGAATACATAACGAAACACAATGAGACGATTTCCTGCGGCATCCATAAGGCTTATGCTGGAAATTACCACCATGCATTCATCAACAAAGGCTAGGATATGCTGAGTAACAAACATCCCCCATATTGTGGTGGCTTTAGCACAAGTGCTGACCTCTAGGGCACGAATGATGCTGCAGGTCAGTTTGTCTCCTACAGTGAGTGGCTCAGCTGCCCGAGGGTCCATACAACCCATAATCTCCTGTTGTGAGACACGAGGAAGAGGACGAGAAGGTCATCCAGTGGGGTAATGGCATACTCCACTCAAGTTCACCCCAGCTTTCTGCTCATAGTATATTGTCTAGCACTAGTCTAGGACTTGGCCTTCTGAGAAGAGTGAAAACCGAGAATTTCACGTGTCCAGGGGAAGTGAACTTGCTAAGGCTGTGCCTCCAACCTGTGCATGCTTTATCCCTGAATTGTTTCGGCGTTGTCAGCTTTGCATCTGAGCACCCCTCCGACGGTCCCTTCTTCCATCTCTCATCATTCTTCGTCTTCACCCATTTCCCACAGCACCGGTTACTTCTTGCATACAGACCTCACGCCATCTCCAGCACTCACTAAAAAGTCTTTATGATATACATCTCCTTTGCACAGTATATAAGACATTAACAAATGCACCCAGTCCTTCTGCTGTACTTGGTCCCTGGACCCTGTACTTCCTCTTCTCCATTATTAAAGCCTGACGGTTTGTACACTAGGAGACCCTCCTTAGAGATTTTAATTGCAGTGAGTCAGAAGTCGCAGTATAAGAGCTTGGCTTGGGATTTCTGGGGCTTCTTAATTTATTATTTTTGTTTTTACTTGTTTGGCTTGTTTGGCAAATACAGGCACCACCTGTAGCACCTGCAGCCATTTACCTCATGCAGGGCCTTCAATTGCTGCCCTGCTCTCCAGAGCCAGTTCAGCTGGCTGGTGATTCGACTAGAGGGGCTGTGGTACAGCTGAGGTGGAGCAGTGTTTGTTCATGAAACACCTAAACCCTTATTATGGGTTCCTGTAGGTTGTTTGTTGGTTTTAAATTTGGCCAATAATGACTTTACCTCAGGCCTCTGAGGACAAATCCAAGAAGGTTTTGTGTGAGGAGCAGCCTCCGCCATTTCTCCATTAATCCTCAATAAACAATGTAGAGACATTCACCCCAAGAGCAAGGTGGCATGGGTTTTAAACACAGAAGCATCGACTTAGATGTGGCTCCATCTCCTACCATAAAGAGAAGTTCACATCCAGGGGTCACACTGGCCATCCTTAAGAGATGTTCAAAAGCTACCAGGACTCACATCTGCACTGGGATGGTGCATGTTTAGGGCCAAGCGGTTCAGACTCCACGTGTGGATTTGTATTGATGGTTCCTGGTAAACGCACCCGGACAGTTAATCACGAGAGATTAATCCAGTTCCCAGAAATAGCCATGTGTTCACAGCTAAGCTTGATCTCATTGCCCTGTCCCTCCCAGACCTTCTCCGCCCTTGCCTGCTCCTCAAGGGTTAAATCAGGGTCAGCTTTGCTCAGCATCTCTCTGTTCCTCTCAAACTTTGTTAAATTCAGCGTCCCTACTGCGAATCCTTTGTCACAGTGGCTCACTGTACTAGAGTCACCCATGTAACATCTCCCTTCCTAAACTGCAGACTCCTGAAGACAGGGAATGTGTTATATTTTAACCTTCACAACCTTACACTTGGTGAAGGGTTAATAATATTAACCAGCTGAAAACTGAATTAACACGGAGACAGCCCAAGTCTTACGTGTACATGGAATCTCATTTTCACTGACTAATCTAGCCAGGGCTGACCACACACTGTTCTCTCTAAAAAACAGACTTAAATCAGACTTCTTAGTAACAGAACCCAGTTTTAGTTTCTTTCGTTTTGGTTGGTTTTGATGTTTCTGTCAAAGGGTAGTCTGAAAAGTTTGAATGTCGTAGAATGGAAGAAAGAACTTTCCTTCTTGAGGTAATAACCAATTATATACACTTATTAAAAAAGAGTAATGAGGTTGCTAACTTTCCTAATTACAAAGAAGTAATTAAGGGAAGCCATTGCTTGAAAGGAGATAAAAACCAATATAGCACAGGAAACGATATTTAAGTTCTCACCGCACTTGCACACTTTCTCTGTGAATGTACTGTTTCCGGTCAGAATAACCCTCCTATAGAAATGGATGGTGATACAGACATAGGATGAGCAAAGGCACTAGAATCAAAGATAATCAATCACATAATGGGATCCAAAAGCACATTAGCGAGGAAGCTGATGTAGGCAGAATCCAGACCACTCGGCTGTAGCCACTTGCACCCCATGGCCTTCAAGGGTGTTTGGATGCTTACTGCTCACTGCCTAACAGCCAACATTTATCTTCCACTTCAGAAAAACAGTCCCCAGCAGTTTAAATCCAAAGAACCAATACAGCCTGTACTAACTGGTTTTGTGTAACAACTTGACACAAGCTGGAGTTAGCACAGAAAAAGGAGCCTCCCTCCCTTGAGGAAATGTCTCCATGAGATGGTAGTCCTGTGTTCTATAAGCTGAGCAAGCCAGGGGAAGCAATCCAGCAAGTAGCACCCCTCCATGGCCTCTGCATCAGCTCCTGCATCCAAGTTCCTGCCCTGTGTGAGTTCCTGTCCTGACTTCCTTTAGTGATAAACAGCAATGTGGAAGTGTAAGCTGAATAAACCTTTTCCTCCCCAACTTGCTTCTTGGTCATGACCTTTTGTGCAGGAAAACAAACCCTGACTAAGACACGGACGAAGAGAACTATTTTGAACACAGTAAAGTGCGTCACACGCTGACATATTAAAGTTGCACGGTTTTCCTGGTACTTTAAAAGCTCAGTTTGACTTTTCTGAATTTCCAAATCAAATCACAAGCAAGACACCATGTCTCACCTTTAGGTTAGAGATGCTGAGGTGAGTACGGAGGTAGCGTGGCTTTCCGGCCACATGAAAGCATAACATATTGATTAAAATCACATCAAGCACAGCCACTTTCCACAGCAGTTTAGCTCTCAGAAAGGAGGACATTAGCCCTACACACTTGTGACCGCGCAGTTCTGAGAGCCAAGGATGTACCCGGGGTCACCTACTCATGCACAGCCTGAGACTAACAAGGGGGAGGGAGTCTGCAATATTTGTGAGCTCCATTTATTTATTTATTTATTTATTTGTTTGTTTGTTTGTTTATTTATTTCAGGAAAGATCAGTAAAGATGTTTCAACCACTTTCCCGCCAACTTTCAGCAGGCCCTATCCAGACACCAGAAAATTAGTATCTGGCTAGAAGCGGGATCTTGTCACAAAGGTGGCTACCATGGACTGGAACTCACAACCTGTCCTTATCAACCTGATGTTATTATCTGTTTCACTGGTAAAAAGTTTGAAGCATCCCCTTTCAGTTAACACGGCCGGCCAGCCATCGATCGGATCAACATTCTTGAACAAAGCACTAGCCGAAACATTACCACCAAGTTGGGGGGCCAGGGGTTCATACAGCTTTAGTCCCCTCGAAAGCTGGATAAGCTTTTATTGAAATTTTGTTATTCTCTGAGTCGGCGTTCTACGTCCCACTTGGTGTCATTTCCCTCTAGTGCCGCAAAGGGCAGGGAGGGGCAGGCTACGACTCTAAGCAAGAGAATAAGTTATCAATCCGCCATAGCTGGGTTTTCACTACAGTCGGAGAAATGCACACCATTGTATCAAGTGTGACTAGCTTCAGTTCACCCCTCCTTCTCGTTACAATGCGCATGCTGCCAGCAGACCCTTCAGAGCTTGTATTTAAGACCCAATCTGAAAAAAGGGTCACAGAACACAACAAACCAGCCCATGGGGTTTATATGAATGCTACGCCAATTTAAAAGCCAGCGGAAATTACTCAGCTCGCGACTTCTACCACCCACTTCTCCAGTCCAGTGGGAAGTGGCAGCGGCAATGATCTGGTTTAGGATTAAGGTAATGGAGGACTGAAAACGTGAACCAGTTTGCTTCAGCCACTGGCTGGGTAGACAATGAGCGGAAACAACCCCAGGCCACCTCCTTACTTTGTCTGGGTCTGCCAGCACCAGAGCCTCTTCTACACTGCCATGTACAGGCTTTTCTTTTATCAGCAAGAGTGCAAACCCCTAAGGTTAAAGTAAACCCCTAAGCTCTGCATAGTTTGCCCTTGAAACACACGAAGTAGAGAGTCACAATAATTCGAGGAAGGAAACAGAAGAATACCACACTGAAAGATCCGGGGAAATGCAAAAAATCCACAGTGCCCGAAGATGTGTACTTTATCTCTGACTAATGAACTCTGACCCTAACACTTTTATCACTAAGGATGGACAGACAGTGCTAACCCCAACCAACCATTTCATGGTCTTAAATGGCACACAGGCCCCACTAGACCTCAGGAGAAGACAAAGTACCGGGGAGACGAAAGACCACAAGGAGGGCAGGAAAGTGTATTTCTGAATTTGTCTTCATGCCTGAAGCCGAAGAATTGCTTTTGACTGTAACTCTTAACAGTAGTATTTTTTTCTATCTATAAAACATAGTTCACAACATAAAATTAAAAGATATTCCAACCCTGTAATAAATGCCACGTCAGCAGTTTCCAGACTACGATCTGGGGAATCTTAGCGATGTCTGAGATTCTCAAGGAACAACTGAGGTCCATCTTTGCTTCAGAATTAATTTATTAATTAACACATTATTAAATTAGAATTAATATTTAATTTATAATATGTTTACTGAGACAGGAAAATCATAACTCCAAGGCTAGCTTGTACTTCCTAGTAAGTTTTAGGCCAGACTAACCACACTGGCCAAAACTTTATTTAAGACAACAAAAACAACAACGAAACAAAACAGACATGTTTATTAAGTGAGTTTATAAATATTGTTTGTTAAAAGTTTTGTTTTGGTTTCTAAATATAGGAAATAATATTAGGCATGGCCAAGAAGAATAAAAGCATTTTCGGATCAATTTCTGAACACCACCAACAGGAGAACGATACTAAGCACATCAATAAAATCCAGAATTTCTTTGTTTTAGTTCCTTTCCATCTACAAGTTCGGGATTTTAAATGGTGGATGGAGAGGGCAGCCTTGAACTTCTGTATCACTTGCAAACTGCAAAGTTTCAGCAGGAACAAGTCCACCCTGTGCCTAATTCAATAATGCTTCAGCTTGCACATAAAGGATCAATGAGCAGGCAATCTGTGACAAAGCCATCCTCCCTCCTCTTCACGGACTACATTCTGGGAACTCAGAGGATGCCTGCGAGCACAGAGAGAATCCAACTCTTTAAAGTCTATGCAAATCTATGCTAAAGCTTAATTTTTAACCTAGGCACACTAAAGATGAATAACAATAATCAGTAGTGAGATAAACACAAGATATGTAATAAAAGTTAGGTGAAGTGGTATTTTCCAGAATAGGTTATTGGGCTGTCTGTATTCATGTATCTGTGGATGTAAGAGTATAAGATGCCTGTTCACGAGATGAAGAGGCATGAATGATGCAGGTATCATGACACAGCCTTAGTGAAGAGAGGTGAATGATGCAGGCATCATGACACAGCCTTAGTGAAGAGAGGTGAATGATGCAGGCATCATGACACAGCCTTAGGCTGCTGTAGAAGAAATGCTTGACCACAAGCACTTTAATGCTGTCCGTTTGGTAACCAACAGCTGAGCAGGCAGGAGAGTAGCACACACAGTGTGGCTACACTGGACTAAGGAATGGTTTGTGCGTGTTGAGAAGGTAGCCCTAGGTTTTATCACACTAGTTTGAAAGGCACACAATTTAAAATGTATGACTTGACTATTTCTGAATTTTCCCATTTAATAATTTCAAGGGTAACTGATCATGGGTAACTGAAGCCACTCTGCCGAATATGTTTGTTAAACTATATAAACTAAAGTAATGTAATGTTATATATAATATAATATAATATAATATAATTGTTATCATATAATGAACAGAAAAATGGGGCAATGGATAGGTAAATAGACTGTCAGTTTGTGGAAACTTCAACAGTTTATGAATTTGATCATAAGACACACTTCTCTGTCAACTACTCACTCACATAAACCAAAGAAGCCTATTTTCTCGTGAAGGATTTGTTCTTAGTTCTTACCGGCTTTTTAAGGGCTTCCCACCGGTCAAAGGATAGGAAAGTTGGATATGTTTCGTTTCCCTACAGAGGGTTGCACAACAGTTTCCCGGAGACTAAAACATTCCATCCTGCAGGACACTCCTTAAACAGGAAGGTAAGCAACTCAAAATAGCTTCAGGAAGTCCTGAAACTGAACAAATTCACTAGGTCCCACCTTCCCAGAGTAAGCTACATAAAACTCAGCTCCCAAGATGGTGGAAGGTGAGCTGCAAAACAGATTGACACCTGACCAGAAGCAGAAATCACAAAGAGATTTAGACCAGCTGAGCTGCCTGGAAGAGATTTAGACCAACTGAACTACCAGGGAAGGACACTCTCCAAATGGTTGAGTTTTTCTGCACCGTGCTGGAGTGGGTTTTGGTGATGGAGCTGCCTGAGCCATTTCTGCTCCTGTAAATAATCCTTCATCCATATTCCTATAAGTAACCCCAATAAAACTCATTGGTTCATCAAGTTGGAATTTTGGTCTGTCATTGACTCCCTTATCTGGGGTGAGTAGAAATCTTTGTTGTATCTTCCCAGGAAAAATTTAGTCACATGACACAGGGCAGTGCAGGTGCAGAATACACAGAACCATTCTGCCAACAAAACACAGTTGCCAAGTGAATCTGAAACCTCCAGGTGCCCCGGCAATTCACACCTGTGAGTTGAACACATACTTTCACATCGCCCTGCAGAACAAAGCTGACGTTCCCTTCATGTGCAATGAAGAGAACTAGAGGATGTTCCCAGTAGATCAGTTCCACATTGGATCACCAGTGTGCTGATTTTATGGTAAGTATGGGAGGGATATATGTATGTAATTATGCATGTATACATAGGAACGTATACCTATGTATATGCATATGTACACATATGTATTAATAACATCGCTGTTCATACTGTCAAATATCCAAAGCAAAGATGTTCCTTTCATGTTGAAGAATCCTCCAGGTGGGCTTTAAATTGATCCTTAAAGAACATTTATCTAAAATACAAAATTTAAACCTACATGTCAAAGAGACGTAATGTTCCTTCACCTGGCAAGCACAACTCAGCAAGCATATTACTAAAGGGATTTCAGACAAAACGCATTGTCTGACATTTTTCAAAATTCCCATTTGGACATTTTTCATCAAAAACAAACAAACAACAACAACCCCCCCCCAAACCTGTCACTTTTCACGTTATGACTTAATGTGGATTTATATATAAGAATTCCATGGATACTTATACCAGAGTTGGGGTGTGTGTGTGTGTGTGTTTGTGTGCACACATTCACATGTGCTTAGATGCCTGTTGCTAGAAATCCAACTGAGAGCTGCCTGTGTGCTCTTGAAACACTCTACCATTGAAACTCATCCCCAGTGCACCCTTCCAAACACAAAAACCATTTTCAATATGAAAAGTCTGGCTATACCATAAGGAAATCACATTATAACAAGAGACCTCAAGGAGTTTCTAAAAATGATAGGTTAGGCCAGGTGTGGTGGCTCACATCTGTAGCCAGCACTCAACAGACAGGAAAATCACACCCCACTAGTCTGGCCTACAGAACCAGTTCAAACTAGCCTACTCTGCACACTCAAAGCTATCTCAAAAAGAAAGAAAGAAAATATGATATTTGTATTTAAATGGAAAGGTATTCATTTTAAGGTTAAGAAAAGTACTGAGGGGTTGGAGGGATGGCTCAGTGGTTAAGAGCACTGGCTGCTCTTCATAGAGGCTCTGAGTTCAATTCCCAGCACCCACACAGTGGCTCACAACATTCTATAACTGTAGTCCCATGGGATCTCATGCCCTCTTCTGGTGTATAAATCTACATGCAGACAAAACACCCATATACACGAAATATATAAATAAAATTTTAAAAAGAAAAACATTGAGTATGGAGAATTATCTCGTTTAATAAATACATACACTCGGAGAGATCACAGTTTATCATTTTATTGATAAATTACATATAATTATGTTCTTTGTAATGCTTATGAGAACTTGAAGTACCAACAATAAACCATCATTTTCATAATAAAGAATATACAAGCATTAAAAATTACTTCTAAGTTCCTGACTAATTAATTCATGTTTCCCCCTGTTGAGAGGTTAGTAACCACCTAAAGATATTTATAAGTTCTTCTCATTCGTAGTTAGCAAATGACAGAAGATTTTACAAGAGAGACTTTTGCCCTAGGGTTGAACTCTGTAAGGAAAATATTATTCTCAGCACGAGTTTAATTAAATCTGCAGCGACAAGCGTCAGGACTATCAGACTACTTGGCAGCATGGTGGAAGCCAAAAAATAAATAAATAAAACCATTATGAAGCAGTTTTTCAACAAGGAACAGAACACTGGAGACTTTCTGGAGCAACGTGCTTGAGGAAGGGGTTGAGAATTTAAAATTCTGAACACAATGGTCTTGAACTTGACCTGAACACACTAGGGGAAAGCCCTAAGGTGTCTGTGCAAAATCCAGTCCTGGGGCAGAATCTGCAATAACAGGGGTCTGGGAAGGCAGCACCAGAATGCTAAAGCCATAGTATACTGGGCCTGGGGGACAAAGCCATAGTATACTGGGCCTGGGGGACGTCACACTATGGGCAGGAAGGACCTGGGCTTAACTGAAACACTGGAGACCGCTTTGCTTTGGGATGAAACAGAACTTTTCGCAGTGATCATTACCATGCTTTCCATGAAGCCTATGGGCTTTGATGTGCCTGGGTAAATCAATCAATCAATCAATCAATCAATTAATTCCTTTTTTTCCTTCCTTTCTTTCTTGGATGGAGGAAATTCACGCTTAGGATATGGAATAGCTTGCAAAGGAAATCTCCCCGTCCCCCCCACCCCCCGCCCCAAGGAATCTTAAAACCAAGATGCTGATGACAATGATGAGAGGGTCAAAGGTTAGGAAACAAGCATTTTAGGAGCCCAGAGCACATGCTGACATCCTGAGGTCCTATGTCTCCCAGAGGCCTATGCACTCAAGGACTGGTCCCCAGACTGCAGCACTTCTGGGAGGGGCTGGAGCCTTTAAGAGGCAACGCAGGTTGAAGGCAGTTCAGTTACTGGGGCACCCGTTGAAGGAGATATCAGAGGAGAGCTCTCCCTCTGCCTCCCTCCCTGCCCCTTCTCCTTTGGCCATCATGAGGTGAACCACGATGTATGTACTATGCCATCTAAGCCAAAAGCTAGGCTGGCTTAGACTTAGATTTCTAGACCTGTGAGCTGCCTTACTTACAGGAGCATCTACCTTGAGCATTTTGTCTCCCAGATGGAAAGGTAGCACACAGGTCCCAGTGGCAGCCAGGATGAGAGAGAAGCCAGAAGTGGGATGGCAAGGGGGAAAGGCAGGCTTCCAGAGGGCGCAAGGTGCAAAAGGACTGCCAGAGTCAGGTGGCCTCTGCCAGTGTTCACCTGATGCCTTGAGGCAGCAGGGGCAGAGACAGGGCTTCAAGTATGGCCTGTGAAATCCCCATGTGAGCACTATTTAAAAAGACAAGTAAGTAAACAGCAGCTGCCGGAGTCCAGCTTGCCAAATCGACTCGTTTCCTATCTGCGGCTGCTCTGAATTACCAGCCGCGCGTGTTCTGGACACCTGGTTCTAGCAACGGAGCAGCCCGGCCTTCGGCAGCGTCCACCCATTAATAAGAACAGGGAGAGGTGCCAGGAGGCCATCTAATCTGCCTCTGGCTCTGCTTCACCTGCTGCATTAGGGGGGACACTGTCCTCAGGACCAATAAAGCTGCTGTTTCTCTCAAAACATACATCCCAGAGTCCATTATCCTCACAGGCTAGTCATTTTCAACCAAGCACTGTCTGTCTTTCTTTCTTTTATTTTTCTTATGTTGAGGAAAAGGCTAGTGTTCTTTCTGTATTGTTAGCAGCTTGCTTTCCCAGCTGGACCGTCCCTCACATCTCTTACGGGCCCCGACATCTCTGCCTTCAAACCACTTCCCCTCAACAGTCACGTCCCAGCTTTGACTCCCGCCAGCTCTGGATTCTAAGCATGATTTATTTGTCCACGCCTACCTTCTCTAAACGACGCGGGATGGCTAGCGGTCTACCAGAACTGATCGCTTAAATAATTCAACGACCTGCTACATTTTTATTTTTAAAAGCAATCAATTTATTACTTGAGATTTCTCCCCACTTCCTATACATAGTATGGAAATGGTCACATGGTAGGAAGGCATCATTTTTCTATGCTTAAAAAATCTATTTATCATCTCCCTAAAAGGGCAGTATACAAGCCACTTTGGCCCTCTCAGCTTGCCAAGTAATTGACCTGTCTGTCTGCCCACAGACTTGCTAATGATTAATTACATTGGTGGTCCTGCAAGGTTCGTAAGGCCTAAGGAGTCATTGACGGAGACGTATACAATCTAAGATGGTTACTTCAGAGGGAATATCGCTGGGGACGCTATACTCAATTTTGGGAGCCCTGTTGCTCTCCCAATCACTAACCTGAAACAAAAACTCTTTAAAACATGACTGTTGTTTAAAACTCAGGTAACGTTTCCAAAAGTTAAAATGATTCTCATAAAATCTGACTTATGATTTGAGTCCTGGTCTTGAGCATTCCAAAGCCCATTTCTAAGTAGCATGACCCACTTCTTAACACCCTGCATACAGTGGACAGATTGGTTTCAAGGCTTACTGCATTTCCAAAGACACTGTATTATGAAAAAAAGCACTTTCTAGTAAGAAAAAAATATGCTAATTTGACAGGCCCCAGTTACTGTTATACTTAAAATACCAGGAAAGTTAACTATAACTAAGAAGATGGTATCTTCAGTGAAATTATTTCAAAGTGCCTGAAAAATGTAATCTTATTCAAAATGTGATGTGTTTATTTCCCCCCCCCCATCCAATTTAAAGCCACCTGAAAAATTAGGCCTTGTTAGCTTCTTTTGAGTAACAAAACATTAAACTCCTTTTCACAGTAACTGTTTACAAGAATAAGCTACCTTTTGTTGTTGCCAGTCAACTATGTTATTCATCTTGTGTGCTCTTGTGTGCTCATGAGGGCCACAGAGCATGCGTGGGGCTCAGGTGACATTCTGTAGGAGTGAGTTCTCTCCTCCCACTGTGTAGGTCCTAGGGATGGGACTCAGGCCATCAGACACTGAGTCCTCTCGCTGGCCTGGGATGGTCTTTCTTAATGAATCACCACACAGAGTGGTCAGTCAGTTTCAATGATTTGATAGCCAGCACCAGCATGGAAAGCCAGCACGGGATCCTGAGATAACTAGAGTTCTCGCCAGCCCTCATTTTATTTATTTTGTTTTTATTTATTTTGGTGAGAGAGGCAGAGAGACACAGTGAAGCGAAACAGTCAAGATGCTGGGATGCTCTTCACTGAAGATGTTTATACTAAGGATTCACGCGGGTGCTTAGCAACCATCTACAGCCATAGTTATAAGTGAGCATAACGACTGTTATCATCATATCTTTATTATATCAAGAAAGCATAAAATCCATCCCCAGAAAACACTTCTAAGTGTTTAAATTGTACAGCCACTTAGAACAGTGGTTCTTAACCTGTGGGTCACGAACCCTTTGACAGGCCTCTGTCTCCAAAAATATTTACATCATGATTCATAAGAGTAGCAAAATTATAGTTATGAAGTAGCAATGAAAATAATTTTATGGTCGGGGTTCACCACAACACGAGGAATTGTATTAAAGGGGTCACGGCATTAGGGAGGTTGAGGACTATTGCTATAGAGAAAATTAAGTCACAGTTAGTATAAAAAAAAAATAGCATGAATTTACATGCCAGAAAAACAGAATTGGCCTGGTCCACTCCAGGAAAAGAGACACTGAGCAAATAGGTAGTTTGAGCGTCCTTCCCTAGCAGACAATCTCTACTTCCGAGCTAAGAGGTCACAGGCCAAGATGTCTCGATTCATCCAGAGCACTATTTAGGCTCCATCCTGGAGTCTTTATTAAAGAATGCTCTTGAAGAACCGTCACTTGACTGGCCTCTGGCTAGAAGGACGACTCAAGTTTCCAACAACCTATTCATGAGGAAATTAAACAGGGACACAACAAGAGACATTTTCCAGGTGACGCAAATGCTGAGACATGGGACAGTATTTCTTAGCCTTCCTGATGCTGTGACCCTTTAACACAGTTCTCATGTTGTGGTGACCCCAACTCTAAAATTATTTTCATTGCTGCCTCGTAACAGTAATTTTGCTATTGTTATGAACTGTAATGTAAGTATCTATGTTTTCCCATGATCTTAGGTGACCCCAGTAAAGGATCATTCAACCTCCAAACGATCACGATCGATCCATAGGTTGAGAAATGCTGGCATTAGAAATTCTAAGGACTGAGGAGGCATTTGCAGGGTACCAAGGATGCAGAAGTCCAATGTGGGGCATCCCCTGACATCAAAGAAGAGCCAACCAACTGTTAGTGGTTTTTCTCATTTGAGAAGATCAAAACCACTCAGTCCAAAATTTTTAATTATAATGGAATGAATAGCATAGTTTTAAAGTAACTCGATTAAGGAAAATACATATGTAATAATTTCAAGGATGACTGAATGACAATGACAATGCAGTCAACTATATCACAAAGCAAATATAGCTAGATATGAATTACAGAATGTAGAGAGTGGGGATGTGGTTACTGGTACACACTGGCTTCATTTTTTTTTTTCCTACAAGTTTCAAACCTTTACTTCTAGTACTTGGGTGGCAGATACAGGAAGATCTCTCTGAGATCCAGACCAGCTGGACTTCTAACCTGAGTTCTCTACCAGAGTGACACAATGAGATCCTGTCTTTAAAAAGGGGGGGGGGTCATAAGAAAGTACTCGGGCAAACTTTACAGTGAAGGAGGCGGCAGGACCCACTGAAACGATACTCAGTTGGAAGGCAATATATGTTGTTCTTAGTTTGACCCCAGGGACTCAGAGCTCAGAAGTAAAAGGGCCTTGGCATTCTCTAAGATAGTTAATCCATGGTTTTATGGGTTCATAAAAAAATTAGAAAAGCATTGGCCATTTCACAGTGCTTTCATAAAAGTGTAAGTTACTTGATTTAAAAACTTCGGTGCCTGAGACCGTGTGGCTCTACGCTTCTGGCTTTCAAATATAACCAAATACATCAATGATAGTAAATGATACGATTGACCATCCTCTGACAAAATGAAGATAATGCTGCGTTGGTTCTTTTCAGTATTTTGGGAATAAGGTTACAAAAGGAAAATGATGGAAACTACCAATCCAACCAGTTCCTCTGTTTTATATGAAAACAAAAACAGAAAGCAGAGGCCAGAACTATGATGAACCGAAACACTAGCTATCTCTACAATCCTGGGTAAGTTGACTCTGGACATCAGAGAGTCCATCTAGGAAAAAACCCAGGCTATACACACAGGGACACAGCTTCCCGCAAGTCACCCACCTGGCTGGCTTTTCAGTGGTGAATTGTTAAAAGTGTCTCCCATTCTCAGCATCTACAGAGTACTTTCCTGAGTTTCAATGTTAGGCGTCCAACAACACTTGTAAGATTCTAGTTTCACACAAGAGCATAAGGACATGCAAATTGACCACCGCCGCAAGACGATATCATCTGTGGTCCTATTTTCTCATATCCAAATGGACAGCATGAAATTTTATGCAGGAAGACTTCGAAACAAGCCATTTTCCTTGGTGTGATTTTCCTATGGGGAGATTCGAGATCCGAGACAAAAAAAGCAGCCACCATCAAGCCTCAGACTTTAAATGGACTGAGAAAACCAGTGTGTGTACTACAAAGTAAAAATAAGCATCTTATCAAATTGGACCCATATCTAACGGGGGAAGTGGTATAAACCTTGGGAGATTAAAAAAAAAAGGTTAGCAGAAGACAGATTAGACACTCGCCTGACATATTATGTCTCTCATCAGCCTAGAATTGCCTAGGAAACAGAAGAGGGAAATAATATGTGGGGATGGAAAGTCCTACTGAGGTTTGCCTCTGCCTTAAGGGTGATTAGAGAACCATTAGGACAAGCCCTCAAACTAAGTGAGTTCCATGGGTCTCCCAAGTCTATCGTTCTAGGGTAGAGATTAATGATAAAAAGAAAGGTCAAGTGTATCCAACGTGGGCCCATAGTCCATGAGCCCTAGCAGAGAAGGAATGTCACCCAATAACATTGCATTCTGACATTCTTATGTTATTATTTTACTATTCTTTTTGTAACCCTGATTCTAGAGCATGAATTTTTAGATGACAACATTCTGTTGCAGTGTCAATAAGTTGGACATGCTTGAAGTCCCAAGGCCAGTATAAGAACAGACTGAAATATATAACATGGATGCCACTCCGAGTTTCAAGGCAGGGTAGCAGTTACATTCTGACATGAATACACAGCATTTCAGGCACCGTTTGTGTTGGAAAAAGAGGAAGTGAATACAGCTGCATAAAAGGATTCAATTTTAAAATCTCATCCAACGATGAACCCATAACAGGTTCACTGTTTAGTGTTGCTTTGCAAATGTATAAAAATGAGGTTAATTTACTTTTGTTACTAATGTACATCTGAAGTAAACAAGGAACTCTAGTGTCTGTCCCTAAATGAGTTACCTATAGTAGAATTTTCTGAACTGTTGTGCCCAGACCACACTGTCACCCCTTCCTTCTTTACAAAGAGCTCATTTCCTGTGACAGGCTCCAGCAGCTATGCTGAGATGTGATCTTGGCTCCCTGGTCACAGGCATGGAAGGTAAACATGGACCACTGATATGAGGTGAACCAAATCCAGCCTCTTCCCCAAACTCCAGGTTGGCATGGAGGCTTCAGTCAGTATGTCCCAGTTGCTTGCTGGCACGGACAGGCAGATTGAGACTAGTGAAGGGAAGAACAGCTGGTTTGCTCTGAGTGACATCTGGGTGCAGAGGTGCAGTTCCTATGGAGAGCCCTGAACTGCTTGGGCTGAGATGGACATTGTCTTCTCTATAGCTCCTCTCTCCTTGCTTGTCCTACAAAGCTGTGCTTCTGTGGCTTAGAACCAAGAACACTCAACAGCTACAGAGCTAAGATGTTTGAACCGATTCTAAATAGAAACTATAATAGAGATTAAATATGATCAGAAATTAAACTTTGCACATAAATGAAAAAATACAGAGCTAGACGTTGAACACGCTGTTTAACCTTGTCAGTCTGATGGGATTTAGAATCACCACGGAGAGGAAAGAAATCACTGGGCATGTCTACCAGGGATTATATAGATTAGGTTAATAGAGGTGGGGGAATTCCTCCCCGCAAACATGGGACTGGCTTTCCAGACTAAATAGAAAGAAGGAAGCTACCTGAGCTCAGCTCTGCTTCCTGACTGCAGATGCCATGTGGCATACCTCAAGCACATGCTTCTATGACTTCCACACTATGATGGGTTCTGTGCCCTGGAACTGTAAGCCAAAACTAACCACGCTTCCTAGAGTTGCTTCTGTCAGAAATTTGTGTCTCACCAATTAGAAGAGTAAAGAATACACTCACTCTAAGAGAAAGATACTGCAAGGTAATAGGCTAAAGGTTAATGTCCTTAATATATAAAAAGTTCTTATAAATAAATAATAGTTATCTCCAAAGAGTGGACAAATGTATAAATCATCTAAATGGCCAATATATGATAGATGATATAAACATATATACGTGAGTATTTCATTTCATCAAGTGTGAGTTTAATGAAGTGTTTCTAGCCCTTTGGATGGTTAGCAAACATCAAAGGTTCACTGCTAAATCAGTTTCCAGTCACACATTGCTGACTATAGCATGAAGTGGTAAGGCCAGTCTGATAACATGAATCATAATTATGAATATGCATGGCTTCTAACCAAGCTCCCTACATCTAGAAATTGTCCCTAATGAAATAATTAAAGGAGCAGAATAAATCTTAGAAGCCTAAATGTAAATCCCAGATGGGCCAACCACTAGTGATTCATTAATACAAAGTCTTTCAATGAAATCTCAGGTGCCTCTGGGTACTGACTTACAGATGAGTCCAACACATACTCACACAGAAGACGCCTTCGACGGCACGTGCAAGCAATCCACTTTTATTTTTTAAAGGTACAGTAAGTCTGGACATATCTCACGTATTAACAACGGTTATTGGCTTTACAACTTCACTTTGTTCTTTCAGTAAATTTATGTATTATTTGAAATTTTTTTTTCTTGGTTTTTTGAGACAGGGTTTCTCTGTGTAGCCTTGGCTGTCCTGGAACTCACTCTGTAGACCAGGCTGGCCTCGAACTCAGAAATCCACCTGCCTCTGCCTCCCAAGTGCTGGGATTAAAGGCGTACGCCACCACTGCCCGCTTTTTTTTTTTTTGTGAATTTTTTAATAACATATTTTACAGTTCTATAACTTGTTGTTGTTGTTGTTGGAGGTGGGTAGGAGTTAAAGAATGTGTATAATTTACAAATAGAAAGGAAAGAAATATTTACAAGACAGGTGGAAACCAGCAGAGGTGGGAGTGAGGCCTAGGTATGGGTCTCAAGTCTGCTGCTTAAAAAGCGTGTATGCTTTTGAACGAGCGTCTGCACTTGTGCTACTTGACTAAATTGACTTGTGTCCTTGATTAAATTCACGCGGATAGTACACGGTACAGAGCGCGCACACAGGGACGCCTCGATCCGTGACTGCCGCACTGAGCAAATGCTAATGCATCTAATGAGGTAGAGTGGTACTGGGGATATGGAAATGGGCCAAGCCAAGCCAAAGCTATCCTCCTGTTACTTTCAACGTGTCTGTGATAGAATAAATTAGAAAGCTGGTAAAAACCACTGAAGGGAAGGCTCCTCGACTATTGTCCTTAACAGCAGCTTATGTGATTAGGTTTGTCCCATGTCATGCACACACACTCTCTCTGCATGCCACCCACAGTCAGTATGGAACAAGGTAACAACCTAAAGTCACAGAGGCGATGCTACAAATCAGAAGGAAAGCACGGATATTTAACTGCAAGCCTCCCTCCCCCCTCTTCCCTTCTCCCCTTTTGCAGCAGTGGCAAACACTCTGCACTTGATAAAACTTTAGTCTCAAGAGGTAGTTAGGTACCTGTAAGTCAGGGTTCTCAACCTTCCCCATGCTGTGACCCTTTAATACAGTTCCCTGTGCTGTGTAGACCCCCAAGCATACAAGTTTTGTTGCTACTTCATAACTGTAAATTTGCTACTGCTGAGAATCCTAATGTAAATGTCTGTGTTTTCTGATGGTCTTAGGCCGCTCTTGTTGAATCCCCAAAGGGGTCATAACACACAGGTGGTCACCTATTGCTCTAAGTTCTCTTCTTCTGTGACCTTTCCCCTCATCCTGTGGTCTTAGCAAGAATCCTGCCGAGGAAGTTTAGGAGGGACTCTTTAGCCTTGCTAACTGGTCAAGCTTGCATCCCAATCTGTCTAGCAATCATCCTGCTAGGTCAGTTGAGTTCGGTGACTTTTGACCCACTAACCCCTCTCACTCAGCTTCCAAGCCATCAGCTCAGCTATCCAGAGCTGACCCAAAATGCTATGTGTCAACAAAATGAGTCAGGACCCTTTTTCTTTACGGTAGGTATGTGCAGAGGTCTTGGGACATTTGAAAACAGAGCTAATCACAAAACTATTTGGGGAAAAATAGTTTGCTTTTTTCATGTTACCTAGGTACTGAGATTCGAAATTGTCCAGAGATATTAAAGATTGAAGCCACAGCAAACAAAAGCCCACTTTCTGACATCTGAAAACGTGATAGTCCTTGATGTCACTTCAAAGATGGTCGCAAAGGGCAGGGGTGGGCGTTGGGCAATGCAGATGATGGCTCTGTCTTATTACAGGATGGACCCAGCATGAGACCAGCACCTGCCATACAGTGGGAAGGCAATGGTGTCATCATTGGAAACTAACGGAAGCAGATGAATGATGTTTATTTCTCAGAAGAGGGCATGACTCAAGAGTGAAAAAGCCCACTAAACTAGGCAAATTAGAAAACTCAAGGCACTTTTAAAAAAATCATACCATACACCAAGAAAACTGTCTTAAGCAATATGTGTTTGAAGAAAACCATCCTGGTCTGCAGGTTAAGTTACCAAAGGGAGTTGCTATTACCAAACCCAGAAAACCCAGTGTGGTAGAGCAATATTATACATGCTATTGTCTCCCCAAGCAGAGTTTTATCACAGATAAACGCACCTGTCAGAATGGCTAAATCCAGTTCCAGAAAGCACTAGGAGTCTTGGAAAGAAGGTGATATATCTGTCTACAGGAGCACCCTGTAGATACATCCCTCTCAGGAGCACCACCCTGGAATGAACTTGGCAAGTAGCACTTCAGATGTGGAAACCTTCAGAATGTCAGCACTGAAGCAGAAGAAATAGCTGCAGCCACTCTGGACTTCTGCTTGTCTGCAGGTATTTATTACGGACAGGGCAGTTCAATGACAGCTCCTAGCCACCTGCTTCTTTTCAGCCTTTCCCAACCAGAGTGGCAAGAAAGCCTTCAGGTCTCTTAGCTGCATAGGTTGAACAGGAAGTTCCAAGGCAGGGCGCCACAAAAAGGGGGGATGCTAAAAGAAAGAGTGAGTGCAGGGAAGACCAGAGCAGGAAAGGAAAAACTGTCTGAGGAATTTTAGAGCTTCAAGATATAAATGGTTTCTTTATCATTACTGGACCACACAATGATACTGCATATTACTAGGGCACGACCACCTAATGGTATTTATTGGCAGCTGGCAGTGGGTGGCGTTGACTGAGAGGTGGAGTGCCCAACAAATTCTAAGACAAATTCAAATACCTGAGTTGCTATCTGGATTTTAATACTGTTCTTTCATCCAAAAGTTTACAATTTAGAACTCCATGAGACTCAAAGAGCTTATGTAATGTTCATGTAATACAGGTCCTCAAATGTTTAAGACAGTTTCCCATATGCAAAAATGATACAATTGTTACTATTGAAAAAATGTATCATTAGTAAAGCTTAAAGAATGCTTAATATACAAAACAGTGTTTCTCAAAAACACTGGCTCAGTCTTTGCAGTTTAAGGCACAGACTCTATGCTTGCCTACATGTCTGAGATGGCCATTCGTGTTTTATAGAAAAGTTAAGACATATTTTTAAAAATAGTTTAAAAAGTGAGGAGAACCAAGTGGGGAAGAAAGTGAAGGAGGCAGGAGAAGCCACCATGGTTTAGGTGAGCCATAAAAACATGGTCCAGGGGCTGGCTAAATAGAGTGAAGAACAGATCAGATGAAACATAACAGAGTCTAGCATGGCTGTCCTCTAAGAGGATTCACCCAGCGGCTGACTCAGACAGATGCAGACACCCACAGCCAAACAGTGGATAGAGCTTGGGGACTCTTATGGAAGAATAGGAGGAAGGACTGTGGGTCCTGAAGGGGTTAGGAACTCCACAGGAAGACCAACAGAGTCAACTAACCTGGATCCTAGGGCTCTCAGAGTCAGAACCACCAAAGAACACACATGGGCTGGACTAAGACCTCTCCACACATATGTAGACATGCAGTTTGACCTTCAGGTGGGTCCTGAACAAATGGAGCAGGAGCTATCCCAGAAGCTGTTGCCTGTCTGTGAGATATATTCTTCTAGCTGGGCTGCCTTGTCTGGCCTCGGGGAAAGAGCAAGTGTCTAGCCTCGCATAGACCTGATGTGTCAGAGTGGACGGATACTGGGGGTTGGAGGGGGAGCCTACCCGCACAGAGGAAAAGAGGATGGGGTTGGGGGAAGGATTGTGGTAGGGTGACCAAGGGGGGGGCCAATGAGAGGGAAAATAAAATAAATCTAAAAACAAAGTTTAAAAAGAAAGATTCTAATCCATTAAAACGAGCTTACCTCAGGTCCCTGTGCCACAGGGACAGCCTATGTGACATTTGAACTTGTGGAAGCAGAGGGAAGAAGCTGTCCCATAGTCTCTGAGTCAGATGGTGGCTTCCTTCTCTTAGGCCCTCTCTGGGTAGACCTCACAAGCTCACCCGGTGATTTTGAAGGCAAGTTTCAAAATGAAACTTTCTAATGCATGTTTTTAAAGTACTGCATTAGCCTTAACGTGCTCCGTGACCTGACAAATACCCCTTAATCTAGTGCAGTGGTTCTCAGCATTCCTAATGCTGTGACCCTTTAACCCAGTTCCTCAGGTTGTGGTCACCGCAAACCATAAAACTATTTCATTGCTACTTCATGACTGTATTTTGATACTGTTAAGACTCATAATGTAAATATCTGATATTCAGGATATCTGATATCAACCCACAGGTGAGAACCAATGATCCAGTGGTGGGTGACATTGCCCCCCACTGTAAGAAACTCTTCAAGGAATCAGAAAATCCCATGGTAAGTTCCAGAATGGAAGAGGGTCTTCAGTCTTGACACCCTCAAGACTGACAAGGATTGCTTATTGCGGATTTTCTAACTCAGCCACAGAGATTATCACTCCTTACAAGGGGTTACCAACAAATGACAAAAGTAGACCATTTCCCACCACCCAAAATTTCCCTGGTCATCAGGTAATGCAAGGCTTCTTTGCTGGAAAGCTTGGAGCCAGATGCTTTCCTGTTCCACTGGAATGTATGTGTGTTTGCATACGTATGTGTCTACGTCTATGTGTATGAATATGTTTATCATGTATGTACCCATATCTCTAGCCTTTCTACCTTTTATATTATGAGACCTGGTTTTCTTAAATTGCCTAGCATGGCCTTGAACTCACTCTACTTCAGGTAGAACTGTAAACCTTAGCCTCCTGGGTAGCTGAGATCCTCCTGCCTCGGTCTCCCAAGGAGCTGGGATGCCAGCCTGTACCACAAGCCCTCAGTTCAAACTTTTGTTAGAGACATAAATAAAGGACTAGGTTCGGAAGCATTCTTCTATTTCCACTAGTTAAATAACCTTCCCATCTATTCTATCCCTCTTAGGAACCTTCTAGAACAAAGAGAAGAGGATTTCTGCCTCCCAGTTCCTCCTCAATGAACAAGAAATGACTTCTGCTTACCCCACCCCCACCCCGCACATACCGTTCCTTCTCTGTCTCAGCCATTTTTTATCATTCAGGATACATCTTTAAAAAATTACAAATTTTCTTTATAATAATTTTATCATATCTATATATAAACTTTGTAAGTACAAAAATTAAAAAAAACAATGATAGTTCAAGGTTTGAGGACACGGTATAGTACCTCATGAAAGTAGTCATGAGGAGAGAGAGATGTTAGTGACATTACATTATTAATGACACACCCTGGGTTAGATAGATGTATCATAATTTGAAACTGTAGAGAAGGAGTTTGGTGTCATGAGCCCTGGAGTTGGACCCTCTGGGCTCAGATACAGATTGTATTAACATGGGCAAGTAGCTTAATTATTTCACAGCTGTGTTCTCATCTACAAAGTAGATGTGATAAGACTTGCGATACTTAGATGGGCTAATATAAACTTGAAAATACCAAAGAATTCATTAATTAATTACATCAGCATTATTATTACTATAACACAGTTTAAAAGAATGACGTTCGTCAGGAGTCTGAGGAAGGGCGGACAAGAATCCTCTGTAGTCTGGGAAACCTAGTGAGAACCTGTTCACGGTTGAGTGAGAGCATGTCTACAGTAGAGGGCCATGAGGAAATACAATTCTACCCACACGGACTTGGAATGAGGCCCCTGACCCTGTTTCATGAAAATGCTACAGAGTAGCACCGATTAGGAGCCTGTTGGGGGAAGAATACAGAAGTGTTCATAGGTACATCCAAACACAGTTGGAAAAGCTCAGGTCTCAAACATTGAGTTCCTGGGGTCAGCGGTAGGAGAGAGAAAGAGAGAAAGAGAGAAAGAGAGAGAGAGAGAGAGAGAGAGAGAGAGAGAGAGAGAGAGAGAGAGAGAGAGAGAGAATATGTTTGCATGAATAAACATGCTTGCAGAATGTCTGTAACTAGTGTAACTAGTGTTAAGAGCAGAAGCCTTAAGAGTGACTCTTTCACGCTTAGAGTTGGACATCTCACATTCTAGCCTAGGGTAAGTCAAAGCTCTCAGAGACAAGGAAACAGGCTCTGTGGGAGAAAATAAAAAAGGAGGGCCATTCAGCTTCCTATGCCTACTTAGCACTGAAGAGTTCTTTCCTTTTCCTCATACTCTTGTGAGGCGTCCCTTTCTCTGTGCCTGGCGCGCTCTCTCTCTCTCCTCTCTCTCTCTCTCTCTCTCTCTCTCTCTCTCTCTCTCTCTCTCTCTCTCTCTCTCTCTCTTTTTCTCCCTCCCATAATCTCACCATTTCCCTGTGCACGACCCAGACCCTCCAGATTCCACCAAACCTCCACTGCTCAGGAACTTGGCAGAAGGGCCCCCAACTATACAATTATGGGGTCGTACACCTCCGCTTGCTTTTGACCTTGCAAAGGGTCCAGTGGCTTTTGAACTTATTTTTCAGGCGAGAGACTGCTGGCATGAATTAGCAGGCACTTTCCCCCGCCTTTAGGTTGCAGCTTCCTCTTGGAGGTTGCAGGCTGTTTCGTTCTTCCTGCCCCTTCTCTTTCACGCTTGTCTGCCTATGCTCTATCCACCCACCTGCCCACCCCGCACACCCAATTCTCAGGCTCCTTTCTTCACATGTCAGTCATCAATCTCCATTTATACACAAGCCCGTGGAGTCACGATCACAGGATGACGCGGGAGGAAAAAGAATTCAAGATTCTAGGCAGACTGATTCGCAAGCCACCTACTTCCTGCACCGGAACTCGGCTTCTAGGGAACCACGCCTGCTGGGGGGGATCTGGGCCACCAGAACCGGGTCAGCACGAAGGCGCCCAGGCTCAGGGGAAATTTATTGGTTCCTGGATGAACCAATCAGAGAAAGAGAGTGAGAAGCCATGCATCGTTTGGGGATGGCCAAGATTACAGAGAAGGTGTAAAAGGGAAAGGTGTACAGGACACAGGAACTCCGGGTGATTTTTGGACTCAGAGTCACTAACCTAGGGATTCCGGTCTAAATGCTCTCTTCTTTCCTAGTCTTCCAGTTACGCAAAGCTAAATGGTAAATATTAGGTGGAAGAAAACATTACGTATCCACCATTCACACGATGTTTATTAATAGTCAGTGGAGAAGTGACCGTGGAGTAGCAGAAGGACAACGGAAACCTCCTCTCCCTGTTCCTCGCCCGGCCGTTAGCCTAACTCAGCCGGGTTTTTTTTAAAAATGGAAAATCACTCTGGAGCTCGCCTAACCGCAAAAGCTGATTACTAAAATGCTGTATTCGACACCCAGAGTAAGTTTCTATCTCTCCAAGGACTATGGGAAATGGTAGTGGCATTTACTGGTCGCGCGGAGTTCACAACCTGCTATAAAGCCCAGTGAGCTTACAGAAAGACCTTTCGGAACGTGCAGTCACGCGCACCAAGCCGACCGCCTCGGGGAACACATCCCGCAAGCATCGACCTCACGCGGGGGCACAAGGATGGGGGGGGGGGGGCTTGAACACTGATACAGGTTTGCCTAACATGTTGCAACTTCAGCAGAGCTGTTTTGCCCACTTTTCCCCCCAAAGTGTTACAGACCCCTTATTATCAGAGCGGTCCAACCTCTGCGTTCCCACGGTCCTGCACCGTTGCCATCCTCCTCTGCCACCCACCGCTTGGTCCGAAAGCCCATACCGGGGTTTGGGGGTGGGGGCAAAGAGGGGGAAAGGGAACTGGGCAGTGTAAGCAAAAAGGCTCTCTCCGAGGCCTGGGAGGCCAGAGCTGGTGGAGAACCTTAGTGCCCAGAAGCCGGGAGAGGAAGGAGCTGGAATGGTGCGGGGAGGGGCGGCGAGGAGATCGGGGTGCGCCGGTGCACTCACTCTGCGTAGCCGGTGGCCCAGGGCAGCCTCCGAGTCTCCTTGAGGATGAGGATGGGGCGGGCGATGTGGTCTGCGCTGCACTCCACCTCATCTTGTGACAGCCCGAGGAACTCCGGCCGCCCGTACGGGAAGCGCAGTGGCAGGTCCGAGCCTCCGCAGCCGCTGCCGCCGTGCTCGGAGCCGGAGCTGCCAGCCATGATGCCGCCCATGAAATTGGCCACGGCAGATTTCACCCGAGTGAGCATATTACTCCGGCGCCGGGCAGCCGCTGAGCGAGCAGGAGGCGGCGGCCGGCCGAGGCGCAGCGCGGGGCATGCAGGCTGCGGCGGGCGCGGGGCGCACGGGTGGCGGTGGGGACGCTGGGACGCGCGGCTCCGGGGAGCTCAGTGCTGCAGGGGGCCGAGCCCCGGCCTCCCGTGCTCCCTGACGCCGCCGCCGCCACCTCTCCCGGCGACACTTCCGCAACCGGGCGACATGGAGCGAGCGGGCGGGCGGGCGGTTGGGGAGGGACAGAGAGAGCCCCAGGAGCGGTTGGCGGGCGGCGGCTGCGGCGGGTCCCTTCCC
This sequence comes from Mastomys natalensis, assembly GCA_021653895.1. Taxonomy (NCBI): domain Eukaryota; kingdom Metazoa; phylum Chordata; class Mammalia; order Rodentia; family Muridae; genus Mastomys; species Mastomys natalensis. Next base: position 157,161 of record JAJTUV010000854.1, on the reverse strand, counting down.
CGCCCCCCTGCGCCCCGCTCCTGCGTGCGCGGTGCTGAGCCCACCCGGCGAGCCCGCGGACCCGCCGCTCCTGCTGCCACGGCTACCGCCGTCGAGTCATGTGATGATCAGGCTGCTGCACGGGCTCCGGCTGCGGCTCTGGCCCAGCCTCAGCCCCTCCCCTGCCGGCCGAGCACGGCTAGCTCCGAGACCGTGACCTCAGGAGGAAGACGCAGCCAGGCCTGGTCGGTACCTGGCGAGGAGGATGGGGGCGCTGTGAGCTGGTGGCTGGACAGGTGTTAGGGGCTGTCACATGGTCTCAGGCCGCTGGGAGATGCCAGAAGAGGGGTAGGCGCTGGGAGGAAAAGTGCCTTTGACCTCCGGAAAAGAAACTTCGGGAAGACAGGTGCAATCGGGGTGGTGGGCGGTCTCCCCAGTCCCGCGATAGATAGGAGCAGATCTACCCAGTGCTGGAGTCTCCACTACACAATGGGGACGCAAGGATCGGTTGAAGTTTTTCTCCGAGGCAGCTCGAGAATCACTTTCCTTTTTCTTTGATTACCTCTACACGTGTTACTGTGGGGGGCACACACCTTGCTTCGCAGGTAGACTGCTTTTACTTCTACAGAAAACAAAAGATCTCCAAGAAGCCAGGAACATGCCGGGTTGTTTAACAAATGTACCACAAGCTCTTTCCTCTAATACAGCGACAGACGTATCTTTGCTACTGCAGTATTTTAACGGCACAAAAATTAAGGTCACGTGGAGAGCTAAAGAAAAACAGAACACAGCCACTGAATTAAATGTAAACTTAAAAACAAGCAGATGTTTAAAATAATATATACTTTGGAGATCTTATGTTAATTTAAATGTCTTGAGAATAATAAATGTGCTTAACGTTTGTTAAGTATTGGTTTTGCTTCATTAAAAACAAACAAGCAAATAACTTTTGCCCCAGGACAGGTTCATGCTAAACTGTCTTAAGTTGTGTTCCACCCGCGACCTAGCATTTAAGACTGGACAATGTGTGCAACTCAGCTCGAAGTAGCTCCCTAAGAATTGTAGGAAGAATACAGTGTAGGAAGAATACAGGAACACAGGCCCTTATCCTTAGAGACAGTGGTGGTTCAGGTGCTGGAGAGAGGGTGACCCAAGTGCTGAAGAAAGGGGTGCCCCAGGTGCCCAGCACTCCCGGTAGAGAAACCCTGTCTTAATATATATATATTAAGACAGGGTTAATATATATATTAAGACAGGGTTTCTCTGTATAGCCCTGGCTGTCCTGGAACTCACTCTGTAGACCAGGCTGGCCTCGAACACAGAAATCTGCCTGCCTCTGCCTGCCAAGTGCTGGGATTAAAGGCATGCGCCACCACTGCCTGGCCCTAGAATCTTTTTTAAAAAGGTATTTCCTCCCCTTGACCATTTTGCTTTAGATAATTACAGTATTTTAAATGTTTACTGAAACACCACTACTCTCAGTGCATTGTTTTTTAAAGTTAAATTTATTTATTTTTATGTTATATACATTGGTGTTTTTCCTGCCTAAATGTCTGTGTGAAGGTGTCAGATCCCCTGGAAATGGAGTTACATAGACAGTTGTGAGCTGCTATGTGGTTGCTGGGAATTGAATTCAGGTCCTCTGGAAGAGCAGCCAGCGATTGCTTTTAACTGCTGAGCCACTTCTCCGGCCTCTCAATGCATTATTTTAATGTGTTTAATGTTTTTTGGTACTGAATGCACGTTAGTTTTATTTCAGTCCTCTTCATCCTTTAATTATAAAATGTGGTCAGAGGGCTGGACCAAGGGCTCAGCCATTTACAGGACTATGGTTCAATTCCCTGCACCCACATGGTGGTTCACAACCCTCTGTAACTCCAGTTCCAGGGGATCCAATTCCGTCTTCTGGCTTCCTCAGGTAACGCCCTGATGCAATAATGTCCAGACATACATGCAGCCAAATTACCCACCCACATAAAATAAAAATAAATCTAAAATAAAAACTTTTTAATGGCTCCGGTTTTTGAGTGATGTCATTTCAGTTCCTTCTTAATATTTGCATGGCTAACCTGTAAACTTTTGAATGGTGAGTCTCTCACTGTGCATGTTTTGTTTAAACATACAAACTCATCACAGGCTCTGGAATTCTCTGGTTCCAAGATAAGCTTACAGTCCCCCTTTCAAGCATTTCTTATAATACAGCTTTTAATATTATGGTTTAGATGTTTCAATAATCATGTTTTGTTGAGCTGAGCTTAATATGAGTCTTCTCGTCACTTTACGGTTCTGCTTTAGTATACATATGAAACTGGATTTTAATAAAACACTACTGTCTGATTTATCTTCAGTTTCAAAGTAGTGCCCAGCCACGGTATACTACAAATAAATAAAATCCAGTGGTCCAAAGCTGTAATGAAAAAGTAAAAGATTCTTTAATCTCCCAGGGCATAACCACTTTTGATACTTTTCCATAAGCTTCCAATCTCTTTCTGAAATAGGATGTGTAGCACAATTAAAATTGGAAACATTAGCAAGCTTAGTGAAGCAATCCTTTAAGAAGCTACTGTGTTTCCTCTCTAACCTGATTATTACCTGTCACAGAACAGTGCCGTCGTCCAGAGCTTGTGCAATATACTCTTCCTGAGAACTTAGCCCTGAAAGTCAGTCGAGCTTCTTGACTGCCTTGCCTTTGATTAGATTGACAGCAAGAGATGAAAGTGAGTTTTGCTTTTTTAATTTAAGGTGGGGGGGTCCTTATTACTGTTAGAGGCACCCCTAAAAATAAGCACCTTTCCTGTGTACTATATATGCCACTCCTGGAAAAAAACTGAGCAGCTAGATTCAAATAATACAGGGATCAGGAACTGAGAGACTTTGATTTGTTTGTTACACACTGTACATAGGGTAAAGGTACCTGCCTCTCGTGTTTGCAGACTACTCATTTGAGAGAGACTGTTTTGGATGTTTTTCTTGGAATCTCATTGCCATGATACTATACCTCTGTTGCTATCATTAAGAATGGTTGTTTATAAGGAAAGAAAAAAAAAAAAAAGCCCAGATAGGTGGTTTTGTTGTTGTTTCCCTTAAATGATCATCGATTCTCTTAAAATGTTTACTGACAACAAAATGAAACAACAACTTGCATTGTAAAAACCTGGCAGCCATCAAGGCTAATGCTAAACACATGATGGCAGCCATCCCTGTCAACGGAAGTTCAAGGTTAATGCCTTCAATATAAGAGACACTAAGACCCTGCACACTTGCAGGATGAGCTGCCAAGGGCACACTCCACCTGCAGCAAACCTCGTCTCCTTAGCCCAGTATACTCATGGGGAAAAAAAAAAAAAAAACCTGGGTCAAACACAAACAGAGAATGCTCTACAAATGCATAACGAGATAGTTCCACAAGTCAAGATCCTGACAGAGAAGGAAACAACGACAGGGTCCTTCGGCGCTAAGAGACACCCGAAGTGTGGTGCCAATATGAACACTTTAGTCTTGACATTGACTTGAGAGGAAGTGGTGGGACGGAGAAATAGGATATATTATTGTGGAGAGATGAAGCAAAAACTAGGAAGACTAAATGGGGAAGGGGATGGAAGAGAAGGGTAAAGGAGAGAATTAATGGGGAGGAGCAGATACCACTAAAGGCTATTTGCCCAACTATATGGAAACCTGCTACTGTAGAAGCTTTTATATATATGAAAGGAATGTAAATGGAGCCACCAATAGGGCAGACAAGACCTGAACTAAACATTTTTTTACCACTAAGTAAAAGTAAAAGCCTCCAGAGCCAGGCTACAACTTCTTGTGCTGTTGACCCAAGGGGCCCCATGGAAACTCCTAAACATTCGGGCTATTGCCAAGGATATTGGTTACTCTTCACAACCTGATGGTAAAGTCCTACTGCTGAAGATAACACTTACATATGATGGTGAACACGGAGATGCTGACCTGGTACCTAACTAGAAACTTCGCCCTTCACGATTAGAGATCATGGTACTGAAAGTTACTCTGCACTCTACAGGAAGAGAAAGGCCCTCATCGTATCTCCCAGCTACAGATCTGTGACCTAAAACAGTGACCTGCCTGTGAGATATACTGGTGTGATATTGCCATCAATGTTATGGGACCAATTAAGCACTTTCTGATTGGATTTGATATTGTTAAGATGGCCAAGAACTGAGACTGGGTAGGTCATAGATCTAGGGGAAAATCTAATCCTATCATTATGATGAAGGAACAAAACAGTAAAATGACGCATAGTAGCATATTGCTGTACCCACAAAGCTTAACCTCACCCAACATACGTTGGAGAAATGTCCTCTTACATTAGTTAGTAGATGACAACTAACACAGAGACACTAGAGAATGTGTGGAAAGTGAGAGACTTCAGAGCACTCAGACCTAAAGAGCATGCCTGCATCGAATCCCTCCCCTCGGTACTCAGGAGCTATGTGGAAGAGGCAGAGGGGATGGGTGACGTCAAGGAAACAGCACCTTCCAGAAACAACAGAACGGAGGCAGGTGCAGAAATGGCAGCAGCACGCACAGACACACGGGGTTTCAAGCCAGCTGTCAGAAGGGGGAACTGGAAGCGAGCTCCCGCCCCTAACCAAGTTATCTGCGGTTGATGCTTGCTGGCAAGGAAGCAATCATTGTCTCCAATGGATTCTCACCTAGTATATTAACCAGATTTCAGGGAGTGCCTAATGTCCAGGGATAGATGGCCAACACAAGAATGAACTCAGTGGTATTTTGTAGACTTTTGGGTTTTCTGGTTTTTTTTGTTTTTCGTTTGTTTGGTTGGTTTTGTCTCATTTTGCTTTGTTTTGGGTTTTTATTTTTTGTTTGTTTGATTTATTGGTCTTTTGCTTGTTTGTTTTATTTTGTGTATGTGTATGTTTCTTTTTTGTTGTTTGTTGCTTGTTTGCTTTAAGAGGAGATAAGAAGGAAGAAAAGAAGGGTGGAAGGAAGGGAGATGGAGAGGGAGGGAGGAGGGAGGGAGGGAGGGAGGAAAAGGGAGGGAGGGAGGAAAGAGGAAAAGCAGAGGAAGAAAGAGAAAAAAACATAAAGCTGGATGGGTAGGGAAATAGGGAGGGGCTGGGGAGGATCTGGGAGGAATTGGAGAATGAGAAAACGTGATCAAAACATACTGAATGAAAATGTTTTTTCAAGAAAAACGTGAATGAAACAAAATTTACTTAAAAAATCTTTGGGGATGCCTAATCTTTTGTCTTCTCTGGGTCTTAATTGAATGAAAGACAGTTGTGTTGAGAGGCTGGAGAGATGTTTCAGCAATGAAGAGCACTTGGTTCTGCAGAGGACCTGGGTTTGGTTTCCAGCACCCACACAGCAGTTCACAACATTTTGTATCTCCAGTCCCAGGGCATCTGCTGCCCTCTTTTGTATCCATGGACACTAGGCACACACATGGTGAACATACAGACATGCAGGCAAAACATCCTTATACATAAGATAAAAATGAAAAAAAATCCTTAAAAGTTTAATAAAAAGAATAGTCTTGGGATACATATTAAATGTATAAATATTCAGAAACACATATTCAAATATCTATTTATATATAAATAAGTTCATTTGTAATATTCAAATATAAATATTCAATTATATAATGAAATTCGATGAGAAAAAACATTCCTTGTATATTTGTGGTATCGACCACTACAGATGAAAAAAAAAATCATCATATCATAATCAGTGTAGTGCCATACCAAGTCTTTAAAAATAGTCAAGTATTTCCCAAGTTTTCTTTCTTTCTCTTTCTTCCTTCTTCTCTTTAAAATATTTTTTATTGTGTTTCCCTTCCCACAATCTCCCCCAGTTTTTTTCCCACCTCCCTACACACCCAACTTTAGAGTCTCCTCCTTTTTTCTTTCCAAAAAAAAAAAAAAAAAATTGCAAAAAATATAACAAACAAACAAACACAAAACCAGTAAGGAAAAAAATACCCCCCAAAAGAAACAAAGAGTCCATAACAAAACAAAACAAAACAAAACCACAAAGTTTGTTTTGTGTTGACCAGCTTTGTGTGGGCATGAGGTAACAACTTCTCAATAATAAAAATTCAGGTTGAGGTGTTTCTTCAGCACCAGCGCAGACATCCACCACCAGGGCACAGGTTTAAGATCATCTCTCCAAACTTCTTTTAATAGACTTCCATCTTCCTCAACTCATATGGCCACTGTCTGGTGAGGCAAACTGATTTTTGAAATAGCGGCCTCCATTTTCCAGGGCATATTACATGTGCCACACTATGTGTCATTTAATAAGTTCACTATTACTATATATGTTTGACTTTTTGCTAGAGATAGTCCAACACCTAACTCATTTTTTCAATTGAGTCTGAGTTGAAACTTAAAAATATATTGTAGAGAGGATTTTTATGCACTTACGCTGTTTTGTCTCTATGACAATCCTTGACAGACACAAAATTTGACAGCATGCTTTTGCCTATGTTGCTTTTCCAAATCCTAGTCTTTGAAACATGCATACAGTCATGGAAACATGCACAGTTCTTTCAAAATTTAAGCAGAACACGTACCATTTGTCTGAATCTGCCCACTTTTCACTGAGAAAGCTCCCTTCATCCAGAATTTTCTTTGTTATGGCTTCAGTTTTCTTTTGAGACATTGTCAAAACAACTCTGGGATTGAAAATTAAATAAACAGTAAGTGTACTGACTGGTTTTGTGCATCAACTTGACACAAGCTAGAGTCATCAGAGAGAAAGGAGTCTCAGTTGAGGAAATGCTTCCATGAGATCCAGCTGTAAGGCATTTATTTTCTCAGTTAGTGATCAATGGGGAAGGGCCAAGTCCATTGTGGGTGGGGCCATCTCTGGACTGGTGGTCTTGGGTTCTATAAGAAAGCAAGGTGAGCTAAGACATGATGAGCAAGGCTAAAGTAAGCACCGTTCTCTACGGCCTCTACATTAGTTCCTGCCTCCATGTCCCAGCCCTGCTTGAGTTCCTGTCCTGACTTCCTCCAGTGATGAACTACAACCTGGAAGGGTAAGCAGAATAAAACCCTTTCCTCCACAGCTTGCTTATTGGCCATGGTGTTTTGTCCCAGCAGCAGAACTCCTAAGACACTCAGTGTTTACCTTTGTTATGAAAATTAATTGAGAGCAAACTGAAAGCCAGGTTTGAGCCTTTCTGCCTCTCGGCTGTGGATGTGTTGGAAGTAGAGGACTGTTTGTGAAGCATGGTGGGCCGGGTGTGAGGTGCCGCCTGGGTGTGGAAGCATCCCTCATAATTAAGAATGCTTGCGTGCCTCCCAAATAACAGGAAATGAGATCGTTTGATAAGTGAAAGCATTGCCCTGCTCTTCACTCACCAAGTCACCATGAGTGCCTGTTACATTTGATGGTATGGATTCTACTGTCTGCCTCGGAAGACGCCACACACCACCGTAAAGTAGAAGTCAGGTGCGCATTTTGAGCGACACTGCAACTTGATGCCTACTACAAAATGTAGGCTTAAGAACTGTTTAATTAAGTCACGAAAATTGCAACGAAAGAAAGAAAGAAAGAAAGAAAGAAAGAAAAGAAAGAAAGAAAGAAAGAAAGAAAGAAAGAAAGGGAAAAGAAAAGAAAGAAAAGGAAAGACAAGAACCCTTCATGATTTCTGTAAGTTGATTCTGTATTGGATCTCATTTATAGCTCTCCTGGGTCACAGCGGCTCACAGGTGGCTGATTGGACATCTCCATATTGGAGGATACATTGTTACAAAGTGTAATTAGTTCTGTGGAAACTTTCAAAGTAAGATCAAGGACTTGACAGTGAAGTTTTTAGGTAGGACATCATGTTTGGATGTTGGGAGCAGCCTGGGTCATGCTGTTAATTATGCAGAAGTTCTAAATTCTGTATAACTGAAAACATCTTTATAAGAAAGACTGCACTATTACCAATCTCTTGCTAAACCTTTATACAGTGACTCCCCTTTTTAATACTACCTATTCTCTATCACCACTGCCATTTAAAAATCACTGCAATAGGGATTATTGTTACAAGGTAATATTGTTACTAAAGTAGCAAGGAAGGTTGTTTTCTCAGTGGCAAATCTTTCTTTGTTCAGAAAAATGCTCTAACTTTGCAAGAATTAGAGCAATCAAGCACCTAAAGACAGCTTCTTCCCTGGGGAGCCGCTCTTCTCTCCTGGCTCAGTGTACGGATGACAGCTGTCTTCAATATGTTGAAATGCAAGATAACTTGCTTTGTCCTTTCTTTTGTCATTTGCTGTATTTTGAACAAAGTGAGAGTGATTTCTATGCTTGTCTGTAAATATATCAGGACAATTGCTCCAAAACCAAAATATAGTCTCACATGGTATTCAAAACCAGGATGACATTATCCCCAGTTTAGCTCTTGTTATGAACACATCCTGATGTTAGTTAGCTAGCTCCATTCATGATTTTAAAACTGGAATCTGTAATACACCTGGGTAATTGTCTCGGTTCTCTTCTAATTAATTAGCTTGGCTTTGGAAAGCTGGCCTAGGGGTACCCTCCTCTACCTATGCAGTGACAGCTCCCTATGGGCAACCCAGATCAGCTACAGAGTTGCTAGAAAAGGGATTGGTCCCATTTCAGACCTGCTGAATAAGGTCCCTAGGGTGGAACCCAGTACCTAGTTTGATAAATCTTTGGAGTAACTTTTCTACAGACAACTTGAGAAGCATCCATACAAAGATAATGAGTAGGGATTTTGGATAGGTAGTGTCTTAGTTTGGGTTTTATTACTGTGTAGTGACATCATGACCAAGGCAACTCTTATGAGGCCAACATTTAACTGGGGCTGACTCACAGTTTCAGAGGTTCAGTTCATTACCATCATGGTGGGAAGCATGACAGCGTGCAGGCGGACTTGGTGTTGGAGAAGGAGCTAGGAGTTCTATATCTTGTTCCAAAGGCAGCAGCAGGAGACTCTACAGGCACCTAGGAGGAGGGTCTCTTCTGCACTTGGTGGAGCTTGAGCACAGGACTTCAAAGTCTACCCCTATATCGACACACTTCTTCCAACAAGGCCACACCTCCTAATAGTGCCACTTCCAATGGGCCAAGCAAATTCAAACCACCACATGCTCTGCCCACTGCTCTAAATGTAAAATACATTTATATTGAATGAGAGTCACCAAATGTATGTTTTTAGAAATATATGACCCATCCCCTTATCTCATTTTTTATGGGTTTAAATTAGTGGAGAATCTGGTATATACTTGCTGTGGGCAGATATTGAATTCTTCAACTTTAGATATGGGTAACTGCTACCTCTTGATCACCCTCCTGGACTGAGTTGCACAGTAGGCCATTTGTTTAGACATATCTTTCTGTCACTTATTAGAAAAGAGCAGGACAATATTTTAAGTATGTTTATATAGATTTACATGTATAATTTAAATATAGAATCATAGAGACATATGTGAAGAACTGAATTTTTTGTTAATGTGGCCAGTAATTAAAAAAAAAAAATCTTGTTATCTTGTGTTTGAAATTGAGGGAAAATTAATTTGAAAAAAGACAGAATAGCAAGAGGAAATAGTTTTTTATATATTAAATAAGATATGTTCAGATGTTCATGAGAAGCTTAGAAAGGCAGTTTAAGTTCAGAGTTCTGATCTTAATTGAATAGTGGAGAGAGAGGAGATAAAACTCTTAGATGGAGTGAGTAAGTGGGTTTATGAATGAAAGATGGAATTTGTTTTTAGAAACAGGAGGTAAGACACACTCTCAGATTTTCCTGCTTCTGTGAACTTGAGTGATCTTCACAGCTGGCGTTGCCCCCTGAGAGAGGTGGGGGTGTTTAGGACATGCTTCCTCAAAATACAGCCCCCTAGCATTGGAAGACACTCTTCTACCAGCTGGCCTTTCTCTGTTTAAATCCATGGTCTCTTTTTCCATTAATTGTTGTTTATGCATGTGTGTGTGTGTGTGTGTGTGTGTTTCTAAGTATGCTCTAAGACTGCTGTTTAATGTTACTCCTTTGTATGCTTTCAGGGATGAGTGGTTGTTTCTATACCCCTCACATCACTCAGGAGTCAAGAGTATTGCTTTTTCTGCACTTCTAAAGCATTTTTACATAATCCTATAACACATGGCACAATCATCTGATTCCTGAAATGCAAGGAAATTGAAATCAGAGCTAACTGCTCTTTTTTTTTCCCTTTTGGATTTACAGCATATATTATATATTAAATAATAGCTGAATAAAAAATAATCAAATGATGATGGGCAGAGTGAAAGGGTGGGACTCTCTCACTTATCAAAAAGCCAAGTGGAATAAGTGGCAATGATGGTTTATAGAAACAAAGGAAGGTAGATGAAAAGGCTCATAAAGCTAGCCTGGTGTCCATGAATTCCCAATGTTGTCTAGGAGTTTACCCAAATTAATATAGTTATCATATAATTCAGGTGCTTCTATGTGTCAGAAATATTTAACATATGGCTACAACAAAAATTTCTCAAAAATTTAAATAGGATCTACTTCCTTTTTTTCTTCCTAATGTCAAAACTTGCTCTACTACAGGAAATAGTGTTTTACTGGCACAAAGACAGACATACAGAAAAGTGGAATAAAACAGCATTGAAAGATGTGGCGCTGGAGATGGAACTCAAGGCATTAAGTAATATTGGGGTACATTCAGTCATTTAGGTATATCCTCCATAGCTGAATACTTTCCAATGGGGATCTTAAGACCATCTTTTGGTGGAAGGTATCTTATTCATTAAGGAATAAAGAAGGACAAACCTAAGGTGAGAGCAGAGTCTATATTTGAAAATCTGATAAAAGATTAAAATGGAAAAATGTGTAGAAAAACCCTAAAATTCAACAATAGAACAAGAACAAATCAACAAGTGAGCAAACCACCCAGCAAGTATGTTGGCACATTTCTTTATCATCTAATGCATAGGAAGCTGAGGTGGGGTGGGTGGGTTAGAATTTTGAGGCTAGCCTGAGTTACATGAGAGACTCTGTCTCAAAGCAAAACATAAGTAAAACAACAAATGAAACCAATCAAACTATCCAGTTCAAAAGGAAGCAAAGATTTGACACCAAGAAAATACAGAATGGACAATAAGCACACACAAAAAAATCTTTGTTTAAATCACCAATCACTATGGAAACACAACTCAGAACTACTGATAAAAAAAAGTCAGATCCCTTTAGAATGGTAGCACAAAGTCTGGACAATGTCAACTGTTGATTACGGTTTAATTCAAAGCTTTGTGTTCTTTTGGCAGGGGTGGTATGGTGGTTCTGGCAGGGAGATACACGGAGATATGGTCGTTCTGCTGCTGTTGAAGACTATATCAGTTACTAAAAAGCGAAACACATAACTGCCATTTAATCTAGCATTTTTATTTCTGAATATGTACTGAAAAGAACTAAAAGCAGGTAAGTAATGATGTTTTGAGTGACCCTATGGTAAAGGCACTTCAACATTCAACTTAAAATTCAGATTCAATTTTTGTAAATATTGTGGTTCTCATAGACATTACCTGTGGTACTTGGGTCTTTTTTTTTTTTTTTTTCCTTCTTTAGTTGTCAACCTGACACAGCCTAGTAGAGTCACGTGGAAAGAGAGACTGAGGTTGGCCTATGAGCTTGTCTGTGGGAACTTGATTGCTTAGCTGATGTGGGAAGACTCAGGCTGCCTGTGGGCGGTGCCGTTCTGTGGGCAGTGCCGTTCTGTGGGCGGTGCCTTTCTGCTGTTGTCTGGCTTTAGGCTCTGGACCGTACTAGTACCACCTACTAAGCATGGATCATTCATTTCTCTCTGCTCTTGACTGTCCACAGGATGTGACTAACTAACTACTCAAGTTCCGCTCCAGCTTTCTGGTGGATGACAACCTAGAGTCGAGAGATAACTGAGTCTTCATTGATTTTTTTTTCCCCCCATCAGGGTGCTTTTAATCACAACAATAGCAGTGAAGCTAGAACACTGTTCCGCCCTTTTCTGGTTTCTATCCAAAAGTTGCTGTGGACTCACTTTTCCTGGTAAGTGTTTGGTTTTTCGTTTGGCACCGTTGTTCATAGAAAAACTTTTAGAACCTACCAAAAGTTGTAAAGCAAGACCGTGAGAGCCATCCTGTGTTTTAAGAGCATTGACTTGGGTTGCTATGAACTGTGGCAGGATCAGGTTTCTTAAGAAACTTCCCAACAGCTCATGGTTTGAGGTGCTGTGGTAATTACGATGCTGCTTTTTCAGCAATGAAATTTTCATATAGGGTACTAGACCTTTGTAGAATAAGTTTTGTTTGTTTTTGAGCAACTGAGATATCGCAAGACAGCAAAAAGTGCTTACTGTATGCTTAGCATATGGTAGATATTTGTCATAGTTAGAGTTTTACTGATGTGAACAGACACCATGACCAAGGCAACTCTTACAAGGACAACATTTAATTGGGGCTGGCTTACAGGTTCAGAGGTTCAGTCCATTATCATCAAGGTGGGAGCATGGCAGCGTCCAGGCAGGCATGGTGCAGGAGGAGCTGAGAGTTCTACATCTTCATCTGAAGGCAGCCATGAGAAGACTGGCTTCCAGGCAGCTAGGATGAGGGTCTTAAAGCCCATACCCACAGTGACACACCCACTCCAACAAGGCCACATCTTCTAATAGTGCTACTCCCTGGGCCTAGCATATACAAAGCATCACAATATTACCCATCATTTTACCAAGGTGTTGTTTTGAGCAGCTGTAATGAAATACCACAGACTTGAGTAATTTATAAACAAAAGAAATTTATTCTTCTGAATTCTGGAATCTGGACGTGGAAAACTAAATACTCCATCTGGGGATGGTCCTATTTGGTTAAAACCTTGCTTCATCTAGTATGGTGGTAGGAGGGACCGGGGGATTGATGGAAGAAAGGTGCTTTGGGAGGGCCTAAAGAGAAGGAGGGGAAGCCAGAGAAGGGAGGGAGGGAGAAAGAGAGATTAAGAGGATTCAATTTGTTTTATTTACTTTTAAAGCACCCATTCCTGACGCAATAGTCTCTCCTTCGTGATAGAGCAAAGACTATTCTTCATCATGTTGCCAGGTGAGGGCGGGGTGGGGGACAAGATTCCAATGTGTGAACACATGAACCATCAAAGTTCCAGGGAAAACACACACACACACACACACACACACACACACACCACAGAGAGAGAGAGAGAGAGAGAGAGAGAGAGAGAGAGAGAGAGAGAGCTTACTAACAGCTCACAGTTGTGTTTGTTCACATGTGTTTTTTCCAAGATGAACTAGGTTTGTAAAGAGGTGGGTCACCACCCTTTGCAGAGGGAACAATTGTTCCATTTACTTACTCAAAAGATTGACAGGAAGAGATCATGTCCGTTGAAAATGAGTTAGACATGACCCACCAAATGGGGCAGTTGAGTGACAGTGCATTGTCTTGGATAGATTGTTTCTCCTTCAACTGTATGGAACTGTATTCAGTTATTGGTTGCTGCAGCTTGCTGCTGGCATTGGGTATCTCTGGAGAATATTTTATAGTGCATTTAAATAGCGCAAGGCAAACTTCATCCTCCAAAAGTTAAAGTGAAGTTTCTACTGAATGAGTGTATTTTTCACTAGTGCAAGCGGGGGCCTGCCTATATTGGAAGTTTGGTGTATTATGGATCTATGTAGTTCAGATAATTATCTTGTAGCAGTGAATTAGTTAAACCGCTTTGGCTCCCGGTGGGTCACAGATGCCACGGTACCCGCCCAAGAGCTCTCTGGATTCATGAATAAAAGACACATATATGTCAGCTGATTTTGAGATGCCTTGACTAGCTCCATGGCTGGGCACTTCTGAACCTCCCTGAAGCTAGAACACACTTCCCTCTGGTAGTCTTGGCTTAACACCTTCTAAATCTATATTTTGGTCTTTGCTGTCCTGTTACCTTCTGGGCAGCCCCACCCCCTAGGGCTGAATTCCCTTTCCACCTACATTGTTGGATACTTTCTCTCCTACAGCTCTAAGTCTGATCCTTCTCCCTCTGAGTCATAGTGATTCTCCCTCTCCTTCCCTCTGATCCCACCCCCCCCCCATCTCTCTGTCCCTTGACCACACCATCTAAAAGTCCTGTCCTGTCTCCTTGCCCAACTATTGTCTGTATGGCAATTCTTTCTTATCATTTGAAGGCAGCAGAGTTTTCTAGAAAGAAAAAATGAAAGCAAATATTAACTCGAAGATGATAGGTAAAATAATCCTCACTGTGCATGGAAGACAAAGGACGAAGAGACATTTTGGGGGGGTAACTCAGTGGGTAAGAGCATTTGCTCTGAAGCGTAAGGACCCAAGTTCAAATCCAGGGGCTCACATCAAAAGCTGGGCTTAGCTACATGTAATTGTGACCTCAGTTTGGGTGAAGATCTCCCTGACTAGCCAGCCAAGCCTAAACAGCAAACTTCCATTTCTGTGACAGACCGTGTCCCAAGACAGTAAGAAGATTGATGAAGAAACCTAGCATTTTACTCAGGATCCCACATGTGCATTCATGGGTACATACACCCATCTACATGGAAAACACACACACACACACACACACACACTCACACACACACACCAATAACTAAACAGAAAAAGCACACCATTTTTTTTTTGTTACATCTGCTGATTTTCAAAGGCAAGTAAATGAACACAAACAAGTAGATTTCCTTTCTCTTCTTTTTTGTTTTGTTTAAAGAGAGGGTCTCATTATCTCAGGATGGCCACAAACTTATGATCCAGCTGCCTCAGCCTCCTGTGTATTGAGACTGTGCACTCCTCCACACAGCTGATTTTCAAAGGCCTGTTTACCTGCCATTTTGAGGAATTTCCATTTCAACTATAGATGGGGTCATACCTGTTGTTTCTCTTTTAACAGTTTTTTAAAATCCCCATTTATGAAGCAAATCTGATTCCTTTCTATGATCAGGCTTAGGGAAGGATGATGATTTTCATTTTAAGTTTTTTCTTACTCCCTTCTCAGTATATCCGTGTTAGCAAAGACCACAGTTGTAAGAGGACTTCTGCCCACTATCTTCTAGAGAGAATCCGTCATGTCTTCTCATCTTGTGGGAGAGCTTGCTTGTTCTCTGGTTGCTGTCCCACAGTCTTCTTAGGAGAAATGGTTTTCTTTGGAAGTACATACTTGCCTCTGTTTATTTTATTTCAACGGGATGGGTTATCAATGAACAATACTGCTTAGTCAGCTGCCCAATAGGAGGATGCCAGACCATAATAGCAACCAACAGTTAACTTTTTTGAGGCCTTGTTCAAGGATCTACAACAGCTAGCAAAACCTCTGGGTCGAGAAACAATTTTACTGGGTCAAGCCACAGATGCCTTTTGGCTATGGTACACCATTTTGCTTATTAGAGAGAGAGAAAAAAAAAAAAGCCCTTAAGTTTAACCAAGGAAAACAGTATCACCCTTTTAAATAACCATTGTGTCCCTTTCAGTTCAATGACACAAAAACCTTCATAATATTAGAACGCCTGGCAGAGGAAGACCTCAATGTATAGTCTGTTGGTTTTGAGAAACCAGAGTTACATCAAAGCCAAATCATGGAGAAGGCCACAGTACATTAGTTTGTTTTGTTAGTTTCCTGTCAACTACCAGGTTAAACTGAAAGGGCATCCCAGGTTTGACCAAGTAGAGGGTGTGCTGATTCTTAAAGAAAAATTCTTAGGTTACTTGGAAAAAATACGGAATAAATACAGGCTTCAGAGGAAAACAATATATTTCTATCTCTTCTTAAGAGATTTTTGATAAAAAAAAAAAAGGTGTAGATTGTGTGGCTCATCTGCACCCCTTCTTAGCTACTTCCCATCCCTGGAGCTCACTTCTAACCCTGGCGTTGGAGACTAGCCTGCCCTGGATTCTCGTTTTCCCTGTCTTTCCCCAAGGTGAAATCAGATTTTCCTCACAAATTCACACCAGCCTGTGCCCCACACTTGGCTACCACATCTCCACAATGCTAGCTCATTACAGAAAGCCATATGTAACCTTCTGGTGCCTAAAATATATATATCCAGAACACAGAACTACTAAGTCCTACATGTCATGATAAAGATGCAATGTTACTTTTATTCCCTGTTTACGGGCGTAAGACACTTTGTTTCTCTTTTCCTTAGTAAATATTAAGGCTGCAGAGATGGCTCAGTGGGTAAAGGCATTTGCTACAAAAGCCTGCTGACGTGACTCTGAGTACTGGAACCCACATCCAAGAGGAAGGAGAGAACTGATTTTGACCTCTGAACTCCACTCATACATGGTGGCACATGTACACCGTGACCGGTATACCAAAACATATACATCATGCTCATATGTACAAAATAGCAAGCCCATGGGATGGGTCTCAATTGGGCTGGTTTTTGGTTGTCCATTCACTCAGTCTCTGCTCAGTTTTGTCTCCAGTTTTAAGGAGCATAGTACTCTGAGTAATTATGGTGTTTATGTTTTGGTTATATCTCTCATCCAAGGTGGAAGGACTACTTTGTCTATCCGACCTTCACCAGTTCAGTTTCTACCAATACTCTAACCCCTTTGCACAGTCCATTTACCCAAGGGGTTCATGGGTTATGGAACAACTTCTTGGTTTAATTTCTTTTATTTCTGAGAATATAATATAGTTACATAATTTTCTCCTTCTATTCTTCCCCCTCAAACCCTCCCATATATCTCTCCTTGCTCTCTTTCAAATTCATGGTCTCTGTTTTTTAAATTAATTGTTACATGCAAGAATGTTCTCTCTCTCTCTCTCTTCTCTCTCTCTCTCTCTATATATATATATATATATATATATATATATATATATATATATATATTGTTTATATATGTTACATAAATATATCTTGCACAGTATGTAGAGTAATAATTGTATGTTTTCAGGGCTTATCATTTTGATATTGGATAACTAATTCATTCATGTGCTCTACCCTGGGGAAGAATATTTCTTCTATTTTAGCATGTCTTAGTTGCCTATAGTTCTTTGTGTAGGAATGAGGCCTCATGGGCTTTCCCATGTCCACTTTAACATGTCTATTGCTGTTGTTCTTGTCCAGCATCTTTGGTCAGTCACTTGGGGAGACCTTCTGAGTGTAGCTTCTGGCATTTCTAAGAGATATAATCTCACAGCAAACTCCTTAGTCCTCTGGCTTTTACACACTCTCTATACCCCCTTCTAGAATGATCTCTGAACCTTAGTGGCCCTCTGACTCTTATAATCTCTCTACACCCTCTTCTACAATAATCTCTGAACCTTAGGTGAGGTAGTTGTATTGTAGATGTAGCCATCAGTTCTAGACTCCACATCTACATATTTTGATTAGTTGTGGTTTTCTGTAATGGTTTCTGTCTGTCACAAAGAGATTTTCTTGATCAGGGATAAGAATTATATTGATCTGTGGGTATGAAGGATAATTACTTAGAATGTAGGTAGGATTGTGATGATTTAATAAAGTGGTAGTTATGGTTCTCCTCCAACATCCATGACTTCACTTGTCCTTGGGGGTTGTCCAGATTTCCAATGCTGGACATGCTTTCCCTCTTGTTGATTGGGTCTGAAGTCCAACTAGAGAGGTATTGGTTACCACCAAGTTATCACTGACACTACTGC
The DNA here is from genome assembly GCA_021653895.1 of Mastomys natalensis. NCBI lineage: Eukaryota > Metazoa > Chordata > Mammalia > Rodentia > Muridae > Mastomys > Mastomys natalensis. Next base: position 139,574 of record JAJTUV010000854.1, on the reverse strand, counting down.
ACCCTTAGGGTTATCATGACCTGAGGCCATTGTGCCATTGTTGTGACCCAAAGTGCCACAGCTGGATAGGGCTGTCGGGTGCTTTGCATAGTTTAAGATGGATTAGTTGTAGACCTTTGAAGGATGGCTTTGAATTCTGCTGTGAATTCAGCTGGTGTTGGACTTTTCTTTTTTAGCTGTAAGGTTCTTTATTACAATTTCAATCTCCTAGTTTCTTGCAGCTCTGTTTAAGTTGCTGAATTTTTTTTGCTTTAGTTTTAGAGAGTTGGCTGAATCTAAAAAACCTATCCATTTCTTGTAGATTCTCCATCTTAACGCAGTACAGGTTTTAAAAGTAATACTTAAAATTTTTATAACAGTTTTTATAATATCCTGAATTTCTTCAGGTGTAATGTCTGTCTGTTCATTTCTGATTCTGTTACTTTGAGTCCTCTCTTTTTCCTTCAGCTAGCTGGGCAAAGGGTCTGTCAATCTTGTTTATCTTGTTGATGAACCAGCTTTTAATTTCTTTTATTCTTGGTATTGTTTTGTTTTTATTTCATTGACTTCTGTTCTGATTTTTATTATTTCTTCCTGATGGCTGGGTTGGGATTTGGTTTGTTCTTGTTTTTCCACATTATTGTAGTTGCACTAATGAGTCATTTATTTGTGCTCTTTCTGATTTCTTTTAAATGTAGGTACTTAGGGCTATAAATATCCCTCTGAGGACGGCTTTCAATGTGTTCCAGAGGCTCTATTGTGTTTTCATTTTTCTCTTAGTTCCAGGAGAATTTTTTTTATGTTTTGAGTTTTTTGTTTTCTTTGACCCATTTATCATTTAGTAATGAGTTGTTTAATCTCCATGTGCTTATGCGCTTGCCAGAGATTTGTTTTAAGCTTTATTTCATGGTGGTCAAATATGATTCATGGAATTGCTTCAATCTTTTGGAAGTGTAGAGATTTGTCTTGTGTCCCAGAATGTAGACTATTTTAGGAAAGCTTCCAGATGCTAATGAGTAGAATGTGTATTCTTTAGGTTTGGGGAGAGTAATCTGTAGGTGTCCTTTCAGCCCATTTGATGCATAATGATAATTAATTCTGATGGTTCAGTGTTTATTTTTTGTTCAGATGACCTGTCTATTGGAGGAAGCAAGGTGTTGGCGTAAACTTTTATTAATGTAATGATGTCTATCTGTTTCTTGTAACCCTGTAGTGTATCTTTTTTTGAAAAAAAGAAATTAGGAATACAGTTTTATGCTTGTATTTTCAGGCCTTTCTTCGCTTTAAGTTCTTTCTCCTTAATTTCATTGAGTTTAATGTCTTTGTGTCTTTTTAAACCTCCTTGATGATTTTATTTATTTATTTATTTATTTATTTTATTTATTTTGTTTGTTTGTTTAACTTACATGTCCCGGGGTTCATCAGGGTAGTTCTCATTCACAAACATTTCTACAGAACTGATAGGTTCTAGAGAGAAGTTACTGGCTTGATCTTTTCTATTGCTTTCATTTTTGGGGTTAAATCTGGGCCCGGGGACGACTTCTGATATGGACAGAGCAGGTTGGGGCAGAAAGGAGGATGTTCAGGCACATTGATCACAGAGGTTGGAAATAGGTTAGATGGAATGAAGTCAGGTAGACGAGGGGACTGGGCTGGTGTAAAGGATGTATCTCCTGGATCAAGTCTAGAGGGTAGGGGTAGACATAGCTTGGTTGAGAGGTTGGATGTGGCATGGGAAGGGAAGGGCTTGTGGGTTGAAGCAGGCAGGATAGTTCCTTCCAGAGTCCTATAGTTTGGTTGATGGGCAGGTCAGGATAGCCAAGCTAGGCTGGGACACTAGATATTGACTGGATATTGACCTTGTCAGTAGTCAGGAAGACTCATCGGACTGGACCCTGGAGACAGATGTGCAGAATTTGGTTGGGTGGAGAGGTTAGACGTCTGGATCCATTTCTTTATAAATCTACGTGTGGTAGTGGTGATGGGGAAGGCCATCTTGTTCTAGCTTGGCGCTCAGGTTACGATCTCAATAAAAACTGAGTTAGAGTCTTACACTAGGTTCCGGTTGCATTTTTTTAGATGACAAATAAACATTTGGTATGCTAGGTCTTTTATGTGTGTGTGTATTTGTGTGTATAGCAGTAAATTGATAAACTACTCTTCTTGCTAACCAGACATAGTTCTCTGGATTCCCGAATGAAAGACACAAAGGTACAGTGTTACTTTTCATATGTCTTAACTAGCTCAATGGCTAGCCACTCCTGAACCTCCACATGGCTAACACGCTCTCCTCTCTGATATCTCCCCAAATTAAAACTTGCTAAATGTATATTTCATCTCTGCTATCCCACACCCAGTCTGGGGAGTAGCCCCTGGGGCCGATTCCCTGACTCTGACATGGTTGGATGCTTTCTCTTCTACAGCTCTTAAGTCTGATCTCTCTGCTGCCCTCATGGTGATTTTGACCCGTCTTCTTCCCTTCCTTCCTTGTCTGGGAAATCTCTAAGTTTCACCTCCATCTCCCTGCCCAATCATTGACTGTTAATAACTTTATTGACCAATCAAAAATCAGTTGGGGATAGGGCCCTCAGCATCTGGACATGTAGATTGCTTTGTGATTTGGGGAACTGAATTAAGACAAAGCATTAGAACTAATCCCCAATGGTGCTCGTGTGTGCGTGTGTGCGTGCATGTGTGTAAGGGTTATCTTTATTATCATGCTTAATAACTCTCCAACAGGAAATTGCCTGCTGGGTCCATACATGAATCTGGCTTTGGGATAAAGGCTAAAGTTTGATTAATATGACTGTTATTCAGCAGGGATATACAATTTCCCATCATATATGATGGATACATGTATTCATCAAAAATCCCGTGTCTGTAAAACTCTTGGGTCAGTAAATATGTCTCTGTCTTCTCTACTTTGATTTCATGTGTCTTCACGCGGCATTGTGCTAAGGGCTGTAGGATCCAGTAATAAATTGGGTTTTCTTGTGAATTATGACTCTCATAACTGGATTAGCCCCAAGGACAGGTATTTGTTTTTATTACTATTTCCATCTGTTCAAACTGCTTTCTGTTGTTGTGATAAAACACTAGCGCGCACCAACCTGGAATGGGGATTATTTCATCTTACCCTTCTATATCACGATCCCTCAGTAAGGGAAGTTAGGGCAGGAGCTCAAACCGAAACCTGGAGGCAGGGACTGAAGCAGAGGTCATGGGGCAAGTGCTGCTTACTGCCTCAGTCCCCATGGCTTGCCCAAATCACTTTCTTATATAACCCAGGTCCACTTCTTCAGGGTGACACTGCCAACAGTGTGCCAGGCCCTCCCACATCAATCACAAAAATGCCCCACAGACTTGCCTATCGACCAAGCTGATGAAGACATTTTCTTAATTGTGTTTCCCTCGTCCCAGATGACCCTGCTTGTGTCAAGCTAACAAAACAAACACCGAGCCAGCACGTCATAGCATCCTTGAAATATATTGAAAACCAAGACAAATCATTAACTTTATTTAAAATCGCATTCAGATTTGAAAAACAGCTCTGCCGTAAGCCTTATTTTTAAAAATCTGATTAGTTTATGTACATCCCAAATGCTACCCGCTCTCAGATTCTCTCCCCTTCTCCATCTCCTTCATAAACTTATTTATTTATATGTTTTATGTTTATGAGTGCTTTAGTTTGCACGTACACCTGCACACCAAAAGACAGCACCAGGGATTTGTGAGCTGCCATCTAGGTGCTGGGAATTGAACTCATGACCTTGGAAGAGCAGTGAGTGCTCTTAACCACTGAGTCATCTCTCCAGCTGCCATATGCCTTATGACACTAGTCTTTTTACCAGATCTCTGAGATTCATTGCACTCTTCAAGTACGTGGAACACCAAGCAACTTCATGATGTTGCCTCAGATGACATCCTCACAGTCCTGACCTGATGTAGACACTCCTTGAACTCCATTAGGAGCTTCTCTGTCTTCTTTTTGAGACTCCTCTATCACTTTAGGAACTTGGCTAACATTATCAAGGCAGCTTTGTCTCCTGTGTTCTTAAAACTAAAGGTCAGTCTACGTAGTTACCATCTGGAGCCTGGTGCTGCCTTCTCTGGTACACACTGGGGTTGGTTATAGATATGTTTCTAAACTCAGATCGTAAACAATCACTTAAGTAACATTGTTACTTTGTAGACAGGAGCCGGACTGCTTTATCCTCCCTGCATCTCTTCTGATTATTTTTTCAGGATGTTTGCCAAGTGTCTTAGGTAACAGCTGTGAACAGACACCATGACCAAGGCAACTCTTATAAGGGCAACATTTAATCGGGGCTGGCTTACAGGTTCAGAAGTTCAGTCCATTATCATCAAGGCCGGAACATGGCACCATCCAGGCAGGCATGGTACAGGAGGAGCTGAGAGTTCTACATCTTCATCTGAAGTCTGCTAGCAGAATACTGGCTTCCAGGCAGTTAGGATGAGGGTCTTAAAGCCCACACCCACAGTGACACACCTACTTCAACAAGGCCACATCTTCTAATAGTGCAACTCCCTGGGCTGAGCATATTCAAACCATCACACCAAGTCTCCTGAGATATTAGACATAATAAAGTTGGTTCTTAAAATAGAGCAAGTAATATATATAGCTGTTCACCATAAGTTAGCTCAGAGTCTGTTCAGCTGGCACCACTCATGTGGTCCTTTGTAACCCAGCATCCACTAAGTGATATTTCAGATGAAGAGCTAGAAATAACTATAGTATTGTGGCAGTATTATTGCATATAGATTAACACCAAAGTGATCTAGTTTTCCAGGCTGCCTCTCCTGTTTTCCATATAACTTTTCAAAACTCATTCAGCATTTTATCCAAGGAGTGTCCTTGTGTGTTCACTATAGAATTGACCAGAGTCAGCCAGGGATAAAACTCATTACTTACTGTCAACTATAGTCACGACCAACTCCAGTAGCTCTAATTAGAAGCCAGGTTCCTTATAAAAAGTTACATCCTATAGAGCTGTCAAGTGTATTAGTGACCATCTAAGGTCTAATTGTTCTTTAAAAAAAAATGTGTATATTTTCAAAAAACAATGCATAAGAATTATCTTAAATCAATCAAAAGTTGGACATCTGTTGTGGAATTCTGTTCTTGACGTATAACAGCCATTACTATTTTGTGGGAGCAGCTGGGTGTCGGACCCCTCAGCGCCTGGAAGGCAGGCGCGCTGCCAACCCTGTCCGAAGGCCAACCAGTGCGCACCTCCCGCTGTGTCCCATGTGGGAGGTGTCCAGACGCATCAGGCGCTCTGCTACCCCTACGCGGCTCACTCTGTTAGCACATTCCACTCAACCTTCTTCCCCGAGCCAAAGAGGGTGGCTGGTCCGTTTTGGTGCATACCCTTCCCGTCAGGTATGTGCACACTGTTGATCCCCATTTTAACCCTGGTTTGGGCCTTGAGGACAAACCCGAGCCTGGCTCTACTTTGAGACCTGTCTTAGTCACTCCCATCCCGGAGTGACTCAACAGAACCTGTTTAGCCCTGCCTCTACTTAGCTGTTGCTGATGTAAAGCTTTGTCAATGGCCTGTCAGTCACCCCATACCCTCCGTCACCCTTCCCTGCCCCTAATGTCATCTCACCCCTCCAAAACCCCTCCTCCCTATGTTCCGAGTTTATATAAACAAGAGGTTGTTACATTAAAGTTGAGTTTCTGCTTCGACAAGATTCCTGGCCGGGTGTGTTTCTTTGGGCCTTTGACACTCACTATCCTGCTCAGCCATAGAGAGACCCGGCCAGCCTGGGACCTCTCTCTCCTCTCGCCTGGAAGCCGACAGCTGGGGTTGCCAAAACAAATTCTTAAGATCAGGACTGTTGGTGGCCCCTATTAGGAGGAAGTAGGGAAGGAGGATCATTACACTGTGACACAAGCTTCTACCCACATCCTCCTGTATTCCACTGCAGCTGTGAGTGATTCTACCCCAGCTGCTCATGGCCTCCAGAGGTGCTAGAGTATGAAGTGTGCGGAGGGTTAAAATAAAGACGATGCTCCTTCCACACAGCCTTGGAGACGTCATCATTCATGCTGGGCTGGAATTGTGGTGGTGTGGTTGCTTTGACGTCACTTGCACACCTGCCAGTGAGCCCCGTCGGTGCTATATTTTATCAGTAAGCGTTTTTGATTTGAGTAGAATTGTTCTTTTGGTCTATTGTTTCCTCAGTACCCTTGGGGAACCAAGGATGAGTTTGGAAGGAAGCACCGTCCTTACTTTGGGTGATGAGACATAAAAGCTAAACTCTGACAGCCAATCCTGTTATACTCACCTTCACCCATGTAAAGTGGGACACTTACATTGTCCTTGCCATGGGTACAAAGGCATTTAGCTAAGGCTGTTCTGTCTGTGAGAGGAGCCACGAGATGACTTTTTTTCCCATGTGGTGTGAAGTAGCAAGCATCCTTGATGAACAGGGTCTACCATGTGAATATAGAGATGCTCCCAAGGAGGCTGACAGACTAAAGGGAATATATTACAACTCCCCAAAAGAGGCTGTGGGAAATGGGATCATAAGCAAGCTGTGGTATCAGCCGTGTGGTCCTTGCTGTGGAGTGTTAGTCCTTCCAGGTTGGTTTGTGTTAGAGACGCACAAAGGTGATGGGAAATGCAAGTGAGGCTGAGATGTTTGCCTAGAAAGAACTTACCCACACAAAAGAGGAATCCTAATGAGAAAATGCCATGTTCTGTAGGGCTCCAGGGTCAGACTGGGCTGGAACTGGAAGGGAATGAAAAAAAAGCCAGACAGATGGACACATGGACAGGAAAGCTGGGATCTCATTTTTTGGATTCTCTGCTGGAGAAACCTCTGTACCATAGAAGTTCATTGTGTCAATTATTTACAGTTAAACCAGAAGGTGGGTGTCTTACTTAGGGTTTTACTGCTGTGAGCAGACACTGTGACCAAGGCAACTCTTATAAGGACAACATTTAATCGGGACTGGCTTACTCAGTCCATTATCATCAAGGCGGGAACATGGCACCATCTAGGCCAGGCATGGTGCAGGAGGAGCTGAGAGTTCTACATCTTCATCTGAAGGCTGCTAGCAGAATACTGGCTTCAAGGTAGCTAGGATGAGAGTCTTAAAGCCCACACCCACAGTGACACACCTACTCCAACAAGGCCACACCCTCTAATAGTGTTACTTCCTGGGTTAAGTATGTACAAACCACTAAAATGAGTTTGTTGGATACATCTGAACAAGGAGGAGGGCTGTTACATACAGATAAACAAGGAGGTAGGGTTCTGGTACTCAGGTGAATAAAGCAGAGAGATTCAACTAATCTCAGTAGTAGCAATCTCTGTAAGGAGCAGTCTTCAGGCTCCCTACAGAGCCTGAATGTGAGGGAAAGTGAACTGTAGTGGATATTTTTATCCACGCACTATCAACATTTGCATAGGAACCAGAAGAACACTGCCATTGCTCTGAGCTTCACCCTAGGAGGGAAAGGGTTTGGCATTTCCCAATAGGTGCTATGGTCCCTTACATGGCGGTGCCCACGTCAACATTCACTCCACACTTCATTCACTCAGGGCTCCTCTGCTCTTCACAAGAAAAGGATATGCAGATATTAGCCTCGATTGACAGAGAAAGTAGGAAAAGAAAGAGTAGAAGACAGGGGTGTTGGCTCCCTGTATCTTACAGCTGTGATATGGAAAGGAAGAGAGTACAAATAGATCTATGCTAAACAACCTCTCTAGGGAGCCCAGACTTGGGACCATGAGCAGTTCTAGACAGTGAGGATGGAGAAAGTGATGGAGAAGTCATAGAAGAGTACCTCAGGTCCAACCTTTAATAAGAAGTAGAGCAATCCATGTTCAGTGTGTGGAAGGGCCTTAATCATGGTCCAGTACAGGAAACTATGGGAATCATGGGGTGCTCTGCTTTTGAACTACAAGAATTGGGAAGGTCTAAAAAAAACAAAAAAGAAGAGTTTCATAGCCTGGCTTGTGACATTGTTGGACATGTGAGTGGATGAGATTAATTTGAATGTCACAGAACAGAGAGACTCAGTAAGGTAGCTACTCTGGGACACTATCAACATGCCAGAAAAGATGTGTCCACTGATATGAGTACACAGATGTTATAGACGTAACCAACTGCTTTCCTTCTGACTTTAGCCTACTCCAAAAGAGGAAATTTATCTCCTGCACTGTAAGTCTGGTTAAAACAAAGCAAAAACAAAACAACAAACCTGTGGCTTGAAGAAGCATAGGCCCTAATAAGGAAGCTACCGCTGTTACTTTTCTAAATGGATATGATGTGTTTGTCAAATTGCCCTCTAAATATTTATATTTATACCTATGGGTTTTGCTGTTATCAGTATTGGTCAGAAAATGTTCTTTTTGCCGTGGGCAGTGGTTTCCTAGGTTTATCATTTGTCAGAATGTACCGAGAATCACTGGTTGTTGAATGTCCATCCCTAAGTGGGAAAGCTCCACTATTCATTCAAAGGCTCAGGGAACATTCTGGAAGAAAGGGAAGAATGTAAGGACAGGAAGTGCCGGCAGAGTGTTAAGGAATGATGTCTTCCTATGTAGCCGCCATTCCTGTCTTTAAGACAGAGTTATTATCTGCCAGAAGTCCTCACAAAGTCAGGTCATCTAACATCTCCTCGTGGAGAGGAGGGTGGGCTGAAGGGCTCAGTGCATGACGGGTTGTATCCACTAGAGCCGGAGGTTCTGCCTCTCCTCATGATAAATAAGTGGTTAGCAATTGCTGGGGCAGGGAGTCATTTTTTCCAGTGGTATAGCTGCTTGTAGGTTGTCCGTGTCCTATAGGTAAACTCTCACACATGCTTCTGTAAGGAACCCTAGTTAAATTCAGTTCACAAACTTGGGTGAGATTCAGAAGCTTTCATCTACTGTTGGTGCCTTATCTAGGGCGGATAGGAAAGCTTAATGTAGCTGCCTACTTAAAGCACTGTGAATGGCCTAGAATCTCACTCAGCCTCTTACCTGCCGTTTTATTTTCTTTCTGAAGTGTCCACGTTCTGTGCAGACCACAGTTTGAAAAGCCTTTGGCAGATGAGGGCACTGAGGCTCAAGAATGTGAGAAACTGATGAATAAGGTCGGATTTTACTCAGATCCAGTTCACTAATTTTGTTCTTCTTTGTTGTTTACATTGTACTTTGACTTTGGATCATGGCTAAATACTATTGCTCTATTAGAGGGAAGGGAAGAGAAGTTTCCAAGGGATACATTTCAGGAGCACTGTCTCTCAGGTACGGGGAAATGCCAATTCTGTACTTGCAAGACCAAGAGAACAATCGTTTCCTTAAGATTTGTGTTCTATCAGTCACTAACATGACCTGATAGCTCAAGGGTACAATAGCGGCACACATACTTTGGTAGTAACCAACAGCTCTCTAATTGGATGTAGACCCTCTCAACAAGAGAGAAATCATGTCTGGTATGGAAAACCTCACCAATTACACAGGGCTAATAAAGTCATGGATCTTTGAGTAGAATCTACAACCAGCATAACCTACAACTAAATATTTGTCCTGTTACCCACAAATAAGTGAAGTCCTCACCTTTAATCAAGGAAACTTCTTTTTTGCAATAGACGGAGACCATTACAAAAAAACTAAAGCCAATCAAAATGCTGAGATTTGAGGCCTAGTTCCAAAGGATACATCTACAAAACAACTCCCACACCTAAGGCTCAAGAAAACATTAAACAGGGGACAGAAATGTTGTACAAGAGCCAGAGGAAGAGGATGTTTGTCCCGAGTCTGTGTCTCCTAGTAACAGCAGAAGCTAATTCCATAAAGTATCATCAACATCACTAACTAAACATGAGCTGAACAGGGATGATGACAACAGACATGTCAAAGTAGACAGGGAAAAGCCCACGAGGCCTCAACCCTGGACAAAGAGCTACAGGTAACTATGGAATGCTGAGAACGGGAGAAAGTAGTCTTCCCCAAGGAAGAACACAGCAATTGCTTATCCAATACCAAATCAAGTCTGCTCTGAAAACATACACACAAATAACAATTTACAGATTGAGCATTTATCTTTAGGAATATATACATCACACACATTAACATAAATATGTATGTAGATAAATGAGAAAAGAGGCTCTAAAAGGGAGCAAGGAAGAGTATATGGGAGGAATCAGAAGGAGGAAATTATGTACTTATATTATAGCTCAAAGGTTAAAAAAAAAATTAAAAATGTGTTTTATATTCTTTGCTTCAAAGGGACCCCAACCCTCTTGCCCCCACACATGTTCATGGACTCCTCCGGTTATGTCCTGCTCTTGTTGTCACTGGCTTGAGACTCTTGGATGTCAGGAATTATGTCTTCCTTAAATTTCTAGGATACTACATAGTTCCTGGAAAATAATGGCGAGTCTCAAATATCCACTGAAAGGGTGATTGGTTGGGTGGTTGGGTGGTTGGGTGGTTGGGTGGTTGGTTGGGTGGTTGGGTGGTTGGGTGGTTGGGTGGTTGGGTGGTTGGGTGGTTGGGTTGGTTGGGTGGTTGTGTGGTGGTTGGATGGTTGGATGGTTGGATGGTTGGATGGTTGGATGGGTAGTTCTAAATTCTACCTTCTTTGAAGGCTCTGTGACCCCTTAAATCCAATCTCTATCCTTTCTATTCAGAACATTGAATAACTCGACTACTGGTCAATCATGCATGCTGATACAACTTTATGCTCATGTAACTCTTGTCCAGTAATTTAATTTCCTAATGTTTTGTCTTTATGCCCAAATTAGATTGTCAGCCAATTAAGAGCAAAATTAAGTTTGTACTTTCTTTGGGTTTCCTTGGAGGCTAGCAGAGTACTTTTGCAAACTGAAGGCACACAGTAGATGGACCTTTAGATTATGAATGGAAAGTAAATGAAATCTGAGGGTTCTAAAACAGTCTACTGGCTATGACAACAACTGGCTTGCCCCCTGGCCATCTGAGAATGGAATGATCGTGAAGACGCCTACAGGGTTCATAGCCTGTAAACCTGTGAATGGAGAAACCTGCGTACAGGGAGAGGTGGGCATCAGATTTTTCTATCATGAATCTGGTCATCACCAAACCCAGGCTGCCTGAAGGTAGTTAGTGAGAGCCTAAGTGTAGGCATGGTAACGGATGTTCATGTTCCTAGCACGGGGAGGCATGAGACAACAGGAGTGGGTTTGGAGCCAGATATCAAAAGGCTCACCTTTTAGGAATCTGGATCCCGCAATTATGATCTAATTATGCATTCTGACATTAATTTAGCTTGTTGTGCTTGAGTGACATTTTGTGGACTAGCCTAGAAAAGAGATCCTTAGCATACAGAATAAATAGTATTTCAAGTATGCCATACACTTTCATTCTTAGCATTTTTTTTTTCCAGTTGGAAAGTGTGTTCATGTTTTTAACTAAGATATTTAAGGATGTCGCTCTCCTGGTTGCCATGAGGGAGGATGGAAATGGGTGGAATGTTCATGTGGCTTTAACCATAAGACTTCAAAAAAATAAACGGCACAAAACCTTCAAAAGTTCCTCTCAATTCAGAATGTCAGTAGCATATAACAAGACCAAAGTATTTGACTTCAAGAATGTAGCATAGTCCTTTTAAAATAATCAATTATTATATTTTCAATTCACTGTTGTCAGGATTTATTTCCCCTAAAATAAAAAATTACAAAACTGAAAGTGGCTTGTTAATTCTTCTTCTTCTTCTTCTTCTTCTTCTTCTTCTTCTTCTTCTTCTTCTTCTTCTTCTTCTTCTTCTTCTTCTTCTTCCTCTTCCTCCTCCTCCTCCTCTTCCTCCTCCTCCTCCTTCTTCTCTTCCTCTTCTTCTTCTTCCTCTTCTTCTTCCCCCTCTTCTTCTTTTTCCTTTTTGTGAAATCTGAATAGCCTTCCAGGAGACTCTTAGAAAAAAATTTAACTCCTTTTTTTTTCAGTTCTTTATACAATGTATCCAAATCAACATTTTGTTGTTGTTGTTATTGTTTTATTTTGCTTTTTTGCTTTCATTAAATCAACCTATGCAAGTGATGTCTGTGAGAATTAAATTGACCATGTGCTATTTACTTATGGAAAATTATAGATTTTGAGGAACCACTTGATTCATAGAGTAGGCTTCATGTCATCTTGAATTGTGTAAGAGATATTTACAGTTTATGGTAACTAAACTAGCTATTTTAGCTTTGAATCATATTTAGAATTTCTTTAAATTGCATTTATTTATATTGTATGTGCCTGGGAATCTGTGCATTGGCATACATGAGTGCAGATATGCATGTACCATGACTTGTGGGTAGAGGTCATTTCCTTCCACCACATGGGTCCCGGGGATTAACCTTACTCAGGTCACTAAGAGTGGTGACACACACCTTTACTCTCTGAGCCATCTTGTTGGCACTTATTTTTCATTTTGTTTTTGAAAGAAAGACTCATGTAGCCCAGGCTGGCTTTGAGCTCACTATGTATTAGAAGCTGAGGATGGTTTTGAACTCCTAATCATCCTACTATACCTCCAAGACACTGGGATTATATGAGTATATTACTACATCCAGCTAACTAGGCAGTCTTGACACAGCATTGTAACTTCTGCCTTAGCTCCCAACCTATCCGGGCCCATGCACAACTACTGAACTATCGTATCAGTATGTAATGCTCATGGGATCTGCTCAACAGTTGCAGCTTCATTATTTTATATGCCTATCGCTGATTTCCATTGGACTCTACTTCACTTTGCCTAGTTCCTATCGATCACTCTATTGACATCCTTTGGACTCTACTTCATTCTGCCTGGTTCCTATTGATCATTATGACAAGACAGTCTCTCTTGAAAATAATTTCTTCTGCCTTTCTCTTTAGTTTTATTGGATACCTTTCTACCTCATTTGAACATTGTTACTCACTGTCCCTTTCCCTGTGGCTTCCCCTGTCTGTACATTATTTATCTCATCTTGTTGTTCCTTTGGCCTCAATCTACAGTAAGTCGTTGGTCTGACTAAGGAGGTGTTTTAGAAACATCTTACATCTTTTTGCACTGGAACCCTGTGACAGTCAGGTAAGGCAATGGACTAAGCCTCTAGAGTCTGACCTCCCTTTCCCCAATGTCTACTGCACCAGCAGTGTCTCTCAAGACTGAGAGTCTACTATGTAAGAGAATGAATTATTTCTTATGTGTTATCTTTACTACAAAAATAACATGATTAAGTGGATAATGGTATTATAATTTTTTCATAAACAAAGTCAAGGCGCAAGATACTCAAAGGAAGAGGTAATCAATGATAGAATTCAAACAATTTTGGTGGTTGTTGTTGTTTGTTTGTTTATTTTAGCTTTTTCTTTAACTCTTAAGCATTATAACTTGCTGGCTCCACAATGACTGTGAGAAATGGAAATATGTAAAGACTTGTCTTAGGGTTTTACTGCTGTGAACAGACACCTGACCAAGGCAACTCTTATAAGGACAACACTTCACTGGGGCTGGCTTACAGCTTCAGAGGTTCGGTGCATTATCATCAAGGTAGGAGCACTGGCAGCATCCAGGCAGGCATGGGCAGGTGGAGCTGAGAGTTCTACATCTTCATCTGAAGGCTGCTAGTGGAAGACTGACTTCAAGGCAGCTAGGATGAAGGTCTTAAAACCCACACTCACAGTGACACACCAACTCCAACAAGGCCACACCTCCAAATAGTGCCACTCTAGAAACCATCACATTCTACTCCCTGGCTGAGCATATACAAACCATTACAAGACCTGTGGACCAAATTCTGTTTGTGGTTCTCAAGCCATACCAAGACATGCTAGACAAATGCTTTTCTATGGAGTTACATTCCTAACTCTGTTTAGTAGACAAAGTCAATGGTTCGGCTCAATTAGAGATCCACATGAATCGCCTTTCTATATGGCAGTATGAGTTAAGTCCTTGGAAAGGCTGGTTAGTGGTAGCTATTAGGAATTGGGAAAGGACTTCCAGAAACATTGAAACTCTGTAGGTCGTGAGACAATAGCATCTTAATGGGTAAACCGAGCCATCCAAATTTACACGTAATTTTATTGTAGCTTATGTTGTTTAGTTCATTTTCTTTCTATTGATCTTTAGCTCAATAAGAGCAGTTTTAAAAGCCAGCTTCATGTTTTATGCATCTGCAGTTTTCAGCATTATCAACACAGCGCTGTAGACACAGCACATTAGAAACCAACTTATAATTATTTACATGAACATGAAATGTATTCATGAAACCAATTAGTTTTTCTTAAAGTCCACATTACTAAACACACCCTCTCTTAAAGGGTCTGATGACATCGTTCATTCTGTTTTTCATTATATTCATCAACTTTCACATGTGACTTCACTGCTAGGTCTTCAGTGCCCAAAGGACAAGGACTGGTACATCCTGTATACCACTCAATCTTGCACACAGTAGTTCTTTAATAAGTCCTTGTTGTATAAATTAAATGGGCCTTTCAGGGACTCTCTCACAAAGTGAGTTTATGAGAAGATGAATATCACCCCATTTTATCTGATAAAATTGCACATCAGCAGATGACATTTCTCAGAATATTCCAATGAGGACATCGTGTTAAAATTTGTGATGTAATTTACTAAATTAAGCTAGAGACCCACCCCCTTTTATTTTGATGGCAGAGTTGGAATCTGGGGCCTCTTGTCACTTAGTTGCATCCCCAGCCCACCTCTGAGAAATCTTGACTAATATTCTATGAAAGCTCGGTTGAACAGACACATTACAAAGCTGTTTGGGGTGAGAGAAGATAGAGGGAGGGGTACCTATTTATCATACAACAGTGTTACACCTGTAGATTCAAAAGACTGCGTTTTTGTTTTGTGTTTTGTATTTGTTTTATTTGATTTTTGAGAACATGATAGACTGCTCAGGCTATCCTTAAATTTCTGGGCTCAAGCAAATTTATCCACCTCAGCATCCCAGGTTGCTGGGACTGCCACACTCAGACAAGAGACAATCTTCCTGTCAATTCCATTCTAGCTGCAGAGACTGGATTCTGAAAGCTGGAAACCAGGTTGATTCATTCCTACAGTAAGCAGCCCTGTCATCTACACAGAGGAGCTTTGTGTCTTTATTCTTCTGGGGGATGACAACCGGAGGCTTCTATTCAGAGGAGCCCCAGGGAGAGAGGACCGCTTTAAGGGTATGTTTCCAAAAGTCAGCCACAAGCTCCACCTTTATTTATGAAGTCTGTGGGAGAGTTCATTTCACAGACTTAAAGCTGAAAAGTCTGGAGCTGTGCCTTTGTAGAAAGGTTAAGTGAAGCCAAGTGATTATATTTAAAGGAAACAAAAATAAAAGAAAAAAAAAGAAGGAAGAGCTGGTGAAATAAAATGCAGCCCATGCTACAGAAGAGGTTTGTGTGTAGGTTGATATAAATACATAGGTATAGATATATAGATATATGTGATCATATATATCATATACATACATACATATATATATATATATATATGTATCTATCTATCTATGTATCTATACTATGTATCTATGTATCTATCTATGTATCTATTGTATCTATGTATCTATGTATCTATCTATGTATCTATCTATGTATCTATCTATGCATCTATGTATCTATCTATGATCTATGTATCTATGTATCTATACTATTATCTATTATTATCTATCTATGTATCTATGTATCTATCTATGTATCTATGTATCTATGTATCTATCTATCTATCTATCTATCTATCTATCTATATCTATCTATCTTCTTGTGGCTGTAATATCTAAAGCTGGTCCTGGGTAGTTTCTGCCTGCAGGTTCAGTGTTCTGATGTAGGAACTGTACCATATTCCAGGCTTCCTATCAGTATCAAAGCTTTCTTAACCCTGTGTGTGTGTGTGTGTGTGTGTGTGTGTGTGTGTGTGTGCGTATGACTAACATTAAATAAGTACTTTCATTATTAGACAATGTGCCTGATAAGTTACAAGCGTCATTATTCATTTGCCAAGTGAATGCTTTACAAATGTTTCCTGTGTGCCTGTAAGCCACGCCCTTGGTACTGGAACATATCAATGAACAACACAGTCCCAAAGTCTTGACTGACAGAACTTAGTTACTAGCAGGTACAGATAGTAAACCATAAACACAGTACATGGCCTGTAACAGAGTAGGGATAGATAAGGGGAGTCAGGCTGTAGTCTTAAATGACTGCAGAGTTAGGGCCCTAGGGTAGGTGTCTGGAAAATATAATATCTTCTTTTCTCTTCCTGTTGCTGGGATAAAATACCTTGTGGCACATACCTTTAATGCCAGCAATCAGAGGGTATCAGCAGGTACATCTCTGTAGGTTCAAGGCCAGCCTGGTCTACATAGCAAGTTCCAAGACAGTCAGAGCTATAGGGAGAGACTCTGTATTAAAACAAAGCAAAATACAGGAGTTTACTAATTAGTCAAAGCATCAGGACCCAGGTCCAATAGAGAGACCTTTTCTCACAAAATAGGATGGAGACAAAAAGAAGACCTCAGGTGTTGACTTCTGGTTTCTACTCATGCATATATGCACACATCCTCATGGGCCGCATGCATACTCCACTCCAGAAATAAATAATGTACACAAATAAAACAAGATGAAGCTGTATATCTTGGGGCTCTTTTCCTTTTGTTGTTCAATGCAAGGGTCTTTGTTTCAGCTTTTTGTATTTTATTTTGGCATGTTTGTTTGTTATGTCTTGGAAGCTTGTTCTTTTGTAATGAGAGACAGGAAGGGAGTGGATATGGACAGGAGGGGAGGTGGAGGAACTGGGAGAAGTTTAGAGAGGGAAAACTGTATCTGGATATATTGTATGAGAAAAGAATCTGTTTAATAAAAGATGGAAAACAAAAAAGTAAATAAAATTAGAATAAATGTATAAATTTCACTTGGATGAAATATACGCATACCTAGAAAGTAGAATCAGTAGAAGACATTGAAAATGATGTTAATTTATAAATGACTATAACATATTTGAAAAATTAAAAAAAGGTTACCATACCAAATGGTAATAAACAGTACCTAGAATTCTTGTCATATTTTGTTCCCAGGACTGTAAAATATTACTTTGTATGATGAAAATATTTCCACATTATGTTTAAAAACTCTACACATACCTATTCTATGATTTGGTCATTCCACTTTTTAGACATATATTCAAAATAAATGAGATCATATATTCCCATATAAAGAACTGCACACAAATGTTCACAGCACTGTTAGTCATAGTAGCCCCAAAGCAGATACAACCCCAATGTCATGAATAGGCGACAGAGGGGGTGGATAAACAAATTATGGTGTATTGTAAATGGAATTGAGTATGACTCTGCAGTAAGTGAAAGGATTATTGATACATGCAATAATATGCAAGTCTCTCAAAATAAATTTGCTATAAATCAGTCAGACAGGCTAAAAGATACATTTTATGTAATTCCATTAATAAAATTTCAGAAACTATAAACTCCTGTATAGCGAGCAGTTGTCCCCACCCCAGGGCTCCAGAGCATCAAGGAAGACAAAAGAATTCAGATGGACAGGAGGGAAAGCGGACAGTGACAGATGACTTCACTGCTTGGTTTGGAGGGGCCTTGCGGATAGCGAAACCTGTCTAGTTATGCATTTTAAATATATGCAAGTTACATGAAGAAAGTCATGTAGACATGAGCCTGAAACAGTGGCGGGAGAGGATTTGAAGCCTCTAGGGAGCTCAAATCATAACTTTAATTTGCACTCTAAGGTGCTTAGGAAAATGTCACCCACCCTCTGGGAACTAAGCAAACATTTACTGCTAACTATTTAAACCTCATAATAAATTATTTATCAGTTTCCCCAGCACCATGAGTTTCAGGAATTGCCCAGACCTACTAACATTTATTAAGGGATTCTTCTGAAGAGATGATGTGTAAGGTGTGTTTTGTACAGGGACACAGGTAGCTCCCATTGCACAACAAACAAAACTTAGCAAACTGCAAGTATCGAAGAGGTCAATATAAATGCAGCCAGGCTCGTTTGACACCGTAGAAATGAAACATTTAGCTAGTTTTTTTGGTTTCCCAGTAGCTACAGCGACACCTGACATGCAGGAAGAACTGTTACCCGTTTCTCCTTGCTAACAACTGAAGTATTTTCCCACCTGCTAAGCATGGCTAATACTCCAACCACTAGGTCCTCACCTGATTGGAGAAACAAAGATTCAGAGAGATCAATGGTGTGACCAAAGTCACGTGCAGCAAACACTGGGGTTGAGATTTTGGCTCGATATGACTTTACAAACCTGGTTTTAATGTTTGTAGCTGTGAATCTCTTGGATTGTCATGGACTAAATGCTCCCTTCTCCTGTTAAGCCACGGCTTGTATTCCTCGTTGGGTTCACTTGTGTGGTTTTCTTAATGAGTTAGTACAGAGGTGATTTAAAAAGTAGCCCTGCATTACTCATTATAAGTCTAAAGGCTTATCTTTATGTCCGTGCACACACACACACCCCCCACCCGACAATTATGAGCATATTTTACTTAATTCTCTCCTTCACACATTTCAGGGTTTACTTCTTTTTTGAATTTTTTTTATTGGATATTTTATTTATTTACATTTCAAATGATATCCACTTTCCCAGTTTCCCCTCCAACAACCCCCTATCCCCTTCCCCCTCCCTCTGCTTCTATCCTCATAGAAGTTTCCCTTGTTACTGTAGATCTTAAAGACAGCAATCGAGGGAAGGGAACAAAGGGTGACCTTGCGGCCTCGCTCACAGGTGCTTCCCCACCCATGCCCCCACTCCCACCTCAGTGCCTGGCATTCCCTAAACTGGGGCATCAAGCCTTCCCAGGACCAAAGGCCCTCTCCTCCCATTGATGCCCGACAAGGCCATCCTCTGCTACCTATGCAGCTGGAGCCATGGGTCGCTCCTTGTGTACTCCTTGGTTGGTGGTTGAGTCCCTGGGAGATCTGGGGGTCTGGTCGGTTGATATTGTTGTTCTTCCTATGGGGTTGTTTACTTCTTATTTCTCCACGATGCACCTTGTACGTTAAAACTGATAAAGTCCCTGAAATCTCCAGAGCTTTTCTGGCCCCAGCTAAGGTTCCAGTAGGTTTGTATCAGTAGTGTGATCTGGAAACTTCCCAGAGGTGAATTTACAGCCTGGTGGAAAGTTCTGGCGAATTCACAGCCTGGTGGCAAGTTCCTTTCCTGTGCTCTGCTCAGATGCTGGCACTCTCTGACTTGTCCCTACTCTGCCACTGCTCCTGCCTCACAGGGTCTCCCACTGTGCTTAAATGTCAGTTTTCATGATCACATGGGGGCAGGGGATAAAAACGACCAGTTTCTTAAAGCACCAACTGTGCAAATTGCTGCCCAGAGTCCTTAATAGTTTCCCTTGTTACTGCAGATCTTAAAGACAGCAAACGAGGGAAGGGAACAAAGGGTGACCTTGCGGCCTCACTCACAGGCCATTTTTTGTTCGAGATATTTTAGTGTTGGTGGCGGTGTTCCATTTTGAGAACTTGTTAGCCTGAGGACCCTGTTATGTAGAAAATGCGATTAAAATTTTATAAAGCTTGATTTAAAAATATTAAGAGTATTTACTTACTTTGTTGTTTCTGTGACCAAAACACTTGTCAGAAATAATATCCAGGAATGGTTTACTTTGGCTACTGGCTTCTGCTCACATCTACTGCCCCCTGGGCTTGGGGAGAGAATCATTAAGTTTCAGCGGAAGTGCACTGAACATGTATAAAGATCTTCACTTGGAGAAGCAGCAGAGAGAGAGGGAATATAGAAGGGGCAGATACACCTCCCAGAGGCTTTGTTCCTCCGACCAACCTCAACCTACCGCCATTCACTGCCTTCCAAAAATTCTTCCACAACAAAAAACCATCAAGGGGGTTGATCCAGTGACTACGTCAGAACCTTCAAGGTCTAATTGTCTCTGTAAATGACACCAAAGACACACCCAGCCAGAAGTAGGCATCAATAATCTCCTTTGAATTTGATCAACACGACCGAAATGATATTTTATTTAAAAAATTAAAGGCATTTTGATTTTTCTAAGGTTACTGCACTTCTGTGGTAAATTAATATGGGATCCTCAACAAATAGAAGTGTGGAGCGACTTCTTCGGATGTGTTTAGAAACTATTAAAAATGAGACCATCATAGGTTCTCTTCTGTGAAAAGGAGTTTTGGGGGAGTTCTGTGAAAAAGAGCTCTCAGGTGGAGTGTATATAGCAGAATGGGAGATTATTTTTATTCAAGGAAAGCACTGCTATTTAGTAGGGTCGGCCCAATCACACAAATCCAGAAAATAATATTAAAGGTTCCCCAGTGGCTGCCACAAAGCAAATAAATTCTCTCTAGCCTGGCGTGGAGAGCTTGGTAGTCATTGACTCTTACTGTGTGGAAGTCATATTGAGGTGTGATTTTTCAGGATAAGAATAAAATGGAAGCTGACTGCTTTTCAGGGGCTGCTACTGAGAAAATGATGAAGTGGGAGAAGCAGAAGTAAAATGAGATTTCAAGGAGATGATAAGAGAATCTGGTGTGTGAGACGTAAATAGAACGTTGGAGGAAGTGAGAGATTATTTGTGGGTTGGGAAGAACATTCTTCAGAGAAACATCAAGGCAATCAGCTTTAAGATTGCAGAACAAATATGAGTTCTATGAGGGACCGTGAGGCAGAGATCGGGTGGGGAATACGTAGGGTATTAAGTAACATTCTTGTGGGCCGTGGAAGGCACCATGGGCTTGATAAAAGAAGCCACAGAATACAAACAATCAAGGAGAAGAGATGAAAGTTCAGAGCTTCCAGGTGCTCCAAGCTTACGGAATAAACAGGAAAGGGTGCCGGTAAGAGCAAAGAGAAGAGAAACCGGAACAGCAGGGAGAAAACCAGATGCCGCCAGACATCTGAAAACAAGAGAAATCTCATTGTCAGATTGGTCGTTAGAGATGACAGAGGAATGAGGATTAATATGGAGAATGTTAGGAGAGACACATAGGCACTCACACGGACAACAGGTACAGACACACACCCTCACACAACACGTGCACACAGGCATGCGTGCACACAGAACACATGCACACATACAGACAACACATGCAGACATATACTCTCACATGACATGTGCATACATTCATATACACACACACATCACATGAACACACATAACACATGGACACACCATGTACAAACACACACACACACACACACACACCCCTCTCTCTCCCCACCCCCCACATACACGTGAATTTATTCATGGCATGGGTGATAAGGAAAAATAAGAATACATTGACTGAGGGTGGATGTGAGGAGATTAAGACAACCTCACAGAGTTTTGTTTACTTGTGTGTCTTTACTCTGTTTGGCTATAAAGCAAGGGGAAAGACAAGAAATTGGAAGGGAGCCCATGAGGTTAAACAAGGCTGTTGTTACATTAAATGGGAGAGATGTTTAGAGATGGCTAAGGCGACTAGAAAGGTCAAGTGAGGAAGGACATAAAGGTGAGATGTTTTGCGATTTCTGTAAGAAGGGCTTTGGACATAGTGCCAGGAGGACGGAGAGGCCCTGAAACAAAGCAATGGGAGCAATCCATCTGGTAACAAGAGAGAAAGAGCAAGCCAGGTTGGTGGGCAGATGAGAGCATTCACACGGACTTATCAGGACTAGCATACTGGTACTGAATATTACAGACTCGGTGGCTCATTTTCTCAGGATTCCAGAGGCTCAAGGTCCAAGGCCATGTTGATGGGAGGTTTAATTTCTTCCGAGGCTTCCCTCCCTGGGTAGTAGGTGGGTTGTCATTCTGTGTCTTCATATGATCTTCTCCACATGCACACACATGTGATCTTTTCTTAAGGGCACCAGTCCCATTAGCTTGGGCCTCACATATGTAGCATATATCTTGGGGGTCATGTTTATTGATTTATGCTTGAGAATTTGTACAATGTGTTCTGATTAGGTTCATTCCCCTAATTCTCCCCAAATCTACCCAACTCTCACCTACCCTCCCAACTTTGTGCCTTTTAAAAAACCCTTTGAGACCAATCTGTACTGTTCCGAATAGTCTTGTGCGGTTGACTTGCAGGAGGCTACACTCTTAAAGAAAATGAACCCTTCCTTTTCCCACAGTTGGCAATCACCAATTGCTCCATGAGGCAAGAATGGGACTGGGTGCCCAACTCCCATGTCTGTTGATGTCAATATTCAAAAAAAAAAAAAACAAAAACAAAAAACACTGTGCAGGCAGACTATCTAATTGGCAGTGGTGGCTCTGCTTAGCTCAGGCGCCATGCTCTGCAGCCAGAAGCCAAGATGCCACAACTAGACCCACGAAATGCCAGCATGGTGTTTGTCTCTGCCAAGCCACCATGCTGTCCACAATGCTTGGCTGAACCCAGACCATCCCGCCATCCACGTGGTACCCGGTGGAAATGAGACTCTTAATGCTTAAATATTATCCAATATTTATATACTTGGAAATGCTCAATTAACAAGATGCCCGCACAATTAGAATTGTAAACCCAATTAACTAACCTAGATATGAACTAACCCAAGACTGCTAAAGACACGTGGAGATCTACAGCCATCTTCTTTCCTGCTCCTCTCTCTCTCATCTCCTCGCTCCTCCTCCTTCCTCTCCTTCTTCCTCTTCTTCCCCTCTTTGTCAGGGCAGCCCTGCTTACACTGAAGGCCTAAAATCAGCAATAGGCCTGACATACATGCCTGCTAGCACCAAGTTTGGGTCTCTGTGGAAAAACACTGAAACAGATAGCTATAAGCTATTGTAAACAAGCAGCTTTGGTGGAAGGCTGCCAAGCCTGAGTAGTCACAGACCTTGCAGATAGGTAACCTTGGTGGATAGTACCAACGTAGATAAGGACAAGTGAATGATAGTTAGAGTCATAGTGACATGTCCCCTGAATCTTCATTCCCCCTGATACTCTGTTCTGGAAGATATCTGTACTTCCCCTGAATACCCACATTCCTGTGTCATCCCTTCCCCACATCCTGCCTTTTTTGTGTATATAAGCCCTGTGTGAAAAAGTAAAGATGGCGATCTGATCAGTCTATAGACTTTGCGTCTTTGCCTGCTACCTCCACCCCCATCCCCGCTCTCTTTCAGGTGATTTCCCGGGACCCCTGTTTAATGTCCTGCTGGACAGGACGCCTCTTCACTCCTCCCACATTAGCTCCTCCCAATCGCTCCACTGTAAACAATCACTGCAACAATGTAGCAGCAGCAGGAAACCATCCTGCTACAAAGTCCATGCCGAAGGACCTCGCCTTTACTCTGTTACCTACCACTTCAAGGGTAATTACATTTAGAGGAACTGAGGGTTAGTACTCGGTAGAGACAGCTCAGCCCCTACCAGTATCCTTAGCTGGGGATTTTCTGCCATTTTAGCAGAAAGAAACATCTTCTGAGGGTGAGGAGAGGAGACTTGAATATAAACAGTTTGAGGGTTTTTTTTTGAGGGAGTGGGGAACATTTTGGAAATTTTCTGTTGGAGGCTAGGTTGTCATGATATTACCTCATTAAGAACGACCCATCAATACTGGTGATTATAGTGTGATTTTATCTAGTAGACATATGCATGTGAGAGTAGATATGTGTTACTAAAGACAGAGGAACATAAACAAAAAGGTTAAGAAGACAAGTTAAGACTAAGATGCAGTCTGGCTTGAGGAAAACTGCAGAGGCTCTAGATCTGGAGACTCCAATAGATGAAGACAATAGTTGATAATAATAATTGATTAGAAGGAGAGAGCTTTTCTCTGGGAAGAAAGACTTGGCATGTGGGTGATGACCAACTAAGGTCTGCTTTTCAGACTTGAAGGGTGAAGGTCAAGCAGTGATTCAGGTGTCAAATGTGGAGAAGACCTGAGCCAAAGGTCAGACTTCAGTGGCTGAGGAAGTGGGCAGCTGTTGGCAATGACATCAAGGGACACAGGGAACAGCCAAGTAGCACAGATCTCAGAGGATCAGTCCTCAGTCCTGATCCTAGAGTTTCACACATGCTAGATAAGCACCCTACTACTGTGACCCACACTTGGTGGAGCCACAACCCCATCCCTGGAACAATTCTCAAAATGTGGAAATAGAACTTTGGTCTGATATGACCTCCGGGAACAAATAGGACACAGGCACATCTCAGAATGCTTATGTGTAGGTGGAGGCTAAGGAACAGTCATGGATTCAGGGTAGAACTTGGCTGCATAGAAATTTACAGAGAAGCCATTAAAGCAGAGATCTCTGGCTTACTGAGCATGAGGGAATACTTAGAAACTGGCAAGAAGAAGACTGGGTCCAGACAAGGACAAACAAGTCATTATGGAGATGATGGGGCATGCAGGATAAATGTTTCGGAACATTTACACTTGGGCATCGGTTTACACAGAGCGAGATGAGTTGGTGAATCACCATTACAGTGCTCAGCTAGCCCAGTGAGGGGAACGGAGACGCACAAACAGCAGTTCCTTACACCCAATGCTAACAGCTTGTCTTTATTTATTGTGAATAAAAACTGTACATGAGTCTAAGGACACCAGTCTAGGGGACACATGGTCATGGAACTTTGCTCTTGAAGAGGTCTCAGTCTGGTTAGGAGATAACCAGCTTTACCACTGTGGTAAATGACAGTTTAGAAGTATTTGGAGGGTTCACCATGGACACATAGGAAGACAGAACTGTGATGAGGTGTGGGTAAATTTTACAAATCATACATTCACCCTTCTTCTGAAAAGGCTTCATAGTCATAGCAGGTGGGGAACTTCCTCTTATTATTCTAGAAAGTGAGACTAATGTAACAGATAGCCCCAATAGTAATGCCACTGGCAGAGCAGCAGTCCTAATCTAGTTTACTTCAATACAATGAAATATTTCACCCATCAACAATCCCCCCTTCCCCTCCAAAGGCATTACAGCTGAAGACGAGTTTCCTCCCTGACCACCTTAGAATCTTGTGGTTTGAATTCCCTAGTTGTTGGGACTGTCTGAGGAAAATTTGGAAGAATGTCCTTATGGAGTAAGGACATCATTAGGTGTGGACTTTGAAGTATAGAGTCCCACCCAACTTCTGGTTCACTTTCTGAGCTCCATGTTTGTGACTGAGATGCGATCTCTCTCTCTGGGCTCCTTGTTCCTGCTGCTGGCTGTTACGCCTTCCACCATCATGAAATTTTACCTGTATGGAGCCATCAGCCAATACAAATATCTTCCGTAAGTTGCTTTTGGTCATGATCTATATTATACCATAATATATATCAATATATCTATTAATCACAGCGACGGAAAAGTACTAGCACACACCTGGCTTTCAGTTACTATTTGGAAACCAACCTATCTCAATTCTGGAATGCCTTGGAGGCTTGACTTGTGGGTCAGAGGTGTGACAGTCTCTTCATTTGGGGCACTGGTCTGAGGTGGAACCTGGGTTTGTTTTTGCATTTCTCACAAGTTCTCAGGTAACCCTGAGGCTATTGGTCCACAATCCACACTTTGAGACCCACTGCTATGAATAGACTTGAGGCTTTTCTCCACTAGATTTTAGCCTTCAATTTCAACATTCTTGTAACTGTATCAAACGTCACAGCTTGTTAAGGGGCTCTGGGAGAAAGCAAACTATCTCTAAACTTCTGTTTCCCTTTGCTCTTGCTGCCCAGTGACTGTGATCTGGTGTCCTTGACCATTCACATAGGTTCTAACAAAGACCAGTTTGAAGATGTTGCAGCGCTTGAGCTGAACTTTGAAGTTGAGTATAATTGCAGTAGAACAAGAGACATTCAAGGGATGGGAGGATCTGAGTGAAATCCTTTGTTCACTGGGGAAAGTCGTGAGATCCAGAGAGTGACTGTTCTCTATGAGTGTGGAACAGAAATAAAGGTGAATGGAGGGAAAGCTCTGGAGAAGTGTGTGAGAGAAAATGGATGAGGATATTAGAGAATTTCAAATTCTATACAGGAGGTAGCCTTTTAATATTGATAGTAGAAATACCTTCTATAGTTTTAATTTTTAAAACACATGTGTGTGTGTATTGTATGTGTGCTTACTTGTCTGGATATTCACCATGTGCATGAAGTGCCCTTGGAGGCTTGATTGTCTCGACCTGGAGTTACGAGCCACTGTGAGCTGACTGATGTGGGCACTAGGAAATCCAACCTGGGTCATCTATCAGAGCAGCAAGCTCTGTCCATGAATGAACAATCTCTCTAGACCCTTGGAGATACCTTTTATCTTGAAATATGTAGGAGGAGCTAAGGTAGGAGGAGTAAGGAGAGGAAGAGGAGTAGTAAGGAGGAGAGGAGGAAGAGGAGGAGCTAGGAGAGAGGAAGGAGAGAGAAGGGAACATGGAGGCGGATGTTCACGTGTCTGTAGCAGTCAAAGGTAGTTGGTATATCTAGGTTGAGTATTGGGTTACACTTCTGATTGTATGGGCATCTTGTTACTGATCATCACCAAATATATAAGCTTTTGGATAATTTAAGCATTAGAGTCTCATTTTCCTACTGGGCTTGAGTGGATGACCAGGAATGGTCTGGGCAATGCCAGCCTTGGAGACAGCGTGGAAGATTGGCAGAGCCATCCATCTCCCATGCTGACATCTCATGGGTGGCAGGACTGGTGTTTCTGGCTGGCTGTTTCTAGCTGCGGCACACATGTGGCCTCCGGCTGAGAAACATGGCGCTGAGCTAGGCAGAGCTACTGCAGCTTAGATAGTCGGCTTGACCAGTGGCTGATTTTAAATATTTATTTCAACAGAGATATTATTTGATATATGTTATTATTTCTTTGTGTATGTGGCAATGATTTTGTGTGTAGTAAGCAAACATTTTATTATTGAGCTATATCCTCAGCCTACTCAGACACAAGAAAAAACCCAAATCTTGTACAGAGCATTATTTCTTCTTTTTTTCCCTTTCTTGTTCTTAGATTGACCAAATGAAAGGTAAATCTGGGAGTTAGACAAGCACCTATGATCTTTATTACTAGCAAACGCTAGACTGGAATGTGCCACTTTTCTAGATGGGTGACCCCACTGGGTCATGTGCCACTCTGGGAACCCCAGACTCCTCCTGGCTACTGTTAACACGATGCCCATGTGTGATGCTGCCTCCCTAGCCTCTAATTAGCAAGCGTGATGCCCTCACTTGGGAATGAGATGATAAAGCTTCCTATTGGGCTTTGCTCAAGGCAGCTTTTGCAATCACAGATGACTCCATGGCTGTCTATAGGTAGGTGTAAGAAGCTATAGTAAGTTATCTTTCTTTCTGTGCCACTGAGTCTGACTCACTCTGTCTACCTGCAGAACTTCCAGAATGACATTCAACTTTTCCAGCTGACAATGGTTGGTTTTCTCTGTCTGAAGTGGTCTTCAAATGTTTAGTGCTCTGAAAGAAGATTTCCACGAGATATGGCTTTATCTACCTTGTTTCTAAATTATGGATGCTTGAAAGAGCCACAAGACGGTTTCTCTCCCCTTTCTGTTTTCTTGGACCAGCATTCAAAGACATCTCAAACGTTAAAAAGCTTTCTATCCTTGACTGTTTTAGGCCTTAGAAATATGTCCAAATGAATTTCATTATTTGTACTGTTTAATAAGAATGGTTAGGTGTCTCTTGAAGATCATGAAAATTTTTGATTGATTACTAAAACTCAGTGAGAATTCATTCTAACCCCCTCTCTCTTTTTCCACTCACACCACACTCTCTCCTCTCTCTCTCTCTCTCTCTCTCTCCCTCCCTCTCTCCCTCTCCCTCCTGTTCCCATCCCTCCTTTCCCTCCCCTCCCTCCCCCAATGCTGGGGATAGCTCAGTGATAAAGTGCTGCCTACATGTAAAGGACTGGGTTTGATTGCTTCTTATATTAAAAGAAGTATTTAGGAAAATTTAGAGTTTCAAAGATAGAAAGTAAAGTCATTGAAACTGTCTTCTAAATCTCCTAATAATCCCCTAAATATACTTTGTCTCTTTTTGGGTGTTCCTGGGTGTCTATGGAATAAATGAGTTTTTAAAAACTCAGAATGACTTGATCAAAAAATCATACAAAAAGAATCTGGCATTTGTTGGTGGCTGGCAGAGCAAGACTTCACCCTTCAGCTTGCAGTCATATGGAGCAGGTTCAAATGAGACATTCACAACACACACACACACAACACACACACCACCACTAGTCAGCCTCTAGTCAGCTTCCAGCACTTCAGCATTTAGTTCTAATCTTTTTACTACTAATTTATTCACATGCATCCTGATCCATGGAGAGATCCATGAAGCAGTCAAACATGAGTTACTTTTTACGTGTATTTACACTGGGTGGCTAAAGGGTTGACAGAAGATTGTCGTTGAATTTGGGAATATGTGGTGCGTATTGGAAATGCAGAACTATAATGAAAAAGGAAAATGGGAAAGAGAGGGGCAGACCTACTTTATCACAACCAACCCTTGTGACTACCAACCCAGTCATAGGAGCCGTCCATTTCGCCAAGCTGGTATTAACTCTTTTTCAAGATGGTGCTGTTCTGACCCCAAAGCATCCCACTAGACTCCATTTCTTAAATGTCCCAACATTGATAAGTTATAGACCAAGCCTTTAGGGGACAACCCACATGGTAATGACACCATTTAATCCTTTAACCATATACTGTGGCTATTTGCAATTTCTTTGTAGGGTTGTGTTCAGATAAGGCACAGAAACATCTGGTTTATTTTTATGCCTATAATTGCTTTTATTGTCCTCTACCTCCCAGTTTTAGGTATGGTGAATTTTTTTTATAATTCCTTTTGAAAATTTGTGGGTAAACGCTGGAGATGTGAGTCTACCTTTCAAATAATTTACCGTGGGACCTGATATTAGCACTTCTTACAGTCCTGTAAACTGATGGATAATGCTTTCCCACTGCTGATTACTCCGTGTGATTTGACACATAAGAGAAGTGGATGGGGCATTTTCTACGATAAATATGAGATATTTTATTTCATTTTAGAGAAAGTAGGACTTGTGTTGTCTGGGTTGGCCCTTCTCTTTTTTCTCAAATGATCTTTCTGTCTCAGCTCCTGTGTAGCTGGGAAGACAGATGTGTACCACTGCCCAAGCTGAGTCTTCATTTTATTTTCTTTCGTAAAATAATTGTTAATTAATTAATTAATTTATTTCTCGGGGAGGGGAAGTGTACATGCCATAGTGTTCATGCAGAGGTCAAAAGACAGCTTCTGGGAGTTGGTTCTCTCCTTCCGCCATGCAAGTCCCAGGGAATAAACTCAGGTCTTCAAGCTTGCCAAGTGCCTCTCTTTACTCACTGAGACATCTCATAGCCTGAGTCTGTATTTTGTGCAGAAAAAAACCAAGATAGTCTTTGGGAGATTTTTACGCTTCCATGATGAGCCCATGTATATGTTAATTTCTATTATTATGTGATCTCAACATTAACTCTACCTAATAATTTAATTATTCATTAATAATAGACACCTATATACACTAATACACTAATAAATGACAATCATTTTGAGTGGGAAAGTTTACAAAATATGTACATTCTAGGCTTTGAGCTTGAAGTATCTCCACTCCCTCTTTTCCTTCTTTTTCCCATCATCCTTTTCTTGTCACAGAGATTGAATTCAGGACTTTGCACCAGCTAGGCAAGGACTCGAGTGATGGGCTGTATACCCAGCCCCATCCATTTTACAAGACTAGTAGTTATAAATTTTCTTCTAGCCCATTCAGTTGGTTCTCCCTTCCAATATAAATTTTGATAGTGTTTTCAAAGACTGAATCTACTCTGTCTAGGCTGCTAAATTTGTGGGCATAGCTTTCATAGTTTTCCTTTTTGCTATGGATTGGTTATGTGTGTCCCCCAAACCTCCTAGTTGTTGGTGGAAACACTGAGAGGTGAGGACATATGGAAGCGTAGGTCACTGAAGACACGCCTGTTCCTGACTCTGTCTGCTTCCCAGCGTCTATCAAGTGAGCAGTTTCCTCTGTCATATATGTATCCATCCCCACAAGGCACTGTCAGGTCATGACCTCAAAGGGATCCATGCCAACCGATGCTGGACTAAAATCTCTGAACCTGTGAGCCACAGTAAACATCTCCTCATAAGCTGGCTTATCTTATGTTTGTTACAGTGGTAGAATGCTGGCCAACACAGAACACTGGGACTGAGAAGGGAAGGTAGACATTTTTTCCACATTACCTCCAAAATTCTCTTTCCTTCATTTTTATTGTGAGGTATTTCAGACAAATAATGTGGTAATTCATTTGACATATTTTAGTATGTATCTCTACAGGGTTTGGTCATTTCCTTAGATGTGCTAAGACAACCAACATTATGTTGTTTTTTTTTTTCTTACTCATTGTTATTTTACCTTATGCCACTTTCTCCAGATGTTTCAACATAGTTTTAGACAATTTGATCAGATAATAATATTGATTTTTTTGATCCATTATTTACTTCAATGAAAAAAAAAAACACTTTCTATGAAGAAAGCATTAAAAAAAAAAAAAGTAGATGTTTGAGTCCTTGGTGTGGTGGTGCATACCTGCGGTCTCATAGCTCACACTGGAGGCTGAAGCAGCTGGATGACATGTCTGAGGTCAAGCTGGGTTGCTATCGAAACCCTGTTCCCAACCACTAATTCCCAAAAAGGAAAAACATAAAATGGGAAATACTTGAATTCTCAAAGAATTTTGTGTTGAAAGTCTTGTATGTACAAAGTGTGAACGTTTCACACTCTAAATACCCCTCAACCTCACCTACCTGCATGGCTCACATGTTGGGGCTACTCTCTAGCCAGACAACATTGGGCTACCACAGATACCCAAGGGCCCTCTGGGAAAAGCTCATGCTGGAGACTGAGCTGAGGGATAGAGGGAAAAAAGAGGGAGACGATGACAGTCCAGGCTGAGCCACATGAAACACTGTAATGGCTATTCCTGGTTGTCAACTTAACTATATCTGGAATGAACTACAATCCAGAGTTGGAGGGCTCACCTGCAATCCAGATCTTGAGGCTGGAAGACACAAGTTTCTGACCTGGAGATCTTGAGGCATAGTGGCCATGAAAAGCTTAGGCCCAGGCAAGATAGTACATGCCTTTAATCCCAGAAGACTAAGGCAAAGAGATCTCTTGAGTTCAAGGCCAGCCTCGAATAAAGCCAAGTCCCAGATCCAGGTGTGGTGGTACACACTTTTAATCCAGGCCACACTTTCTTCTGTAGGTCTACATAAGGACATTAGAAGAAAGAAGATTGGCTCTTCTTTACCTGCTTGCACTTACTAGCCAGCACATCTGTTGGATCCTACTTCTACAGAAGACCAGCTGAAGCAACTAGCCTCGTGGGACTGAGCAACTACTAGATTCTTGGCCTTCCTATTCACAGCTGACCATTTTTGGGTGAGCTGGACTACAGACTGTAAGTCATCACAATAAATTCCCTCCATATACAGAGACAATCCCTAAGTTCTGTGACTCTAGAGAACCGTATTACAAACATTTACTTACCTTTCTGGGAAACCCTCTCCTTAGCTACTTACTTCTTACTCCTATCACATACCACATGAGAGTTAAAAAAATAAATAAGCCAAGAGCTCAAAAATTTAAAAATATCTTTTCCAAGAATGGATTTTCTAGGGTGACTTGGCTCTCTTCTTCTCCTATATTCCCAAACTGAGCCAGTGAGCGGGCACAGAAATTGGCAGGTTAAGGGCACACTGAAACTAATTAATGCTTCAGCCAACCCAGTTTTCTGATGTGGTTTCTGGGTTGAAAGTGTAATTTGGAAAGGGCCTGACATGAAAGTACTTCTAAAATTATACCTAATGTAGACTAAACACTATCAAATTTATCAGAGGAAAGTTTGACCTCGTCATGTAGGCACAACCTCAAGGAAAGTCGCCATGAATCTTTGAGAGTTACATGCGATGCACTTTACAAAAACGTCAGTTCCATCATGATGAATTATTCATTGAAAACCCATCTGCATACTTAACTCTGAGCAGACATAAATGAAAACCTAGCTTGTTCCCGAGGGACACCAGAGCTACATTCTGTTGGTTAATATCCTGTTACTATTGAACAATGAATTATCTCCAGCTCAAAATGTTTCTGTAAAGTTTACATGAATCATGCTGACCATGAGAGGTGATTGCTTTTTTGTATGGATGGACTCTGGGACAATGTTACACTCGTTTCTGAAGTACCAAACCTAGCTGAAAGTAAAACTCTTAGGTAATACTTCAGGGAGTTAGCATACAGATACACCACGTTGGCTTACTGATTAATGATGGGACCAGAATCATTTGCATTAACAATGCAAAACCTCCATTAATGAATGTGTCTGAGCTTGCTTTCAAGATACTCAATAGCAATAATTTTACATTATCAGGGATATTCTGAATAGCATTTTGCTATAATAAAGTAAACTGTTAAATGCTTAAAATGTAGTTTGCTTGCTTTTAGCCCAGTGGCTTCACCATCTGCAGGCTGCTGTATAGTGCTTAGTGATCTGGTTTACCATCAACTTTGCCATCAGATAAGATAGCTACTTATTAAGATTGCTACAGACTTGTCAAATCATAATCTGTCTTTGTGTGTGTATAAGTACATGGTTTTATGTGCATCCACATGTTCAGGGAAGGCTGAGGTTGATGTCAGGTGTCTTTGTCAATTGCTTTCAATCCTACTTTTTAGGATAAAGGCCGTCATTGAACTCAGGGCTTGAAAACTCAGCTAAACTAGTTGGCCAGAAAGGTTCAGACAACCTCCTGTCTACAGTACCCAACACTAGAATTACAGGTATATTTTGCTTGAACCCAAGGGTTTTTTTTGAGACAGGGTTTCTCTGTGTAGCCCTGGCTGTCCTGGAACTTACTCTGTAGACCAGGCTGGCCTCGAACTCAGAAATCCGCCTGCCTCTGCCTCCCAAGTGCTGAGATTAAAGGCGTGCACCACCACCGCCCGGCTTGAACCCAAGTTTTTACATGGGTGTTAAAGTATTAAACGTAGGTCCTCATGGCAAGCACTTTAGAAACTGAGATATCTCGGCCCCATAACTGTATTTTTTAGACAATATACTTAGATGATTCATAAATAAGTCTGAGACACATTGTATCTAGTTCGTCAGAAATATGGGACCTGTGAGAGCCAAAAGACTTCCCAAATATGGGACCTGTGAGAGCCAAAAGACTTCCCACTTTGTAGGTAGGAAACAAGAGCCTGAAAGGCTTACCCACTGTACTGGTTTAAGTGAGAATGATCCCATAGGCTCATATATTCAAATGCTCTGTCCACAGTTGGTGGAACTGTTTGGGAAGGATTAAGATTAAGAGGTGTGGCCTTGTTGGAGGAGGTGTGCCACAGGAGCCAGGCTTTGAGGTTTCAAGACTCATCCCATTTCCAGACTCTATCTCTTCCTCTTGAGGTTCTCTCTCAAGATGTGAGCTCTCAGCTACGGCTACAGCAGCATGCCTGCTTGAGGCTATGCTCTCCCATTTATGCTCCCCTGTGCCCTCTATGATGGTCATGGACTCTAGCCTTCTGAAACCGTAAGCCTCAAATAAACTTTCCTTCTGTAAGTTGCCTTGGTCATGGTATCTTATCACATCAGTAGAAAAGTAACTAAGACATCCTCTCACCAAGTAGACAAATTAGTTGCGGAAATGTTCAGGTTGAACCTTGTCCCATTCACCTGCTGCTGTCTGCCCAGGAGGTCATCTCCCAACTCTCTAAACCAACGTCAACATTGCTTTCCTTGGGGGAAATTTTATCCACATTGCCAATCGATGGAGACTTTTCCCTGTACCTTTTCATTCTGGACTACCGACAGACAGTTGATACGACATAAGATGTCTTTAAGCCTCTCATTGTATAGCATAAACTTTTGTGAAGACACATGGGAACTTGGAGCAGAACCATCACACAGACAACACTGCAGGAAAAGACTCTATTCCTGGGCCTCAGCAGAGAAGCTGATTCCTGTGTGAACAGTTTTGCCTCCCCTTCTAGTTCCTCCCTTAGAACTATCATGGTAAGGTCCTTCTCTATAAAACTATATGCTCCCTTCAGAATCTGTAGGCATATACATACATATCCCTTCATTCTTAATTGTCTGATTTTATGTGATGGCTGTTTTAACTGCATGCTTGGTATCCATGGAGGCCAGAGAGGGTATTCGAGCTCCTGGAATCATGGATGGTTGTGAGCTGTTATGTGGTGTTGGGATTTGAACTAGTTTCCTTTGGGAATGCAGTTGGTGTTCTTAACCACTGGGCCACCTCTCTAACATCCAGTATAACTTTTTAAATGATACAATTTAAAGGGCCACAGATAGGATTCTTTACTTTGTCTGCTTGCTTTTTGTAAGCCATACACAAAGGTAGTTTCAGAGAAATAATATAGGGGGTGGTTCACAAATATCACATAGCCATAGCCCTACTAGGAGAATTGAAGAGTACCCCATAATTAAAAGCATTATATTTCTGCTTATGTCAGAGCTATGACTAATCTGTTCACACCAAGTAAGATAAATTAGGCCTTTACATGTTCTCATGTCAGCAAGTATTTGCTGCCAAGCGGGTTCAGAATTGGCCAGATTTCATCAGCAAGTTAAAAAAAATAGCAAATCCTTTAGTTTCTAGAGTTTTTATTGCACTATGTATAAAACATTATGGATTATATTCTTGGAGATAAGTATTATCTAACGAAGTATTACAAATCAGGACTAGGAATCTGCCCAGATCCCTTCATATCGACTGAGATTCTCAATACTTTGAATACAAATGAATTCATTTAATCAGTTTTCTATTGATGGACACTTGGGAGCTTCTAAAGTTTGGTCATGCCTATTGTGTTGTGATTACCATCTTTGTGTCATATTTTAATGTACATGTACAAATACAAAGCAGTCATTCAAATGTATGACTAGAGCCAGTTTGTGGGAAAGCCTTTCTTATCTGCTCATTGTAACTATGGACGGGCATTCTTGAAAAGATTCCAAGTCTTCACAGAGGAAAATGTCTTGATACTGTACTGGAACTTGGGTGAACAGATAAAGTGGCCGGCCAGTGAGTCCCAGATCTGCCCTTTTCTACCTCCTAGGAATGGGATTACAAGTGTGCTCTACCCTGCCTGGCTTTTGTTTAATGAACGCTGGTTCACATGTGTTCCCAGCAAGTATCCTGCTGAGTTATCGCCTCACCTTGTTGTCAGTGTTTTTATGAATTAATTTCTTAGCCTATAAAACAGAGATCTCACATACGAGTTCAGTCAACAAATATAACAGTTCTAGTGAGCAGACATTATTCTAGATTCTGAGAAATAGCAGTAACCTCAAGGCCACAACAGTCCCAGCCATTATGACACCTTCCTTTTAGGGAAGCACACCAAGAAATATGATGATAGCCGTCAACTGAGCTACGTACCCTTAGGGACAAACTCCAGTGTGAACATATTTTTAAAATGTCCTTTCAGTTGGCTGCGGATAAAACCTTTTGGGGTAAAGAAGCAAAGTGTAGCAAGAAGCTTCCTGCCTGCCACCTTTAAGATACACACTAAGCATGCCCCGAAGTGTTCTTGTCATTGTTCCTTGAGCTATAATCTTAAACTGAGCATGCT
Organism: Mastomys natalensis; assembly: GCA_021653895.1. Taxonomy (NCBI): domain Eukaryota; kingdom Metazoa; phylum Chordata; class Mammalia; order Rodentia; family Muridae; genus Mastomys; species Mastomys natalensis. The sequence continues at coordinate 103,989 of JAJTUV010000854.1, read as the reverse complement.
CAGTAATGTACACCCTAAATGAGCATGCTCTTATTTGTGCCTGTCCCTCAAAGTCCTCTTCCACACAACTGTGATGGGCTTCCTATATAAAATTCCTTTGTTCCAAAGAACAAGGGAAAAAAAAAAAACCCTTCATGCTTGTCTTACCTGCTGCAGCTAATAAACCTTTCTTCTCTTGGCTATACTTGCTTCAACTGCGCATGCACTGAGACTGCGCATGCACTGAGACTTTAAAGTCGAGCAGTACAATGTGAGGGAATTGGCCATATTAAGGTGGGATCATACGAGGAACGAGGGAAGTCAGAGGAGGCCATTGTGGCTAATGAGACAATGCAGGAAAGGAGGTGAGTTCAGAGACAATAGGGCAGATGAGAGGACTCCACGTTCTCAGTAAGGGCTTTGACTTGTACACAGTGCAAGGGAGCAAGGCCTTGGGGAATTGTAAACACCAAAGGAATGTGATCTGATTGATGTTTTTAAAAGGCCATGTATTAAGACTGTCTTAATGGGGTGAGCACAGAGGTAGACAGAAGGATGCTGGACTAATGAGGCTGGACAGTGAGATGGCAGAGAAAGTGGCTACAGTTTGATATACGTTTTTAACAGGAGTAGGTATTAAGTCCAGACGGTCAAATGACTACAGTTTGATATATATTGTAACAGGAGTCAGTGATAAGTCCCATTAGGGATGTGAGGGATAAAAGCCACCCTGTATATCACTCCTCTCTACTCGCCACCAAATCTCCCTCTGGCTAGCGCCCCTCTTGCCACTTTGATTTTGTTTAGATGAGCTTGGACCCTGCCTGATGCCCCTGTCTGCTCAGTCATGTGCTTCAACAACCTCTCTGCTTTCTTCCTGGGCATTTCATTCCTTCCCCCCGAACCCCCGCCCCAATTATGCCTGGTAACCAGTAGCAAGCCAGTAATCCTACCATTTGAACAATTACAAGACCCATTCTTCTTTTGAGACTCATATGTGGAAGTCAGAAGACGATTTTTTGGGAGGAGTTGGTCTTTTCCCCCACATTGTATGTTCCAGGTCGTCACACTTGGCTTCATGTTCGTTCCCCTGATGAGATGGCTTGCTAGCTTTCATCCTATTTTTACTTTTATTTACTTAAAAATATTTATTTATAATGTATTTGGATCTAATACATCCCATTTTCTCCCCTCTTAATCTCCTCCTATCCCATTAAAATTTCTCTCCCAACTCCATGTTCTCCTTCTCTCTTTCTCTCCTGTGTTTTTCCTCACTCTTCTCTCCCTCCCTCCCCTAGCTCTGTGATTTAATACCATCAAATCCGTTTAGTGCTTCATGAATGCACACGGGTACTGAAGCATGGCTAGCCTCGCAGGGCTCTCGTCCCTGAGGAGCCCCTTCTCCATCCATGCTGGGGTTTAATTTCCTCCCTACTGTCTGTGTAACAATGAGTGCAGAGGAAACTCTTACTGTATGATGAACAAGAGATAAATAGGGGTGGCAGACAGGTCCCGATGTCCCTTGGAGTACACGCCTTCCAATAACCTGAGACTTCCTGTAAATGCATCCCTGTAGAGGCTTCCATTAACTTCTAATATATGCAGACAAAAACTTTAACACGCAGGCATTGGGGGAATATTCCAGATTTGACCTGTGCCATGATCCCAGCCTTTATTTTTCACACCTTCTAGTTAAAATGCTCATCAGAGGCTCAAGTTTCTGTGTTCTGATGCTGAAGCCTTGGAAGAGATTCTGATTGGCTAGCTGTGGTCAGACACAAACTCTGTATCCAGCCATCAGGTACTAAAAAGGCCCCCTACATGCTCTGCAAACATGGCAATGTAAGTGGGCATTGGTACCTTGGGGAGACTTCCTCCAGAAGGTTCCCAAATGACACAGAGCAGTTCCTCTCTACATACTGGTTAATTGTACATGCGAAACTCAGAAACTTTATACAAAGCAGGCCTTTCTAATCACCTTGACTTCAATGTTTCAGAAACTAGGTTATGTCTGAATATAGAAATAAATAAAGAAGTAAAGTCCTGTTTGGAGATTTGGTTCAAAGAACAATCATTTTTTTTTTAACTTAATAAGTATCTCAGATCTTGATTTACCTGTCTTTTTTTTTTTTTTTTTTTTTTTTTTTTTTTTTTGATCTCATTCTACCATTAGAAAAGGCCCAGGGAGAGAGCTGTGTACAGACCTGTAAGGCTCACACGTCTTCATCTTACCTTTTGTTGAGCATTGACGTGTGTGAGGGATATGTTGGAAAACTGGATGCAAGCAGTTGAAGTTCAGAAATGTGCTAATGAATGGATTTTCTAATTTAATTTCTTTTTAAATATAAAGCAATTAAATTCCATTGATGTGCAACAGGCTTGCATCCAGCCTGCTGGGTAGCTGAGGATGGCCTTGAACTTCTGATGCTTCTGCTTCCAACTCCTGACACTGAGGTTCCATGAATTCTCCATCTCACTCAGTTTGTTGCGATGCTGGGGGTGAGTGCAGGTCTTCGTGTGCTCCAGGCAAGTACTCACCAGCTAAGGTGCATCCCAACCTCTCCTTTCTTCATTTCCTTTGTGTGTGTGTGTGTGTGTGTGTGTGTGTGTTCGTGTGTACATACAGGTGCATGTGCGTATGAAGGCTAAAGGTTGTCTTTCTCTTTCTTTTTTTGTTCCTTCTTTCCTTTGTTTTCTCCTCTCTTTCTCTTTTTCCTTCCTTCCTTCTTCCTTCCTTTTTTCTTTCTTTGTTCCTTCCTTCCTTTCTATTATTTACTCTTCTCTGATATATTTTGTCTTGACTACAATTTCCCCTCTCCCCCCCTCTTCTCCAGATCCACTCCTCTCCCGTTCTCTTCTGAAAAGGGCAGACCTTCCAGGGATATCAACCAAACACGGCATATCATGTGAGCCGTCTTTCCATCTCTCCTTCAAAAATAATGTTTTTACTCATTGTCTGGTGGTGAATCTTAGCTGCTTTGTTACAGATTCTGGAGGACATCTTAGAATGTAGTCACCTACTTAGGAGCAAAAATATCTGCCTTGAGAGGATTGATGATGTCAAAATAACACTGCCCATTATAAATGAGATGTCCTCTGAATTTGGAACTTGAGGAGGAAGTTCATGGGAAGCTATTGATTCTATGAACCTCTATAGATCTGTAGTTAGACTCCCAGTGGCGGACACAAGACCTCTGCTAAGCAGCAAGACTGGGAGTTGGGAAAAATAGTTGAACAGGAAGCAGAGAAGAGATAGGGGCCCTGAAACCTGAGGAGCAGCTGTCACTCATTTTGCCTGACAGACCTTGAGAGAATAATAACCTGCACTTAATTTTTTTTTCCCTCAGTCAGCACTAACTTAGAGCCATTTAGAGGAAAACATCTGGAAAATGTAGTTTCTATCTTGAGTGTAGAACATACCAACACAAGGTCTAAGCTTTAGGTAAATGCCACAGGCAAACTGTGGGTGCTCTGTTCCAAGGGTGGCACCTGGCAGTGAGGTACAGGGGCACACACAGCTTTCAGGGAATGGTCTGAGCTGCAACCTCAAGTTGAAGCTCTCTGTACCTTCTGAATCTTATTATGTGGGTCTTCCATTTAGTGGGCGTCCTGATACTACTGTTCACCCATGTCTTCCTTGGCACTGGATGGCTTGACACCTCATTGACTCCTGCTCTTTCCATTACACTCTTGTCAGTGATACTTGCTCGATCTCTCACATTGTCCTGCTTACCTCCACCCCCGCCCCCCATCTGCTTAGTCTGGACGTGAACAAGCTTGACAGGCCCAAGACTTCAGCCAGGGCTAATTCCTAGCTAATCCAGCTTCTCCAGAAGGCATTCTGGGTCGCCTTGATCTCACTTCTGGGGACATAGAGCTTCCTTTGTGCTTGACAAATTAAGTACACCAACTTCTCTGACTTGAAACTATGATGTGATTTTTCCCCCCCTTGGAAGCATAATTCTCAACAACTGAAGGGTTTTTCTATGCTTGAATGAGAACGAAATAGATTTGAGCTATGAGAAGAGCCAAGGAAAATACGTGGACTGGAACTCTGTAGAGCTGCTTTTACAAAGGTATTATGGTAGATAAATACAAGTTAAGCAGACAGATATGACAATACTGAGCTTGGCCCTACACACACCCTGTATGCCCTACACCCACCCTGTATGAATTCAGAGAATTCAAGAATTCAGAGGTGGGATTCATCTTCCAATAGCTGAGGCTCAGCTGGTGTGTCACTTTTCTGTTGCTGTGATCAAAAGGGTGACCAAAAACAGCTTGCCGAAGAGCTTGTTTTAGCTTATGTTTCCAGAAGGATTAAGTGTCCGGCAAGGCATGGAAGCATGGCAGCAAGGGGAGGGCATGGTGGCTGGGGGAGAGGTGACAGACCTCAGCCAATAGCATGAAGCAGAAAAACGGAACTGAAAGCACTGTTAGGCTTTAATGTCTAAACCCCGCCTTCCGTGACGTACTTCCGCCTTCCATGATGCAATTCGTTCAGCGAGGCTGTAGCTCCTGACCATTCCCAAAAGAGCACCACCTACCACGTATTCAAATATTTGACACTATGGGAGACATGTTTCATTGACACTACCACACTGGGGAGGTAGAATGGTAATTCGGCTACCCAGGCAGGAATTTTGCACGTTCCATATACAGTTTTTTCAACATAATATTTTTGTGGATTCTTTGGGAATTTCACATCGTGCACCTCTATCACACTCGATCCCAGACCTTCCATGCCCTCTCCATCTTGAAACCCCTCCCCCAAATAAAAATAAAAATTAGAGAGAGAAAAAAAAAAGAGACAAGTCCAATTTGTATATATTATCTATATACTCACTGGAGTATGGTCAAACTCTTGGTGGCCTGCTTCTTAAACAGAACCGAATCCTTCCCTGACCACATCCCACTGGAAGCCATTATTTGTGGAGAGCTACTCTTCAGTATACTTATTGCATTTTTTTTTTTAAAGAGTTCTCTTCAATGGCTTCCTGTTTGTGCTGTTGCCAGAAACCATGCAGAAGTCCATAATCTGTGTTCCTACTAACTGTAAAGAAAGAGGAAGCTACTTTTGCAATGATGTCAATGACTGAACAGGTATATTTCATTCAAGTAAGACCAGATTTGTATCCCAACAATTGGCACTGCCATGTTGGGTACATCATGTAAACTGTCAGAGCCTCATCTTTAAACTGGGAAGAAAAATCCCTACCTTGCTAGGTTGTTACAAGAATTTTCTGTTAACAAATCACAGCACCTGCAGTGCCAGGCACACAGAACTTTGTTTGAATAAACAGAAGCCCCCAGTGCATGGTTGAATTCCGAGGCTGGGCCTCTCACAGGGCAACTAGTAAAGCTTTTGAAAAAGTAAATGTCAGCAGACTTGCAAAGGGTGACAGCAAGAGGAAGCTGACAGCTATTAGCTCTGGCACATCTCTGGATTGCACAAGCTTGTCTCTGTTGACATTTAGGGATTGGACTAGAAGAAACTGCCATTGGTGGAACAAGTCCAGACGTGACTCAAAGCCCCTTTTGACACAAATACTTGTGACCTCACCTGAATTAATATGCCCCTCTGAGGACTGAAGAAGGTGGAGGCTGGGGCCTTCTGTCCTTTGGTTACCAAACATTGAAGTAATCTTTATATGAACCTAAAAGATTCTTAAAAGAGATCTCTGATTTCTCCAGTAACACAAGGTGGGATCCCAGCTTCCTTGTGACTTATATAGGACTGTTACAGATGCCTCTGTGAGGACACAGCTGGTGACAATACTATGTTGTACAATTCAGGTAAGCTAATCGTCTGGTACCTCATGTCACCAATGGTTGCCCTTGGCTAAGACTCCTTCCAGGCAGTGTCAGTCTCCGGTTTGATCTTTTCACCTTGTGTAGGTCTGTAAGCTCTCTGCTTTGGTGCTCTATTGGCTTGGGAGAGACAAAAATCTTTACCTTCCTCTCCCAGGCTCATTCCCTTAGACATGGTGGCTGGACCTGTTTGTTTTCCTGCATATTTATGGCCTATGGTTATGTTCTTGGGGTAAACATGCTAAACTTAACTCCATAGCTATTCTCCCCGAGCACAGGATACCATCCTTTTTCCTATCACCTCTGTCCTTACCTTGGAGCCAGAGAGACCTGTGTTCCAAGTTAGGAGAAGGGAGTACATTTGGAGAGGCTTAACAGGGTCAGACACATAGGCATCTGACCAAAACAAAGATACCAGCACTGCATTGAACCATGAAGGCTACGACATCGCTTGATACCTGATACAGAAGGACGCAAGGCAATTGCTTTTCTCTGAGTGAAAGTTCCCTCCGGTGGCTGCAGAGGTTTGAAAATCAGGATCAACTATTTTTAAGCAACTTTATTTGACTTGATTGACTGCTGAGGTAATATGGAGATGGGCACACAACCTCTGGTCTCCTTACAGATGGCTATGAGGCAAGGTTGCACCATGGATTCTTCCCTTTTAATTCCTCCAAAGGAGCATGCTGACACACATTAAGGACAATTCCCTGTCTGTACCTACTCTGTTATGGGTTCCTGTCCCAGCTGACCTAGGGGCTAACAGGAGTTCAAAATGAAACCAAGGTGACAGCTGCTGGGGCCCTCAGTTACAATTAGTGGTAAGGGATATGGATGTCTGCTGGGAACCTGCACAGCACCAGGTACTGAGGAGAGAGAAGCAATGGTAGCAGCAGTGGACTTCAGAGGCAAAACTTAGCTTTCAAGGGCTAAGATTGCTTACTTTTGGTAATACCTACCTTTCTTAACCCTCTGCTATTTTAAATCCAAAAGCCGTTGGCTTCTGGTAATAAACTATTGTTGGCAGTAGAAGGGAATTGAGAAGGAAAAAAAAAAAAAAGACTTACTTGCAAGTGTTCTTCACTCTCTGGCTCTGGAGCCTCTCATGACCAGGTGAGAGGCTTGGAACTCATTAACTCTTTGTGAACCAGGGATAAAAGAAAAGAGAAAGAAAATTTGTTTACACAGACAACATGCACGGACCTACACATACTCATAGATAACACACACTCTGGTAGGGCTCAGCCATCTGTCTCATCAACTCCACATGTGTTCATGCATACTTACATACACACACATATACCTGTATACAAACAGACATCTACATATATACATTTGGTGGATCACGCAGAGCCCCCAAAGTCACACTTTATTCCTTCTCTCCGACCTTCTTATTCCTTCTGAGATAAAAGTTCTCTATTAAATTACCTCCTAGATAAAATGTTACACAAGAGGGGAGTTACAGAAGGATGTTGATAGTAAGTTCAAAGCAGTGTGTCATTCTGTAAGCTCATTGTAAGTCAAAGCACATGGCCTCACTTGATCACAGTGCGTACTTTGGACCTGGCCTAGAATGAAATGTTTTTCCTTGATCACAAATTTGTCCCAATACCATTTCTCTTTTTAGTGTAATTGTGAAAGCTCCCTGTATTTTTTTTTTTATAATGCAGCCTTTACTTACTATTCTATGAGGAGTGGGCACATTCTACTTTTGATTCTAACTTTATCATATTTTTTTCTAGCAAAACAACTAAAACCATCTCTTAAAACTTTCTTCTTAACATTATTTAAATCAACTCAGGAAGTCTATAAAATCATTAATTCATCCAAATAACATTAACTCATGAAAGTTCGTTCATCTTTACGTTGATCTGCAGGAAATCTGCCTAATAGGGTGGGCTAATACTCAGGAACCATTAGACTATGTAATCGTGAGAGGAACGGCACATTAGAACTACAGAGCATCCTGGGAAGAAATCTCCAAAGACTGTAATTCAGAGTTCACCCATCACAGCCATGCAAAGCACTGGGCCATCTCCAGAAACCTTACTTATTTGCCTTTAGCCTTTCCTAGATGGCTCCTGACAGGTGCCCCATCCATGAGTTCAGACCATGGAATTTCTTCTCATGTCCGTTTTCTTACTTTGCTATTTTGGGGCTACATCCCTCTAGTCGATTTCTCCCCCCTTTGTGTGTACTATTTTCTGCTATGTCTATGCTAGCCTAAAACCTATGTGGTTATGTTTACTTAACATTCTCTGGTGTTTCTGTTCATGTGTGATAAAGTTAATGTGGTTCCTTTATCAGACATCCATGCTAGGATCTTCTGGACTTGAGACATTGTTTTACCTAATGACCAACTTGGTTCTGAAGAGATCTTACAGTTTCCCGTGTGCCTTCAATATATTGTGCTAGAATAGGCTGCCTTTTTTATTCTTGGTTTCCCTCAGATAGCTCCAGATCCTTATAAAAACAAAATTACTGCTCTATCTGAGAGTTGGTAGTATGTTTTGTGTGTGGGATTGGGGGAAAGAGAACAAAACTTGATTCTCACCAAACAAAGTAACCTGTAGGTATTGACTCGACAGTCAAGATGCTTAGTTCTTGAGATGGCTTGGAGAGATGGCTCAGCAGTTAAGAGCACTGCTCTTCCAGAGGTCCTGAGTTCAATTCCTAGCAACCAAACAGTGGCTCACAACCATCTGTAATGGTATCCAATGACCTCTTCTGGTGTGTGTAAAGACAGCGACAATGTACTCATATATAAAATAAATAAATCTTAAAAGAAAAAAAAAGAAGCTTAGTTTTTGCTAACTAAGACATGCTGGGAGCTGAGGAAAACATGTTACTCCAATTTCCACTAAGTTTTTGGATCTTGGATCTCATTAGCTAAAGAAACTCCAGAATAGAGCATCATGTGCTCCACTCATTCCCAGGAAATTTGAGAACACTTACCCTTAAGAGGAAAGGTTACCTTGTCCTGTCTAATGTTATCAGACAGTTTCAGATAACTGTTAAAGAAAAATAACCAATAATTGACCACACAAGCTTCAACTCCATTGTCCAGCTGGATCTATTTTTGCAATTAAAAAAAAAAATAGTTCAGATGTCTTAATGTCTTATGCCCAAGCCTTTCTTCCAAACTGGGGCAACTGACCTTCTGCATATTCAACAACTTGGAGGTCAGTGCAGATGCAGAGGAGAGGTCAAAGGGACCAATTTTTGCTCTTACCTCCAGGTCAGCTATTTATGGAGGCATTTCTGAAAGGATCCTACAATCCCATCCTCTAGATCAGAGGCCATGGAGACCTCATAAATTAGATTCTAACCAGTGTACATTCTCTAAAGAAGATGATCAACACAGAGGAATATGCCTTCTGTGCTTCAGAGGAAATGAGACAGTCAGCAGGACCACAGACAATGGGACAACTGTTCTACTGGCTGGTTTTGTGTCACCTTGACACAACTTAGAGTCATCAGAAAGGAAGGAAACCCAGCTGAGAAAATGCCTCCATGAGATCCAGCTGTAAAGCATTTTCTCAATAAGTAATCTATGGGGGGGTGGGGAGGGGACGGGCGGCCCATTGTGGGTGGTGTCATCCCTAGGTTGATTGTCCTGGGTTCTATAAGAAAGCAGGCCGAGCAAACCATGGGGAGCAAGCCAATAAACAATGTAAATTTAAAAAAACATTTTCTGTATATTTGTTGCCAGGGATCTCAGATTTAAGAACTAGCTAGGCTAGAGAGTGAGCCCAAGGCTAGGTTGGGTACCTTAGTGGAACTGTTCTCAAAATAGAAAGAGAAAAGAGGACATGGGTATAGACAGAGATGGACTTCTTCTTTGGCTTACCTGAGGCTTTAGGTTTAATCCCCAATCCCAGAAGAAGAAAGAAGCAAAGGAGCTAAAGTAAAAATAATGATAAAATTCTCCCTTTGCTCAAGGCTCTTTAATAACAATCCATGTATTCACAGTGTGTGTATATTTTCCTTTTCAAAATTTCAAGGTGAATTAACGTCAGAACATTCTCATTTCCCATCCTAAGACAAGGTCTGCTTACATGATTTGTTTGTCCATAATTGTTGGTGCATCTGCTGACAGAATCGATGAAAGTCATCAGGTAAGTGGTAGGGTGCTTTCCTTTTTTTTTCCTCTGAATCAAATCATGGTGTACTTGTCAGACTTTAAAGATATGATGGACGATGATGTAAACATAGCCGATGACAGCTCTCCAGAGACTAAATGGTCTGGGTATGAAAAGTCAAGGTCAAAAGTACATTGGGCTCAAAGTGAATACTTAATAATGTAGAGAGCAGCTGGAAGTGAATCAATAGAACCCAAATGTCAGGACACAAAAGGCCGAGAGGAGTGGCATCCAGATTCAAGTCCCTTTCTGTTCGTGCCTCTACCGCCATCTTGGCCTTCTAGCTCTTACCTATACCATGGCATCAGGGGCTTGATCTCATCATTCAGACCATGTCAAATATTTTAATTGATTATCTGTTATCTTCGAGATGAAATTGAGGGTAGTTTAGCTTGCCATCAAGATGCCACAGTATGACATTCATAGTTTTATGAGCATTGCACAAGATAACGTAAATTGATTAATCTGTTGTTCGGTAGGTTTATTGGCATCTTGTTGGTTTGTTCCCTGGGGGAGGGGAGTGATACCCAGGGGGTCTCTCCTTCTCCGAGGAGAAGGGGAGGAGCGAATGGGGAGAGGATCTGTGGGAGGGAGCACTGGGAGGAGGTGGGGCTGATATTGGGATGTAAAGTGAATACGTATTTTAAAAAATGGAGACCCTGGTTCTTATCCTCAGAGCAGAATTTTCCTCTTAGGGGAAGAGACAGATAAGCTAAACTCATTCACAGAACAATGCGGTAAGTTGTAATGGAAGTCAACTGAGCAGGCACCATGAAATTCAGTTCAAGGAACTAGCTGTCTCCCAGGAATTTTCTTTTCTTTCTTCTTCTTTTTGAGACAGCATTGAAAAATTATTGGTTATTTTATTTATTTACATTTCAAATGTTGTCCCCCCTTCCCCATTTCCCTCCATAACACCCTCATCCCATCTCCCTTTTCCTTTGCTTCTATGGGGGTGCTCCCCATCTGCCCACCATTCCTGCCTTACCACTCTAACATTTCCTTACTGTGGGGGAATCAAGCCTCCACAGGACCAAGGGACTCCCCTCCCACTGATGCCAGATAAGGCAATCCTACATATGCAGCTGGAGCCATGGGTCCTTCCATGTGTACTCTTTGGTTGGCAGTTTAGTTCCTGGGAGCTCTGGGTGGTCAGGATAGTTGATATTGTTCTTCCTATGGGGTTGCAATTCCCTTCAACTCCTTCAGTCCTTCCCCTAACTCTTCCACTGGTGTTTCCAGGCTCGCCCAATGGTCAGCTATGAGTATCTGCATCTATATTGGTCAGGTGCTGGCAGAGCATCTCAGGGACAGCTATACCAGGCTCCTGTCAGAAAGCGCTTCTTGACATCAACAATAGTGTTGAGGTTTGGTTTGAGACAGCATCTTGCTAAGTAAATCCTGACTGACCTGAATCTCAGTACTTAGAACTGTTAACCCTAAACTTATGGTGATCCTCCTGCCTTTGCCTTGTGAACGCTGGAATTACAGACATGAGCCACCACATCTAGGTTTTTGGTATTTTAGCTAAGCCTTCTGTGTTAGACTGATGTAATTATCTTACATCTCATATGCCTTCCCATCTCTCTGTTGCAAATCACACATGTTTGTCATGTTCAGCCTCTACATTTTATCTTCACTCATTAAGCCAACAGGGATTAACAGGCCACAGCATGGTAGAAGGCGTATGTTCACCATTGCTAATAATGAAAGCATAGCCTACCCATCCCCCACCCATAGCTGACAGTATTGCCTTTTCCATCCTTGCTTGCCTTTCCACACGTCTTCCATCTCAAGATCTCTTTGTGAGTTCCGATAGAATGTTTGTCAAAACTGATGTAGTGATCAGAGGACCAATCAGAATTGTCTGGCTTACAAAACTCAAGATCATTAGGGAAGGAGTTCTTTTCTATTGATATATGCAAAACTGGACAGATAACAGATGGCACTGGGGAAATCATGTGTTCAAAAGAAATATTGTTTAGCTCAGGTCTTTCTGTAGCTCTTCAGGATTTGGAGGAGGCAGCACTGATTTGAATATGGCATGTCAACGAAAATAGATGACTGTCCTTAAGACGTTCCCATTGGAAAAAGAAGTTTCTGGTGTTTTACATTAATGGTAATGCAAATACTAGGGGAAATAAATCTTTTGCATTTATTTTTAAACTTCTGCTCTTGTTCAGTTAGTTGAATGATGCTTGGGCAGTTTCCATGAGTCTTAGCCTTCTTGCCCTGTTAAATTAGGAAAATGAATCAGCAACTTGAGTTCGCTTTCACTTTCACAATTTCATTGTCTTTAAATTTGGGCATAGACTTTAAAGAGTAGGTTAAATTTCTCTTATGTTTTATTCTTTATGTCATCTCAGGGAACAACAAGGAAGCCGCAGAAGAGAATGAAGAAGATGAGGGGTGAGAGGTGAGAGACCCACCAGCAAGAGTCTTGAAATACCTTCTTGGGGCTTCTTTCTTCCTATTGTCAGATTTCATAAAAAGTTGGTTTTCTGTTTTTAACCTTTTATATAGGATCTATATATTGAGAATTGATGTCTAGACTGTGGAATTGTATAGCAGACCTCCAATCTCCTCTACCCTTTGAGTATATTTCTCAGTGAAATATATTGAGTGAAAAACCTTTAAAAATGAGGTTTTTTTTTTTAATTAGCTTTGTTTTTGAGAGTCTCATAGACATATTACTTGCTCATCATACGCACCTTGGTACCCTTCTTCTTTCCTTTCTGCTGTTATTATCTCCCCTCAACAGATGGCCCTCACACAATTCTATCTCTGTCATGGTTTGTTTAACCTTGGGCCAGGGAGTGGCACTATTAGGAGGTGAGGCCTTGTTGGACTGACACCATGGGGGTGGGCTTAAGACCCTCATCCTAGCTGCTTGGAAGTCAGTATTCTGCTATCAGCCTTTAGATGAAGATGTAGAAGTTCAGCTCATCCTGCACCATACTTGCCTGGATGGTGCCACAGTCACTGTTTGATAATAGAGAACTGAACCTCTGAACCTGTAAGCCAGTCCTAATTATGTTGTCCTTAAAAAGAGTTGCCTTGGTCATGGTGTCTCTTCATAGTAGTAAAACCCTAACTAAGATTATTTCTCTGTCATTGTGTTGTGTGTGTGTGTGTGTGTGTGTGTGTGTGTGTGTGTATGTGTGTGTGTAACACTGATTTTTAACCAGGGTCTTTCATATGGATAGGGATGTGAACCTACCCACTGGAGCATGGGTAACTCTCACAAACAGCTGCACCATTGGTGATGACTCCCTCCCACGTGGTAGCCATCAATTGCCAGTAGTCCTCTAGGGAGAGACTGGACCCATAAATCCCTCTAACATCCATGGTTGAGATATTGATAGGTCCAGTCATGTGCAGGCCTTGTGAAGACAACTGTAGCTGTGTGTGTGTGTGGGGGGGGGGTTGAGTGTAATGGCTGTGTCATGGCCAGGAGACAGTTTCGCCACCTCTCCCCCACCCCATCATCTGGTTCTTCTTTCTTAATTTTCCTTCTCTCTGGATGTTCTTCAAGACTTGGGAAGGGTGAATCAGACGTTATCCCGGAGCTGAGCACTCAACGGATCACTTACTCTCAGCACTTTGACCAACCATGTGTTTGCATTCCTTATTGTTTGTTGCAAAACCAAACCCTCTGGCCATGGCTGAGGGCAGAACTACTCTATGGGCATATATATAAGTATTTGGAAGGCGGTTTGTCAACATGTCAAAACATGTCATAAGCAGTAGGTTCACTCCTAGGACTTATGCCAACGTAATGCTGGTATGAACTGAATTTTCAAAAAAAAAAAAAAAAAAAGAAAAGAAAAAGCCATACCTTTGATAAAGAGTCCGATTGGAGTTTTGGGATTGTGGAACGTTGGAAAGCTGAAGGACCTGAGTTAAATAATGGGTTATCTTAGGTCCCTTTGTAACCTCATGAGAACCCCCATGTTTGTAAGGTCTTCATGACTGTCAATCACATGAAACCCTCTGGGATGTGCTAAATGACCACAAGCTTCCACCAACCCAAATGCTAAGAAGGTCATGAGATAGCAACTGAAACCCACAGGACACACGACCTTGTTTCTCTGAGCTCTTCACCAGTGATCTTGAAACAGTGCTTCGATCTGTGATTCCCGTTTGTTCTGTAACTATAGAAGCTTCGTGAAACTGTCACCACATTAAAACATGGTGTTTGTGGGGGGCACCCCGAATATGTGTCCCTAGGCAAAGCTCCCTCAGATTTGGCTCCAGAATAAATAATCTTTCGATCCCTTTGAGGTGAGTTCTGTGTTTTTGTGTTCACATCAGCTTTTTAAATTAAAATGCCGACAAATGGAACATTATTCCTGGAGGTTGAAAGTTCTTTGTGATAAAGTTAAATGAAATGGAAATAGTCCAAAGACCTAGACACCCACAGCTGCATTCATCTATTCTATAGCATCGTAGTTTTCAGAGTCACTAGCACATGGAAATGGACCCCACCCCCCAATATTTCCTGTAATGAATCGGGCAGCTCCCAGCCTTGGGTGTATTTTAGTTGCCAGAAAGATTTTTCATTAGAGGAGAGGCCCCATGATGGAGATACTCATTTGGTGCTGGGTGTATATGTGTGTGTGTGTGTATGTGTGTGTCTATATATGTGTGCATGTGTATGTTTGTGTGTATATATTATATGTGTGTGTGTAGTATATATATGTGTGTGTGTGTGTGTGTGTTATATATATATATGTGTGTGTGTGTGTGTGTATGTGTGTGTGTTCCCTATATTTCTCCTATGTCAGGTCTAAGCCCTAGAAATCAAATTGTCTGCTTTTGTGTTTTGGAGAGCAGCATCAAGTACTTTCTTCAGCTGTCACTTCACTACAAGCTGATTCATCTTGTTCTCAGATTTTATGCAAAACAGATCAGCCTTTAAAATTGCTTGATCCAAAGCTTATTTGCCATGCATGTTCTGCCTTTTGATCCGTCTCTGCCTTGCTATTTCTCAGATGAGAAAGATCCAGGGCCTGTCCAGTGGCCCCGTGGGTAAAAGTGCTTGTCACCAAGTCTGACAGTATGAGCCTGTGCTCTGGAGTTAAAGGAGAGAAACAAGTTTTTGCAAATAAATGAGTATTCTTTTTAAAAATTCTTTATAAATAAATAAAAGCTGTCACAGAAGGGAGCATAAATTCAAAAGTGCCCAGCCTTGCAAAAGCCTTCGATTCCTGGAAGCAAGCACACCACAGGTCTGGTGCTTCTCTAAGTGAGTGGCATGCATCAAGAGAGCACATCTTGGATTAGTACATAGTTGTCTTTGACACTGTTAGTGGCTTCTCTACCTACTGTAACTGGACCACTTACATGAGATACCATTTCAAAGTCATGTATAGCTTTTTCCTTCTTAGCATATTTTTTTGCAGTTTAAATTTTATACATCCATATAAACATTTAGCATATTGTCTTCCCGTCAAGTCAAGGAATGGTAGTGTACCCTTGTAGTCTCAGTACTTGGGAAACTAAGAGATGAGGATCAAGACTTTGAAGCCAACCTGAGCCACACAGTGACATACTGCCTCAGAAATAAAAAGATGAGAAAGCATGTCTAGCTAACTGGTTCGTCTCTGTATTCCTAGTATGTAGTCCAGTGCCTGGTATATAATAGGCAATAATATTTATTTGATGACTTTTACCTTAAATGTATTGATGTATTGTGAGAGCTGTTTCTTCTTCTTCTTCTTCTTCTTCTTCTTCTTCTTCTTTCTTCTTCTTCTTCTTCTTCTTCTTCTTTCTCCTCTTCCTCCTCCTCCATTTCCTCCTCCTCTTCTTCTTCCTCCTCCTCCTCCTCATCTTATTGTTTATAAAGATTTATTTATTTTATGTATATGAGTATACTGTAGCTGTCTTCAGACACACCAGAAGAGGGCATCAGATCCTATTACAGATGGTTTTGAGCCACCATGTAGTTGCTGGGAATTGAACTCAGAGCTTCTGTAAGAGCAGTCAGTGCTCTTAACAGCTGAGCTATCTCACCAGCCCTCCTCATCTTATTTTTGACCATAGAATTGTTCCCAAAGACAGTTCTCAACAAGGAAAAAACAGATTTCTGGGCTGGCTTTGAGGATCACAAGGGTATTTTTACTGAGTTGCCTGTGTTCTTTCCTCTTACACACACACACACACACAGAGGGAGGGAGAGGGAGGGATGGAGGGAGGAGAGAGGGGAGAGAGAGAGAGAGAGAGAGAGGAGAGAGAGAGAGAGAGAGACTAGCATGCACAGGTAGCTGTACCTTTCTCTCCTGTGTACCCCAACCCCAAACATGGGGAGGCAGAGGTGGAAGGATACAGTTTGATACAGTTATATAACATGTTTAAGGCTATCCTGGGCTACCTGAGACATTGTTTCAAAATAAATAAATAAATAAAAACAAGAACAAAAAAAAAAACCATCTAAAACAAAAAGAAAGGCTTCAAGAACACACATTATACCATGTGTGTTCTTTTGTGATTGGGTCATCTCACTCAGGATGATATTTTCTAGCTCCATCCATTTGTCTAAGAATTTCATGAGCTCATTATTTTTAATGGCTGAGTAGTACTCCATTGTGTAAATGTACCACATTTTCTGTATCCTTTTCTTCTGTTGAAGGACATCTGGGTTCTTTCCAGCTTCTGGCTATTATGAATAAGGCCGCTATAAACATAGTGGAGCATGTGGCCCTGTTGCATGTTGAAATATCTTCTGGGTATATACCCAGGAGGGGTATAGCTGGGTCCTTAGGTAACACCATGTTCAATTTTCTGAGGTATCGCCAGACTGCTTTCCATAGTGGTTGTACCAGCTTGCAATCCCACCAACAATGGAGGAGTGTTCCTCTTTCTCCACATCCTCGCCAACATCTGCTGTCACCTGTGTTTTGGATCTTAGCCAATCTGACTGGTGTGAGGTGGAATCTCAGTGTTGTTTTCATTTGCATTTCCCTGATGACTAGGGATGCTGAGCACTTCTTTAGATGTTTCTCAATCATTCGAGTTTCCTCAGTTGAGAGTTCTTTGTTCAACTCTCTATGCACTCACTGATAAGCGGATATTAGCCCCAAAACACACAATACCTAAGATGCAATACATAAACCTCATGAAACTCAAGAAGAAGGAGGAAGACCAAAGTGAGGGTGTTTTTGTCCTTTTTAGAACGAGTATGAAAAGATTCAACCAGAGCTCCCAGGAGCTAAACCTCCAGCCTGAGAACAGACCGGCAAGCTGTCCTCTGAGAGGCTCTAACCAGCAGCTGACTCAGACAGATACAGACATCCAGAGCCAAACAGTGGATGGAGCTTGAGGACTCTTATAGAAGAATAGGTGGAAGGATTGTGGGCCCTAAGGAGATAGGAACTGCACAGGAAGATCAACAGAGTAAACGAACCTGAACCCTTGGAGCTCTCAGAGACTGAATCACCAACCGTGGAGCATACCTAGTCTACACAGATCTACCTCCATGGGCTGAACCTAGGCCTCCCTGCACATATGTTGTAAATGTGCAGCTTGGTTTTCATGTAGGTCTCAAACATCTGGAGTGGGGGCTATCCCAAAACTTGCAGCCTGTATATGGAGTACGGTCTTCAAAAAAAAAAACAGTTGTTCAGTTATTCATGGAATATTATTTTTTTTATATCTCTTGTATTCAGTTTGCAACTACTTCAATGAGAATTTTTGTATGTATATTCATGAGGGATATTGGACTATAATTTATATATTTTTGTTGGGTCTACACTTGATTTCACTATTTCAATATTATTTGCTTTGTGAAGGAGCTTATTGTGGTTCTGAATTTTTTTAAACATAACTCAAAAAGTGTTGCTTGTTTGAAGGCCCTATAGAATTCTTGTATAAGTATATCTGACCCTTGGTATTTTGCTTGTTTGTTTATTTCATTTTATTCTGTTTGAATGCTTTTTAATTTTTTTTGATTTGCTGAAAATAAAAATAAAAAAAAATAATAAAATAAATAAAAAAAAAAAAAAAAAAAAAAAAAGAAACACACATAAAAATCGGGTGACTTGTAACAAAACAGACACAGCTCATCAAAGTGACTTTACTTTTGGCTCAGTCACAGTGTGTTAGTGTTGAGATGCATGACGATCTGGAGTGAGGATGGCCGTGGTGATGGTAGGAATGAGCAAGCCACAGGCTGTTCCCCTGTTCTGCTGTTTGGGGATTAGCTCTGTAAGCATGTGCAGATTACTCAGCCCCTTGAGGCCTCTTCTCAACTGTGATAGCATCTGTGCCCTGTGCCTGTGAATGGTGCAAGCATTTTATAAGCCTTTCTTGTAAGGTGCTTATTGCTTACGTCCTAGGAGCCACGTGATGCTTACATTTCCCTGCCTGTCACTCATGTATTTTCTTCTCTTTCTTCCCCTAAATCTCCCCTTTGCTTTGTGTATTCTCTGAGACATTTTTATTTTAGACCTTAAACTAAAAACACGGAATCATGCACTGGTGTGACTTGTCCCTAAATGTCTTTCAAACTGGTCCTTTGATTAAGCACAGGCATCAAGGGAGAGAAGAGAGAGCTCTTAGAAAAGGAGTGACATGGGCTGGTGATGTGGCTCAGTTGGCTGGCACTTACAAAGCTCTGTGTTCCATCCCTAGTACCACATAAACTGGGTGTGCTGACGCGGGTCTGGAATCTCATAAATACAGTGTCATCTTTGGCTACATAGTGAGTCCGAGGCCAGCCTGAGACAACCAGAGGTTCTGTCTTCAAACAAGTAAGCAAACAATAGCACACACAAAACAACTGAAAACCGACAAGCTGGCAATATGCACCCAAGACATGGACACAGGCTTCTCAAGAGAGGCTTGCCCGTGGGACTTCTGAAAGTGGTGTTTTCCATTGCTCACGGATAATATCCTGAGCTACAGTTAAAGTTGAAATACAAAAGAATATATTGTATTTATTTGTTTATTTGCTTTATATGTGTGTGGAGGGGGTGGGTTGTTTGTGTGTGTGCATGTGTGCACAAGTGCTCATGGGTATGTGTATGTGTGTGTGTGTGTATCTGTGCAGGTGTGCTGTGTATTGAGGTCAGAAGTCAGCTTGCTGGTGTAGGTTTTTTCTTCCACCATGTGGGTTCTGGGCATTGAACTCAGATCATCAAGCTCAGAGACAAGTGCCCGTATGGCTTCATCATCTTACCAGCCCCCAAAGAGTACTCAGAAACAAGAAATACCAATTTTGAAAGCTTTTCCAGTTTTTCCATCGACCCGATTTAGCAATCAATATTTTCAGCTTGTTCACACTCACATGTCTAACAACAACAGACTTATGAAGTATATGAAATAAAGGCCTGAGGTTTTCAAACTTATGTTCTCTTATTATTCAAACATAAAGACAAAGTATTTTCATAAGAATTTATCATAAATAAAACACATATAGCTACTGGACAAAGAAGCCTTTGAAATTCTAAAAGCCATCAAAATATCTTGAAGCAACATTGCCAGATGTATCCGCTCACAGAGGGCCATTCCCTGCCTTTGCTAAGCACTATAAAGTGTGTGTGCTATGTGGATCCCTGTTGTCCCTAGTTCAGTCTCGTAAATTTTTTTTGGCCCAATAATTTCTATTTCTTTCAACATTTCCTCATCCTTGTTAGGAACTGAAATGACCCAGAGTCCAAGGAGCCTCGGGTGCCCTTGTGACTTGTCCTGTGGTTTTAGAAGTTCCCTGTCCTATAATATCTTCCTCTTTTCAGGGGATGTTTGGGAATCTTCCACTTAGTGAACTCGAGATCCTTGTGGGAATGAGCACAGTGCAGGACGCTGTCTCGATGAGGGATCAGGACACACCTGGCTGCAGAAGAGACACGGTAGCAATCGTGCAATGAAGGAGTGACTGAAAGGAGTGACTAGAAGCATCTGTCCCAGAGAATGGGAGATGCTTCAACAAGGACAGCTCCAGTTCACCACCTGCTGGGAGCTACATCAGGCTGGAGAGAAGCTGAGCCTAGCACAACAGTTAGAAAAATGGTGTCTTTGTTTTCCTCCCAAGCCCATCACTATGATGAAAAATTGTGTTTTTCCTAAATGTTATTTAGGAAATTATGTGAAACTTGGTTCCCAAGAAATACTTCTGAAGGAGAGGGGCCAGGAGGAGTAGGAGGAGAAAGGGGAGGAAGGTTATGAAGAGAAAGAGGAGGGGAGGAAGAAGAGAAGGAATAGGAGGAAGAAGAGAAGGAGGAGGATAAGGAGGGAGGAGAAAGAGAAGAAGGACAAGGAGAAGGAGGAAGAGGGAAAGGAAGAGAAGGGGGAGGAAGAGGAGGAAGAAGAGAAGGAGGAGACAGAGGAGGGGAGGAGGAACAAGAGAATGAGGAGGAAGAGGGGGAGGAGGAGGGAGAGGAGAGGAGTAAAGGGAGGAAAGAAGGAAAACGGAAGGACACAGAGTCAAACAGGTGCCCCTCACATTTCAAGCAAACCTGGGTTTCTGTATTCTCGGTTCATGAACCGATCCATTCTGACACACAGCTAACACCTTCAGAGGTGCAGTGCCGTGGTCTACTATCTAGTTTGGCTTCTCAAGTTCTCTGCTTCTTGTCTCATTTCTTTCTGTATGCCTGCTTCATTGGTTGTAAGCATCTCGAAAGAGCAAAGAGAAGGGAGAGAGACAGAGGTGAACATCAAAAGTAGCTCATCTCCCCCTTGTCAGGAGCAGTTAAGGATGTGGTAGTGAAACATTTAAATGAAGTCCTCAGTGACAGCTGAGGTCTAGCCAAGGTGGGTAAAAGTGTAGGATCCCGATACCTGAGTACAATCCTCAAAGGCACTGGCATATCTTTTGCCAGTGTTTTCCCCGGCTCCATGGATGACTGCTAACTAGTGGATCACAATTAAACACTACATTCAGTTTAGTATTCGATTATTTTAGTACAAAAATTATTGTTCCCAGTTATAACTAAGCTATTGATGTTTGTTATGAAGCCCATGCCAAGAGGGACTGAATGTAGGGGTGGCAGAGTGTGACCAATTATTGGCAATGGTATTTGGAAACATTGGGCTGATATGCTTTCATTTATTGAGAACGGTTTCCTTCTCTGAGGTCTGTGGTTCTCAGCAAATGCTTCTGTGACATCTGAGTGAGTGTACTTGCTGTTATTTCAAGAGATTATACAATCTTGTAAAAATGGTTCAAGACAAGCTTTAAATTAACATTATCTATATAAAAATACCCTGTCTTATATAGTATTTCTCTCCTACCCCTCCTTGGGAAGAGAAAAATGAAAGTACACTATCATTCTATGAACTCAGTCTTAGTTGTTCCTTCATGGAAACCATGACCTGAAGACTTACACTACGCTTGTCCCTGGAGAGAGACCCCATGCTCTTGTGGGTGAAGTCTACAACTGAATTAGTAATAAAAGTCCTGACACTGTGTTAACCCAGTTCTTATGACCAAAGTATTCTTCCTGGTGTACTGTGCTCCTGTTGAACTCTGTAAGTCCAGGGATTAACAAATCTTCATATAACCTACAGTTCAGGGATGGAAACCTATAGTAAAAGACATGGATTTTAACCATCTAGTTAGATCAATTGCATGACCTCTCTGGGCCTCCAGCGCTTCGTGTATAGCCAAAGAGTAATAGCTGAGATTTATGGACTTTAATCTCCAGTGGGCATTCATAAGCACATTATGTTATTGAGTCTGATTGCTTTCATGACACCTATGCGGTGTCATACCTATAATTAAACCATTTGTGTAAAACAAGAGTGGAGAGTTGAATCATTCAGTCAACTTCTCAGTTAAAACTGTGGGGTGCGATTTGAAGATAGGCCCTCTGACTCTAGGCTATAGCCTGGACTCTTGATGTTGTCCTCTGGAGTTTACTGTAAGTCAGGCATCTAGTCATGTCAGCTCCATGATCCTCTATGTGGCTACAAATGCCTTGTGTTAGCAAGGAAATGCTGGGTCTGGTTATGTTAAAGGACTAGAGTCATGCTACAGCTCAGTGTTACCCCAGGGACAGTTTGTAGATGACTAGATCAGCAGAGGAGGGTAGACCCTCTATTAATCAAGCAGCCAAAGGCTCATGGGGCAAAACTGAGCTGAATTCATCCAGAAAGCGCATAATTTTGTCAAATATGGAATCTAACTTGGGGGCTGGACTTAGTAAGCACTGAGTAGATGATCGCTTAACTGTTATTGTTACAAAAATGTAGTCAGGATAGCGTAAATTCTAGAACTGTATGCGGTCTCTAGGAATATTTCATTTCCATAAAATCTTTTAAAAGTTTGTGTGTGTCTGTGTTTGTGTGTGTGTGTGTGTGTGTGTGTGTGCATTGAAGCACATGCATGCAGAGGTCAGAGGACCACTTTTACGAGTCAGTTCCCTCCTGCCACATTATGGGATCCAGGAATTCACTTTCTATCATTAAGTTTACTTGCAAGAGCCTTCCTTCCATGTGGAAATGCAAACAAAAACAAGAGCTGACTCAAAACTTAAACCAGTCAGCATTGAGTTCTATATAGAGAGAAACAGCAGGGCTCTCTAGAGAAAGGATGCACTCTCTAAGGCTGAAACAAGAGATAGAAAATATGAACCCAGAGCAGTCAACCTTTAGTCCCAGAGAGTTAAAACAAAAATACTCAGAAATACAGAAGGAGGTTATGTCAAAGGGACACAGAGCCAATAGGAAGGGCTCCTAGGGGCATGCCTGAATAATTTGAGCAACAAAAAAAAGAATAACATGGTGCTGGATTATATGGCAAAAAATAAAGAAGACATCTGTAATACTGCCAATAGGTAATTGAATACAGATTAAGCATTGGGTGAAGAAACCGCTCTTCTATGCAGAAGAATGCAAATAACTTGTGTCGGTACCCTGCCTTCGGAGAAGTAGGACATGATGCCCTCCTTACACATGGACTGCACAGGGAGCATCCTTACCTAGAGAGTAGCCTTGGGAATGGGTAAAGTAGCATCCAGTGAGAAAGCCTGGACAGCTCAACCTCAGCTCACAGATGAGAGTTAGACCATGCAGGAATCATCTCCATTGGTCACAACGAGTCCCCCCCACTTTACGAGTCTGTGATGAGGAGTGCTGAGAATGGTATCTGGAATCTGTAGCCCACCCCCCTTAATACTCCTGTATCCTGTACAACCATGAGAAGCACAGGCACAAGCAGTCTCTACAAAGGGAAATCCAAGGAAACATCACAGCCAAGAGATGTCAAAGATGGGTTAACCGGAAGCCCTGTGACACCAGGGATGGGATCCTAAGATAGGAAAGATCATCAGGCTTAAGTTAAGGAAACCCAAATAAATCATGGGCTTCACCTTACAGTCATGTGCTGAAGCTGTCTTGCTTGAGAGGACAAATGGTACATGTCTTAGTTAGGGTTTTACTGCTGTGAAAAGACACCATGACCAAGGCAACCCTTATAAGGACAACATTTAATTGGGGCTGACTTACAGGTTCAGAGGGTCAGTCCATTATCATCAAGGCAGGAACATGGCAGCATCCAGGCAGGCATGGGGCAGGAGGAGCTGAGAGTTCTACATCTTCATCTGAAGGCTGCTAGCAGAATACTACTTCCAGGCAGCTGGAAGACTAGGGTATTAAAGCCCACCCCCACAGTGACACACCTACTCCAACAAGGCCACACCTCCAAATAGTGCCACACCCTGGGTCAAGCATAGACAAACCATCACAGGGAACATTAAAGATACTCACACTAGGGGAAAATTTTCACACTAGGGTGCCTGGGAATCCTCTGGACTGTCTTTGTAGATTTTCTGAAAGTATAGCACTATTATAACATGTAAAAGTTTCTTTAGAAATCCCCTGTCCCCATCCCAAACTTCCCATGTACCTCCCCCTTACTCTTCCAAATTCATGGCTTCTTTTTTTTTTATTAGTGTTGTTACATGCATATATGTGAATTATTCCTAAATATAACCTGCTCAGTTTTGACCTGATTTAGTATTGGACACCCAATTAGTGTCTCTTCCCTGGGGAAGACTTTTTCTCCAACTCTCAGCCTTCCTTAGTTGTCTGTAACTCTTCGTGCAGGGTTAAGGTCACTTGGGCTTTTCCCTGACCGCTCTATCATGTCTATTTTTGTTATTCTTGTTAATCTCATGTTTAGGCAGACATGTTGGTCAGGCTTTATGTATAGAGCTTCTGAAATTATATTATAAGCCCCCAAATAAAAATTTTAAATTACACAAACCATTTAGATTTGTTTTTCCTTTCGCTGTATCTGTATCATCCTCAAAGGGACATTTTTGAATGTGTTCTCTTGGCTTTGACCTAAACAGATATGAAAAACGTGACTAGTCTTAACAAATAGTAAAGACAGAAGCAAAATAATTTGGGGGAGAACCCTTGTAAGGAAGTCAAGAAGATAGAGCAGCTTCTTGTTTTTGTTTTTACGTGCTGGCTGGAAACCCAGTGAGATTATAGGCTACTCATTGGGATATAAACACCGGAGCGTCTAGGCATAGCAATAACAGTGTATAACACAGGAAGAGCAGCATAAAGCATAGATTTACAAGTGCTCAGAAGAGCCTGGCGGAGCTTGTGGCTTTACAATAAGAGGCTGTAAAGCTGCAGCCTCCTGGAGTATGTTTAAAAGGCGAAGTTGAAACACCAGGAACTTGAATAGCAGCAATCCATCTGTCACAAGGGAAAAAGCAGACAAAGGAGCAGAGGCTAACCAAAACAAATGTCTTCCCCTGGACGAGTATGAATTTGCTAATTAAAAATTCGGAGTACTGAGGGGTCTGAGTAAAATGATCATTTATATTAATATCATAGCTCAAACATCTGATCCCACCTTCCACAATGGTGAAGTCCAGTTATCTAGCTAGAGATGGTGTAAATGTTAGAAGAGGGATGTCAGTGTAACAGGGACTGAGAGCGGACAGGTCCTGTTGTTGGTAAACTAGCTATTCAGTAGCATTTGCCAAGATTCTTTTGTGTATTCTTTCCTTTTTGTGGGAGTGGTGGTGGTTATTCAGGGTTTCAGGTAGCCTAGGCTAGCCTAGAACTCAGTATGTAGCCAAAGACAGCCTTGTATTTGAATTTCTTATTCTCCTTCCTCTACCTCCCAAGTGCTAGGATTACAGGAGTATACCACAACTGCCCAGCCTTACGTCAGGCTAGGAATCAAACCCAGGGCTTTGTACATGCTGGGTAAGCATTCTACCAAGTGAGCAGTATACCCAGCCTTTGTGATTTTTTTTATTATTTGAGCACCATTTCTTATATTTAGAATATAGTTGAATGACTTAAATTATAAAAGATGGAACTGTGCAAGTCTGTATTAATGTGTTACATTCTTTTCTAACTGCTCATTTTAATAAGTGGGTTCTTTTCCCTGGAGTATTGGCTCTCAATCTTCCTAATGCTGAAACCTGTTAATACAGTTCTTCATGTTGGGTGACCCCCAGCCATAAAATTATTTTCATGGTTACTTCATAACTATAATTTTGCTACTGTCATGGATCATAACATAAATATTTGTGTTTTCTGATGGTCTTAGGCAAACCCTGTGAAAGAGTCATTCAACCACAAGGGAGTTGCGACCCACAGGCTAGGACCCCCTGCTCAAGAATCATATTGTAAGGCAACACTTTCAAGGAAAAAGGTCCAACATCTGCATTTTGTATAAAACACACAGGAAATAAGATTTTCCATATTTAATGACTGTTCTTGCTTTTTGTTGACCCTGAAACTATAGAGAAACTGCCAGTCTTATTTATCATTTTACAAATACTTTACATTATTTAAAGTTTTTTTTTCCGGGTCAGGAGGTGTTCCCCTATAGACTAATCTCAAATTCTTGATCTTCCTATCTCAGCCATCTCATAGTTTTGATGTGTGCTGCATCTGGTGTCCTGGTTTTTATTTCCGTGTCTGTGACAAAACGCTCAAAGCGAAAGGGTTTGTTTGGTTTAAAAATTCTAGGTTATGGTTCATTATGTCAGAGACACCAAAGCAGGATCTTGAAGCAGGGAGTCACATCATATCCAAGAGCAAAGCAGAATGTGAGGGAGCATGAGAGAGACAGAACAGAGCAAGAAAGAACAAGAGAAGGGGAGAGAAGGAGAGAGAGAAAGAGTCAGAGAGACAGAGACAAAGAGAGACAGAGAATATGCATGCATGCCAAGTACTCATCTGGCCATCTCTACATTATATAGTTTAGGACCAAAATCCCACAGATGGTGCCATGCACAATGGGTGAACATACCCACTTCAATCAATGTAATTAAGACAGTCCACCTTGGTCCTCAGATATGCCTGCGGGTCGCCTGATGTAGAGAGTCTCCCACTGAAACTCTCTTCCCAGATTTTTCTGGGTCATGTCAAACTGTCAATTTAGTTTAGATTGTACCTGGTGTGGCTTTAAAATATTTGACGGTTCAGGTAATAAGCCAAAACATTTAGGAAATTGCCGCTGAGATTTTGGGATTAGAAGAATGCTGATTGACTTCGGGAAGCAATTTTTCTGGAATGTAAACCTGGTCAAAGCCTACAACTAGGCTTGGGGGGAGTCATATAGGCTTTTGGCTTGGTGTGTGTTGTGTGTGTGTGTGTAACATACTATTGTTACTTTTGATAATGACTGTGTTGTCAAACTGCCTCTTAAATGCTTATAGCTATGTGGAGAAGCTCCTGGGCAATGTTTATTGCAGAGATTCATAACTGGTCAAAGTGCTGAAGATAAAAGATAAATGGCTTTGAGTACTCAGCTCTGAATGGGACATCTGCATCACTTATCCCTCCCCCCACCCCAGGCTCAGGGAACGTCATCATAGAAGAGGGGACAGAAAGAACACAAGAATGGGAGAATAAGGAGGAGCACTGTGAACTGCTGTCCTCTGGATAGGACATGGCTACCCACTCAAGAACTCACAGCAGCTGTGGTTACCTGGGCAAAATCAAGGAAAATCCAGTGTAGATAAAGGATTAGCCCTATTCCTAGCTAAGGAGCTATATGAGCAGTTGATGGTGGATAAAGGAGGGAGAGTCATTTTCTTTGAGGTTGTGGCAGCTGATGGGTTTCCTGTGCTCCAGTGATGGTCCCATATTCATGCATATATGAAAGCACTAACTGTATACAGTAGGAGATATGGAAAATAATAATAATAATAATAATAAATATAAAGAACATGAAGTTGGAAGCAGAATATGTTGGGGGAGGGTCTTGCGGGAGGTGGGTGGGAGAGAGGTTTATATGATCATAATACATTGTATACACGCATGAAATTCTCAAAATAAAACATTTTAAAGGAAAAGCTAAGATGCAGTCTCGAGTTTTCAGGTAGATCTCAATTCACGCCTAGAATGGTTCTTTAAATAAAAATGATATGTTTCTTTTCTTCAGGAGTTAGAGAGAAAGTTTTATTGATGTCCCCGAAATAGCGCTCAAGTCTAATAGGACATTTTTAAACATCCAAGGATCAGTGAGCTTTGAGAGGCTTCAAAAGAAAAAAGGATCTGTACTTAAGTGCATGTACTTCCAAGTTACCAGGGCTTTATGTTTTGTAATTTTGCTTGGCCCCCTTTTCTTGTATTTCTGGATTCTTTCTAGTCACTATTATTGACGTTTTGTCAGAAGAGTCTTTCAGAAGAGAAGGAAGATTGCAGAGAGGCTTGGTCATCTCAGAGCTGTCGGCTTTAATGCGCAAACAGACTTAGCTTTTAGATGGGGTGGTGGAAGGATGCAGGAGGGAGTCAGACATGTTTCTGACCTACCTGAGTGGAAGAGCCCTAGAATGGTGATTTCCTGTTTTCTTTGTAAGGAAGCCTGAGGTTGATGTGAACAAAGCATGTCCTGAGGTCATTCCTGAAGATTCCGTGATTATTTCCTTCCTTTGCTGAACCCACCTTGAGTTCATCATGGCTCAGCACGATTTCCTATCAGGCTGGGAAACCCAGGCGGGACTTTGGAATTCTTATTGTTGTCTATTTCTGCTAGATACTCTCAGAATCATGCATACTCTGTGGGATACACACATATACACATGCATACATGCGCACACACACACGGGGTGGGGGGAGAAGGGGGAAAGAGGGAGGGAGATAGAGAGACAGAGAGGGAGGAGAATGAATTCTTGGGTTCCCATCAGTATTCTACCAATTTTAAGCAAGCCCATTTACTCTGAGGTTTATAGAGTTGGACCTGAATTGCATAGTTGGCCAGTCCTACTTCAGGTCTCTTATTGTACTGAGATCCCTCACAGACACCGAAGATCCAAGGTTCTAACTCAACTGTGATGAATAATTGATATACCAAATTGATAGGATAAGTCATATGTAGTAGAAGAAATTATTTAAATCGCAAATTTGCCGTGGTAAATCTCCTACCCAAATGAGACCAGTAATGGAAGACACAACTCAATAATTATGATATAAATTGCATGCCTAGATTGGGCAGATTTACCACTACACTACTCTAATCCCCGGCTATGAGATCCCTTATAACTTGCAGTTCATCCAGGCCTCGTGGTTGTCCTTCCACCGCCAGCTCCAGCTCCTCCATCGTCGACTTCCTTCCACCACTGACTTCCTTCTGCCTGCTTCCTCCTTCCTTCTTCTCCTCTTCCGCTGCTGCCTCTCTTTATATCCAATTCCTCTCACTCTCTCCTCCCCTAAGCCTTTTTCTCTGCCTCCCCTTCTACTGCCCAATCTCTGGCTCTAGCCTTTATTTTACAGATTTTAATTGGACAGAAGGTTTACAAGACGTCACCTGTGTACAGATTCAATCATCCTCTGCGCCCCTCCCAGGAGGGTGGAACTAGGATCAAATACAAGGCTGAGGCTATCCACTCGGAACTAGGATCAAAATACAAGGCTTGGGCTATCCACAACATTGATTCAATCCTCCTCTGCAGCCCTCTCAGGAGGGTGGACCTAGGATCAGAATATAAGGCTGTGGCTATCCACAACAGTCATACTTAGATAATTAGTTAAGCATTGTATGTAGAACTGCCTGTGAGGGTGTTTCCTGGAGAACAGAAGACTGAAGATTTTCCTTAACAATGTGTGAGGGTATCATTCCATCTATTTCTGGCCCCATATAGTACAAGGGAGGACAAGGAACAGTGACTTGACTGTCTTCTCTTGAGCTTGGACATCTATTTTCTCCCATCTGTGGACACGGGATCTTCCGATTCATAGATACTCAGGCTGAGGAATTACATCTGTGTGTCTCTTGACTCTCTCCTCTCCCCTTTTCTCAAGCCTTTGGGCTTAGATTGAATCACATCACTGTTTTTCACTGAATTATTAGTTGGTATGTGGCAAATGGAAGGGATTCTTATCATTTAGAACTATACTTGCCAATGTTCATTCTATCTACTTTTACATACCTACTTATCTTCTACCTATCTATTCATCCAATCATCTATCCATTTGTCTGTCTGTCCATCCATTCATTATCTGTCTGTCTTCAGTTAATTCTGTCTCTTTTGGGAACCCTGATTGATAAGCCTAGCTTGCTTATACCTCGGTTGTCCGTGTCTTAGACTTCTGACTACTCTTCAAGGGATAAAGGGGTTTTCTTTGGTTCTGTCTTTTAAAATGTCACCATCCTCTGGATTTTCATCGTGCCTTTGAACTACAGAGAGCTTTGACTTCTCTTCCTGAACTTGTAAGGACCAAGCAAAGGCTTGAAGAACCTGAGCGCTTCATTCAGAGGAAGTATTGGAAGCACAAGCTACTAGAAAGGTCAAAGAGATGGACTGAATTTGTTTATTCATTCAACAAAGATTGTCTGAGTGACTCTAGCACACATGCCTGAGCAGAAGACATGCAAACAGCCCGTGTAAGCCTCTCTCTAGTTGCCCCACTGCCACAGATCATGATGCCCATGATGTGAAAAGTTCTAGTAGACCCATGAATCCAAGCAAGAGTTTAGCGAGACTCCCTAAGAGTTCAAGGGTCTTGGATATGCAAACATGCTGACAGCATCATGTGGTTCCAACTTGTCTCCAGCATGGAGACAAAGACAGACTTGTCTTAAGCATGGAGGACACAGCTGCATCCTCGTATCTTGGCAAGGTATTCCGTTGAAAGGGAGAGGTGATATCCTTCCCCCTCAGTCATTCCATATCCATTAGTTGGCTGAAGATGCCCAGCATTGGTAGAATGGGCATATTGTCAAGAAATGAACTAAAATAGTTGCATCGGTTTGTGTGTAGCACTTTTGCTATTCTAGAAAGGCTATGCATATGCATGTACCAACCGTGGCACCCACAGTGGAAATTCTGAGGATCCTGTTCGCGTTTGCATTTAATGCTAATGGAAGACAATGTGCACATGGTTTTAAAATGCTTACTAATAACTTAAACTTTATTGTTTCCATATTACATAGGAAGCAAGCAATAATACCATTAAAAAACCAAAAAAGAAAGTGAGACCAAGAGACAGAAGGAAAGCACTTTAGTTGTTTTAGCAGCACTCTTTCTGTTTTGTGAGCAAGAAGGCCTGCATTGTTTAGTGTGAACTCCAAAGATTATGTAGCTGGATCTGGACCAGGCATTGTGCTGGAAAACAGGAGACAGGAGAGGCAGATGAATTTATATTTGAGCAGGAATAATTACATATAACAATCATGATAAGGGGGAGAGAGGGAGAAAGGGAGGGATGGAGAGGGAGAGAGAGGAGAGGAGAAGAAAGGGAGGGAGAGAGAGGGAGAAGAAGATGAAGTGGGAGAGGGAAAGAGAAGGAGGAGACACATACATAGAGAGAGAAAGAGAGAGAGGAGAGAGGGACAGGGAGGGAGGGAGAGGGAGAAGAAGATGGAGGGAAAGAGAATAGGGAGACACACACAACACACACACACAGAGAGAGAGAGAGAGAGAGAGAGAGAGAGAGAGGAGAGAGAGAGAGAGAGAGAGAGAGATCCTTTCCCAACAAAAAACAAACACATCTGAATACCCCAAATCAGGAAGATACTTGGTGTATTTGAGAACTTCACATCCTATCGTATGCATGATGGTGCTACACTATTCTGTAAAGGCCCTGAGATGTTGCAGGTCCAGCATGGGGGAAAAAAAACTATCAGTTTTTTCACCTCTCACTGGTAGCAAAATCTATCTTTCTGTCTCCATTGACAGTGCTTTCTGTGAGAAGTGGACTCCAGGTCTGCCTGTGACTACCTGGAAGTTATCAGAACTTTTCAGCCAATTGTAAATCCATTGGCATCCAACCCTTCATGTCCTGACAGGTGAGCCAAGTCATGGGGAGGCAGCAAAGAGCAGCAAGGATAACATCTGCGGAAGCACGCTTCCCCAGGTAGACTAGAAGACACAATTATGAAGTCTTGGACAACTCCCTAAATGATAGAAGGCAGAGGCCTTCTCATGGAGAAGTTTTGGAGTGTTGGTGGGAATGCAGTTTTCACGGCAGTAATGTATACAACTTCCATGCCAAAGGTGTGGTCTGTCGGCGGATGGCTCCCATAGATGAGAAGCAAGGTTGGCAGGGCCATTATCATCAGCACTGTATTTAGCAATATACCATTACAGTCATTAGAGTCTGTGCCAGGGTGGGCAGGAGAGATGCTTACCAATCCAGAAGCACACCTCAGAGGCTCATTTAAACTAGTTTACACAACTGTAGTGATTTTCTACAATTTGTGGGAGGAAGGGAGGAGATGAAAACCCAGACTCTGAATTGGAAACAGAAAAGGAAGAGAAGGAAATAACATTGTAATTGTTCATAAAAAAATTGTTATGGAGACTTTCAGCACCGCAGAGCCACTATCTCATTAATTCTCCTAATAACTGCATTAGTCCTGCAGTCGGAAGAGGAAATTAAGTAACGGCGAGATGGAAGGGGCTCATCCGCAGAAAGGACAAACGAGAGGACAGGAGAAATAAAACAGATGTGATGAGCTGCGTTCTGTTGTCTATCCTTGTTGTGGTCAAGCCTTGCCCAGGTTGGGCAGGAAATACAAGACAGTATGCTGAAGTGAAGATGCTGCTGAAACCAGAGCCAATAGTCAGCTGAATGTCATCGTCTGGTGTCTTCAGAAGGGGAAGGATCCGAAGCTGCACTAGGTGGATTCATAGAATTCAGGAAAGACCAGATGCCATCCAACCTGTGCTCTCTCCTCCTACATCCATCTGTTCATCTACTCATCCATTCATCCATCTACCTACTCACTTATCCATCATCCATCCATCCATCCATCCATCCATTCATCCATCCTCCTCTTATCTATCCATCATCCATCCATCCATCCATCCATCCATCTATTTGTTCATCCACCACCCATCCACTCATCCATCCACCCATCCACCTACCCACTTATCCATCCATCCATCCATCCATCCATCCATCCATCCATCCATCCATTCATCCATCCTCCTCTTATCTATCCATCCATCCATCCATCCATCCATCTATTTGTTCATCCACCACCCATCCACTCATCCATCCACCCATCCACCTACCCACCTATCCATCCATCCATCCATCCATCCATCCATCCATCCATCCATCCATCCATCTGTCCATCCACCTACCCACCTATCCACTCATCATCCATCCATCCATCCATCCATCCATCCATCCATCCATCCATCCATCCATCTGTTTGCCCATCCATCCATCCACCCACCCTTCCAGAAAAAGTTACTTGAGTGCCTGTTTTATGCCAGGCTCATTTCTAGCCACCAGGAACAGCAGTTGCTAAGCAGACAAGGCTCTCCTGCTCCCGCAGTGCTTCCATCTTGCAGGAGGGAAACAGTCAGTAAATAAGGAAAGTGTGATGGAAGAGGAGAGTAGCAGAGATTGACACCTAATAAGGAAGTCACAGGCAAGAGTAAAGGAGGGCTGGGGGATGGCTCAGTGGATAAAGTGCTTGCTGCACAAGCATGAAGATCTGAGTTTAAATCCCCAGCACCTGTGTAAAGCCAGACACCATAGGTATAGCCGTAATGCTTAGGTGAAGGCAAGACAGGTGGATCTCAGGGCTTAACTCTGAAATGGAGAGCTTTGGGTTCAGTGAGAGAACCTCCTTCTGAAGAACAGTAGGACAGAAGAGAAAAAAAGGTGAAGAAATTGAGAAATGATGTCTCAATGTCAATCACTGTCTCCACATGCACTCATATGCCTGAGTGCACCTCCCAGTTCACCCTCCCCCAAATAAATGATAAAAAAAATGCACGGGAAAGAGGGAGAGGCTTGAGAGTGAGGGACTTTCAGCTGGGTGGAACAGAGGAGAATCTGATGATGATGATGGTGGTGGTGGTGATGATAATGATAATGATGATAATAAAATTTTACATCTTGATCACAGTTTTCCCTCCTTCCTCTCCTCCAAGTTTGTCTCCTGCAAACTGTGTGGCTGTCTTGATCAGACTACACTGTGACAAAATGCCATCATAAAGAGCAGAAGAGAGAGAGATTAATTTTAATGTTGATTTCAGAGGTTTCACCATGGTGGGAGGGTATGGCAAAATGAAGCAGTTTTCATCATGACTGCTAGGGAGAGGAGGAGTGTGGGAAGGAGATAAGGCAAGAGGAGGGGGGCGGGGAAGGGGACAGGACAAGATGCAGTCCTAAGGACACACTTTTGATGACCTTTTCTCCTCCAAAGGGAACTTGGCATACTTCTTTAGACAAATGAAAATGGCATGTCTGAAGCAATTGCTTTCCATCAAAGTACTCTAAAGGGCCAGTGTGAGAGGGAAAGAAAGAGAGAAAGGAAAAGAAAGAAAGAAAAGAAAAAGTTACAGTCAAAGATTTAATGGTACAAGTCAAAGAACTAGACAGGCATGAGCCAAACATGCTTCAAACTAGCAAAAGGATAGAAGAACAAAGATTAGAGAAGTCAAAATGGAGGCCAAAGAGCTACACAAAGGATCCATGACTGGAAGAGTGCGCTCTGAGAAATGATAAACAAAATAACAATTTTAATGCTTTTAAAGCTGTTTCAGGCCTTAAGGAAGTGGTTCTCAACCTGCGAGTGGCAGCCCTTTTAGGGGATGAATGACCCTTTCACAGGGGTCACATATCATACATCCTGCATATCAAACATTTACATTACAATTCATAACAGTAGCAAAATTACAGTTATAAAGTAGCAGCAAAAATAATCTTATGGTTGGGGGGTCACCACAACATGAGGAATAGCATCACAGGGTCACTGCATGAGGGAGATTGAGAACCACTGCCTTGGAGGAGGCTAGAGGAAGACTGGTTTTTACCTGTCCATTATAAACCTAGCTTTACTTTAACAGTGAACAATTTCAGTGCTCTGGGACAGGCACTGGGAAGTGGAGACGCAGGGTCACCTGGTGTGGTGAAGGTTTTGAAGAGTTGTCAGGCTGCTGCTTGCCACCATGACAAGGGCATTTAAGATGCTCGTAGATGACAGCATGTCTCCACACATGATGGTTTCTTATTATTGCCATCTTACAAGTTGCAAAATGGAACAGTGGCTTTGATTTGCTTTTCCCTAATGACTAACGGTGGCTGGATGCCTTTGGGCCTCTTATTTGAAGACACGTCTGTTAAAATCTTTTGGCTGTTTTTGAAACTGGGTCATTTGCTTTGTGTTATTGTATTTGAAGTATAAATCTTTAGCTGATAAAAGAGTGTAGCAAGTTTTTCCTCATCTATTCATTGTTTTTGTTTTGTTTTGTTTTGTTTTGTTAATCGTTCATCAATGGTTCTCAACCTTCCTAACACTGCGACCCTTGATACCATTCCTCTCGTGGTAGCAAAACACAACCATAAAATTCTTTATGTTGTTACTTCATAACTGTAATTTTGCTAATGCCACGAATTGCAATGTAAATATCTGTTTTCCCATGATCTTAGGCGACCAGTGTCTTTCAACTGCTGAAGAAAGGGGTCACAGCCCACAGGTTGAGAACCGAAGGTTTAGTGTCTTCCGAAGCACAAGGTTTGAAATGTTGATGACATTCAATCAACTTGTCCTGTTGGTTATGCCTTTTCTCTATAGGGATTGATGCTGAGGAGATGTTTTGTAAGCAAGGGCTTAAATGCTACCCAATGTATTACAGTGAACAGATATGCCTAACATAGTCGTGGTGTATAAGGCTAGGTGCAAATTCATCTTCAAAAGTCCAATGGGCTGTCCTAATGAAGCCATCTGGTCCTGAGTTTGTGTTTGTGATGAGGTTTGGTGACTAATTTAATCCTGTTGCTTCGATAGTGTGTTAGAGTTTAGTTGATAATGAAACACTAAGGATTTCTGCTTCTCTGTTCACAGGAACGACTAGGCTGTAATTTTCTGATATTGTGACATTTTAGTTTTGTGACTAGGAAATCCAGGCTTTTAGGATCAGCTGGAAAGTGTCTCCCACCCTTTCTGTTGTTTGTTGTATCTTTCAAAGACCTTGCAAGTGATTGGTATAAGCTCATCATTAGAAATTTGATTAAAATCCATTGACGAAGCCAACTGGTCCTGAGCTTGTGTGTGTGTTGAGTTTTTGTCTGCTAATTTAATCTCATGGATTTGTGATAGTTTACAGTATACATTGTATTGGTAAATTCTCATGTGTTGTTTGACTTCACGGAGTTACTGGTCCTGGAAGCAGGTGGTGTGCATCTCGAAATGACTCAACAGGTTTATACTAATTTTCCCCCAAAACGTCTTGTCTGGTCCTCTCATTCTGTAACAGGAAAGGCAAAATGGCCAGACAGCCTAAGAGTACATGCATCGTGCCCTTGAGGAAAGCTAGAAAGGGTACGTTTCCAGCAGAGGTTATCCCACTACACGAACGTGCCTGCGGTGGGAAGGAGACTTAGCCGTGGGAAGCTCATCCACGGAGAGAACAAATCCCGTGTTCTCCGCTCATGAATTCCAGCTGGTCATATCAACTTCCTGGTTGTTTCCCACTGGATGTTGTAAGCGCCCAAATTAATGTTGACGTTGCTCTCGTTCCTTGAAAGCCTCACTCAAGTGGACATCTGCTCTCCCTGGGACTCGATGGAAAATCTACTGGAAGTTTCTAGACTCCCTTCGTTTAATGATGTTACCTTTGTATTATTATTTGCCTTAAAACATAAAACACAGAGGAACTAGAGAGAGAATTCATCAGTTAAGAGTGCTTGCTACTCTTGTAGTTCCCAGCACCTACTTCTGGTGACTTACAACTAAGTTATCTGTAACTCCAGCTCCAGGAGATCCGGTGCCCTCTGCTGGCCTCCATGGGCCACTGCGCATACGTTGCACATTCAGATAAAATACATATATAATTTTAAAAATTATTTTAAAAATATATGCCTAAGTAAGATAATTGTATCTCTGCTAATTTTATTCGACCCTAATTAATTGAGAAAATGGAACCAAAAGTTATTTAAAACTATCTTGTTGTTGTTGATTTTGGCATACTATTTACCTAAATGTTACACAAAAGTACTCTTACCTCCAACCTTGGAAAGATATTACGTTTTGCTCCGAGATTCAGTCCTTACTCCTCCCAATACAGAGTACTGGCACACAGGCTCATTCCTAGAAATTGGAGCTATAGGGTGGAAAAATTGAGTTCCTTGAAACCCATTGCTTTGTACAGCTGATACATGCTAATGGGGAAAGAGGGGCTGGGGAGATGGCTTATTGGTTAAAACGTTGTGTGCGGTCCGGAGATTGGATCCCTTAACAGTGCAAATGGCAGGTGGGTGTGATGACCCCTTGTAATTTCAGCCTGGAAAGGTGTAGACAGAAAAGCCCCAGAGCAAGCCGACTAGCCGGACTAGCCATACAGTAAATCTGGCTTTGACAGAGAGACCCCATCTCGGTGAAGTAGAAGAGCAATAAAAATGATTCTGATGTTCAAAAGCTGACATGATTAAAGGCTGCGGTCTGTTGTGAACCTACCCTCCAAAGGGAAGAACGTCTCCTGTGACTGGTCAGGGCGTGGAGGGAGAGGGCAGCATGAGGTGAGCAGCAGCATCTTGAGATTCACAGCGGATGGCGGCTGACTCTAGCTCCTCCTAGTGGTGAGCCTGGTAAGCCAGAGTTCTCATGACCTCATCATACCTTTGACAACAATCTGAAAATGGCGGGTCTCTACCCTATGATCTCAGTTTATAGTAAAAGTCTATGATTTCTGGGAATCGGGAAAAACACCGTCAACAATAATAATTATTACCATTTTAATTAACTTTCTAAAGTCAGTGTACAAAATAATTGGTTTCTTGGGTTTAGTCCCCAGTACCAAATTAATGGATTTTATTATATTTTGATATATATATTTTGTACTTAGTTCTTATTTGCCCCTCACTACCCTCCTTGATCTCCTTATATGTATATAGTCCCTGTGTATATATATTTCCTTCTGGTGTGTATATGTGAATGAGCGTGAGTGTGTGTATGAGTGTGTGTATGTGTGTGTGAGTGTGTGTGTATGTGAGTGTGTGTTAGCTTGTGGGTGACTGCGAGTGTGTGTATGTGTGTGTGTATGTGTGAGTGTATGTGTGTGAGAGTATGTATATATATGTGTGTATGTGTGTGCATACATGTGTGTGTGTGTATATGTGAGTTTGTGTGAGTGAATGTGTGTGTGTGTGTGTGTGTGTGTGTGTGTGTGAATCTGGCTTGTTTTGTTTAACACGACAATCTCCAGTTCTACCCATTTTTCCTACAGATGCCATAACTTCACTTTTCTTTATGGCTGAATAGTTTGCCACTATGTCTACATATCACATCTCTCTATCCATTTATCTGTTGATGAGCCTCTAGGCTATTTCCATATCTTGATTATTGTGAATAAATAATCTTCAATACTTGTAATTTATCTCAATAGTTTGAAGTGACAGCTGATGTTTAAAATGAGATCTTCCAGGCTACTAATAATGTCATGAAGATTTAGCTAAAATAGCTAATTATTTATTATGTAGATGAAGAGACTAAGGATCTCATAGTAGCTGTGCAGTTAGAGTCCTGCAGTCGGCAGTGTATAGGCACAGGGTTTAAATTAAGTTATTTGAATTTAATCTGCTAATTGCGGATTAGCCTGTATTATTTTTCAGCCCTGTAGACTGACTTTATTAAGGAATAGAGGTGAATTCATACCCCAGATAAGTTTTAAGCTCTGTGGGTAGACAAAAAATGTAATTTTAAACAATTAATAATGTAATTTAGCCTTCGTGTTATTATAGCCACAAAGGGTTCTATTTTAAGAGTTTCTGTAGAGACCCAAAGACAAATCACAGTCTTGATAATGAATGAGACCATGACCTCAGAGCTAGAACACAATTTTTACAAAAGAAATGTCTGTTTAGGGAAATGGAAACCAAGCATCCCAGGGCCTATAGCACAAAGAACTGGAAAAGGAAGAAAGACAGTCTTGTCATTTTTATCAAATGATTAATTATTACTGGTAGAGTACGAAATACTGAATGCCCAGACATGACTGTAACCATTTACTTGGACTGATGCCCAGGCACCAAGAGCACCTTCTATCGATAGGGCCCATATTATAGATGAGAAAACTGGAACTCTGTAGTTAAATTTCACCCACTGTCCTGCACTAGTGCATGCTGGGTTCTGAATTGCAGTCCAGCTGCTCTCCGTATCAACACTTCAATAGAGGGAAGCAATGAGGCAGCACATCACTGGAATCCCAGGAGAACAGGTCGAGGCAGAAGGCTAGTGAGTTCAAGGCCAGGTGAGACTACATAACAAGACCCTGTCTCAGAATACAATGAAATAGAATAGAAAATGCACCACATGGATTTTCCAGTGATGGAGTCCACTATTTATTTATTTATCTATTTATTTATGCTATCAGCACTATAATACCAAGACACAGACTTAAGTGGTTTTTTTTTTTTTTAGCTTTTGTTCCAATTAAGGTTGAAGGATTTGCATTTTGTACATTAAATTTAGGCTGGAAACTTGGGCTGGACTCTGAGGAAAAAGACATGCTCTGCTCAGTAATTTGAAAAAGAGGAGACCCCAGACACTGCCCCAGAAACTCTTCAGAGATAGCCTAGAATATGATTTGCACGTAACGGTGGAAGGGTTCAAATTTGATAATCCCCATTCTTTGGGGGGAAAAAAATGAACGCAGCTTTGGCAGCTGATAAAACCTTGAAGGAGGGAGGAGGGGACTGACTTCAAGTGCTCTGTAGTAGAATACAGGACTGCGACGACGACTGTGTGCTGCAGGTACTCGGCGTCATGCTGGTCTAACGAATGATGTCATCAGCCTCCTGAGCCAAAGCAGCTCCATTTCCGGTAGAGCTGCATGGCTTAAGTAAATCACTGCGTCTTCTAATTTGCATTACACAGGTGGAGGCCAAGTTCTCCACTTGGGACTCATTTTGTTGAATGATCCAGGCCAGGTTGACAAACACGATCTGGAACCTTCCAAGTTTCCAATAGGAAAAGCACTAGGCAAGAAAACACCTGACCTGGTTCAGGTGTCTACGCTCAAGTTACGGACCATGTGTGTTTGTGTCCCAGCTTCCTTTCTGCAAATATACTGGCATTGAAGAGACTGACTTAAATAAAGGTTCGGTGTGCTAAACTCATGTAAAGCCATCAGAAGGTTGTCCCTTTCAGTTTTAGCAAATTTAATCCCCCCCTCCCCTTTTTAGGTCAATTTAGTTCTTATTCCCGTTTCAAAAGGGATGAGCTTCCTTCCAGAATGTCAATCCAAATACCCTGTCGGCCACAGTACCTACTCTGACCTCTCTCCAGGACACCCTGTAGCTCCCCCCCCCCCCCGAAATAACACAAGACTTTTTCATGACCCATGGATCTTTTTGTCCTGGGTGGTATGATTACCGTCTGCACTTTCAACTTTCTGGATTTATTTGTTTATTAGGATGCTTATTAAAAGCTTGCTATATGCTAGTTTTTTTTGTTTTGTTTTTTTTTTTTTTTTTTACCAAGAGCTCACTCAATCAATCTCTCTCTCTCTCTCTCTACACACACACACACATACACACACACACACACACACACACACACTTAGGACTCATTTTGCTGAATGATCCAGGCCAGGTTGACAAACAGGATCTGGAACCTTCCAGGTTCCCAACAGGAAAAGCACCAGGCAAGAAAACACCTGAGCCATGTCATCATGTCATACATATGATATTTGAGTAGCATTATGTCCACTTTACCTGGAGAAAGTAAAGCCCAAATCAATTAACAATCTATGAAGGCTTACACACCACGTAGAGTAAAGGCTCAGAGCCAGGTTGGCATGACTCCTAATCGGACAGTCTTAGTTCCAAAGCCACATTGCAGTTCCCTTCGTTGCTCCAGGCGTTCATCGATGAAAACTGGCAGGCCCAACCTAAGCCCAAAGTCTTGTAAATAGAATGTATAGATCACCTGGAGAATAAACTCCTGCATGTGTAGGTAATCACAGCTATAGTCACTCCTAGAGGCCATTCATAGTCTATTGTGTCAGGTCTGAGTTCAAGAAGGCAGCAAGGAACGAGCCCCTTAAATTTGGGTTCAGCACAGGGTGAAGTTTCACAAGATATGGGCAGAACAAAAACCATGTTTTTGTGCTCTCCCATCATCCGTGGACATAGGCGGAAATGGGAGAAGATTTACAGGTAGAAATGAAGGAATTTCTCAACTCTGACAAATAATTCCAAAATGCCAGTACCTTCCTTCAGGAAAGGAAGATGAAGCTGTCCCCCTACCTGGTGAGTCTCTGAAGAAATGGAGAAGGCCACTCCCAATTCTCATTCTGTTATGGGAATAAAGCCTGCCTATATTAGTGGTGTCTTTTAGGCCCTTGAGATAGCCTAAAGACAAAATTTTTAAATTAAACTTATGTAAAAAAAAAAAAAAAAAAAAAAAACAGACTTTGATCTCCAAGAATTCATCACTTAGCTATAGTAGTCACAAGTCCCTGCCTCAGGTGGAGCCTTGATACTTTATACATTCATTAGACATTATAGATCGCTGACTTCAGTGAACAGGTTGAGGAGTGACATCTCATGCCTTCCTCATGTGTGAGGCTCATGGTCCAGGCTGCATGATGGTCACCACTAAGACACTCTGTCTCTTTGGTCTTTTAGCATCAGAGATGCTCTCTCCCTCAGTGCTGTTCTCTAGGGTTTTGAGTCCTTCGGAGGAATAAGAGTTTTGTTTTGTTTGGTTTGTTTTGTTTTCCCCAAAATCTATAATCCAGTCCTAGTTTGATATACAACTGAAGCACTGGCTTTTTACCACTGAGGACTGGGAACCCGATGTAAGGACTGCTCCCTCCAAAACCTCCTTGCCTATAGGTTGTTTCTTTCTTGTTTCCCCCTGAACATCTTTCTGTTATTTCTTGTTCTACACACATGGTGAGTGGATGGATAGAGCCACTGACCAAGGGAAAAGTTTGTTTTTTTTTTTTTTTTTTCACACATAGCCTGTCTCAAGCATTCTTCCAGTCTCAGAGATTACAGAATTCCTGACTATTGGGGGACAGACTATCTCCCCAGTTATCCACTTCTCTGGTGGATCATGACTTTACCCTAGTGTCAGAGAGTTCAGGATCACTGCAAAGAGGGTGGGAAACCGGAGGAAGAGGTTCACACTGCAGAAGCACTGTCCTGCTTGGACTGGCTGAAGAAAACTGGCAAGGTGATTTGCCTATATGTGGATTCAGGAACAGGGACGGCTGGATTTCTATGCCTTTTACAAATCAAGGGATCTTGAGTGTCTTCCTCAGTTCCTGCATCTTTATAATTAATGGGTCTAATGATATCTGCTTGTATTATCTGGAGATGATGCAATATGTAATTCATTCTACCTGTTACAGATAATGCATCTAGGTTACATAAGGGGTTATGATAGGTGTGAAGAAGGAGGGGCTTGACAGTTGTGTGCATCTTCTACAGACACAGCAGGAGGCTCGTGGCAGAAAAGGCAGCTTCTAAAATAGTCTCAACTGAAGATTAGAATAGGTTTTCTTTGCTTGCCCATATAACTTGGTTTTCCTTGTCACTAACAAATATCTACAGTTTTTTTTTTTTAAAGGAACATTAAGGCAAATGAATAAAATTAAAATTACCCATCTAATCATCTTTGAAATACAATCAGATTTTATTTTCAATGGTGAAAACATATATTTATACATAACAACATTTTCCATGTTGACCATTTAAAAAAATTCTTATTGCTGTGCGCAAACATCTTGCACGTCAATAAAAACTATTTTGAAAAGTGAAAGACTACAGTCATTAAATAAGAACTTCCATTCTCCCTCCTAGTTACACCGGCCCTTACTTTACTTCCTGGCTGTGAATTTGAGTGCTCTGGGCACCTTGGAAAGTAGAATCACACAGCGTTTGTCCTTTCTTGGCTGGCTTACTTCACTTACAATGTAACTGATTTCCGGCTCTGTGTAAATACTTGGACCGGCCATTGTTTGTTTAATGTTTCGCCACAATAAAACAGAGACAATCTCACACTGAAGAGTCATTAACCCAACCCAGATTACAATTGCCAGCTCCTCTTTCACTGGTACTTCCTGTGAAAGGTTGTTTTCTAGTCCCCCTTCCTTCCTCCTCTTCCACCGTGTTCTTTCTCAACAATTCAAACTGAAGTCACTCTGACCCCTTCAGTCAGTGTCTGAAGCTCCCTGCAGCATGGATTTCTCAGTGGCTACAGCAAACACCTCTCTCACACAAGCCCAGAGAGCGAGGGAATCAGACCTTCAAGCTTCAAGTAGTTCAGGACACTTAAACTAATCCTGCCTAACTGCCAAATCCCAGGATTCTGGTCCGGGATTTCCCTGGTCTTTGAAGATACAGGGTTGTGTGATTCAGTGCCTATGGATACAGCTTACACTGACTGAATATGCCTTTGCTGTTACCCTGTAAAGTCAACTCCAGACAACACAGCTAAAATGCTAGCATGATCCCTATCCTCACCTTTTGTCCCAAGAAGATGCTTTAATCTCTTTATTAAGAAAACCATTGACATGCATCCTAATTACCTCCAGTGCAAGCTGTTTGTGTTGGTGTGATGGTGGAGTATTTTTAAATAATTCAGGTTCTTATAGTTTCTTGGTTAAATATCAAGTGCAAATTTAACACATCCTTGGCCTATTCATTTGTTATGTTGTTTCCAAACAAAACAAAAACAAAAAAAAAACAAAACAACAACATGACAACAAACAAACAAATCAGCTTTGGGGATTTAACAGAGGAATAACAATAAACTGGGATATCGACAGAAACATTACCTCTAGAGGTTATTTTGAATAGAACTGAACTAGCTTAGCGAGCTAAAGGCACAAGAAAAGCCGGAGCTATTCCTTAGAGCAGCGGTTCTCAGCATTCCTAATGATGTGATGCTAACACAGATCCTCATGTTATCATGGTCCTTCCCAACCATAAAATTATTTCCTTGCTGCTCAGAACTGTAATTTTGCTAGTCATGATTATAATGTATTTCCTGATGGTCTTAGGTGACTTCTGTAAAAAGATCATCTGCCCTCCAAAGGGTTGTGACTCACAGGTTGAAAACTACTGCTTTAGAGATGTATTACCTATCCAAGGTATGCTTGATTGCTTCATAATGCACATACATGTGTGCACACAGAGTGACACACCGGCACAGGCATCAACACATACAAATATGCATAATCATACACACACACACAAGCACATGCACACATGCATGCACACACATGCACACACATACACAATATTGAACCACTGCTGGTTGAGGAGCCACCTCCTTGGCTGTCTGCGCCCTGAACATCTGCAAGAGCAGACATGGATTTTGATGCTGAGGTCTGACAGTTCTGAGCCTCCAGTTCCCGGTCATAGCAGCTGACTTCTTTGCCTTTGGTTTGCGCTGATCAGTGTAAACCTCACTAAGGAAATTCCCCTTGCTCTGTCTCCATCTTCCTCGTTTTATTGTCCGTCATGGGAAGATGGATTGCTGCCGTCAGCAGCCCCTGATTTATTATTCGAGTTGGATACTGGAACTTGTCGGTGT
This sequence comes from Mastomys natalensis, assembly GCA_021653895.1. NCBI lineage: Eukaryota > Metazoa > Chordata > Mammalia > Rodentia > Muridae > Mastomys > Mastomys natalensis. Next base: position 60,123 of record JAJTUV010000854.1, on the reverse strand, counting down.
GATTCTGCCACATGGTGGGAGCCGGAGAGGCGTTTTCTTTTTTTTCTTTTTTTTTTTTTTTCTGTTTCTTTGTACTGCCGGGCAGCTAAACCTAGGCAGTCACATGCTAGGCAATGGCCCTGCCACTGACTCATACATGCTCGTGGGCTGAAGAAGAAAACTTCTGCGTGTTCCCAGTAGCAGTGACCTCTAGTTTGTGAAACTAGGGGAAGCTTTCCTTATGACTCATTTGCATAAAGCTCAGACACAGATGGACAGTGTGTTTATAGCGTTAAATACCATGAGGCCGATGAATAGGAGAAATGTCTGAAACCAGCTCAGTTCAGGGAATCATGAACGTGACCCAGAGACAGACTTACAGTAAAATGAGATGGGCAGAAAATTCATTTTTAGATCTTTAAGGAGGTCAGTATGACCATGGGCATGGCTGGGAGGGAGCCAACTGGTGTAGAGCTCTCTAGAATATTTGTTTGCTTTTTGTTTGTTATATATGTGTGTGTGTGTGTGTGTGTGAGAAGAGAAGAGAGAGAGACAGAGACAGAGAAACAGAGAGAGAGAGACAGAGAATGTATGTGTCTGTGGTGTATGACTGCTTGTGTGTGCATGGATTCTCACGCCTTGGTCCACAGAGGCTGGAGAATGAAACTGTTCTCAGTGTCCTTTATGATTCTCCACCTTATTCTTTGGAGACAGCTTCTCTCACTAAACCCAGGGCTAGACTGGTATCTAGCAAGACCCAAAGACTCTCTTTTGTCTGCCCCCATAATGCTGGGACACATGTCTATGCTAGACTTGCATTATGAAGCTACCGAAGATAGGGAGTAGAAGTGAGCTTGTTTACACATGTGCCCTGGAGCCCCAAATGCCAGCCTCTGATGATCAAAGCTGTTTTCTCAGTCCTGTTCAGAGAAGACACCTCCTTCCCCATGAAGAAGTCTTTATGTGTAGGAAATGTCAGGCCAAATGGTCTCTTGCCATAGTCACAGCTCCTCAATTGATTTCAGGCTGAGATGACAGGCCTATTTGATTTCTCTGGGGATGAAACAGCCTTACAATTTTCATAAGCTTTTGCTATCTATAGGGACAAATCTCTGCTATGAACAACCCTGAGTTGGGCTAATAGAAGATGAGTGATTTGTAGACTTGAGATGGGCTATTCTATACGCCAGCACCTGACCTCACACAGTAAGTAATCCCAGAGCGAGACAGCTCAGAGGAACTAGCCAAAGTGCTGACCTAAACATTCACAAAATAATATTTGCAATTTCAGCACTGAATTTAGAGCATGGATGCTTAACAATACTTGCTGGTCACATGACTCAGATAATACATTAATATCAAAATATCAGTAAAACTAAAAACCCCCAAGTCCCCAAAGACAGCAAAACAACAAAACAAAACTCATTGAGAAAACCAGAATATCTGTCTTCACATATCAAAATGATGGTGAATTTTATAGGTTAACATAAGCTATTGTGCCCAGTTGTTCAAAACACTAGATTATATATGCTATGAAAAGATCTCTATATCTATCTATCTATCTATCTATTATCTATCTATCTATCATATTTATCTACTATTTATCTTATCTACTGTATCTATCTATGTATCTATCGTCACTGTATTTATCTATCTATTTGTCTATCTACTGTATCTATCTCTGTATCTATCTACTGTATCTATCTCTCATCTATTATCTATATGTCTATCTACTGTATCTATCTATTGTATCTATCTATCTCTCCATCTCCATCTATCTATCTACTGTATCTATCTATTGTATCTATCTATCTCTCCATCTCTATCTATCTATCTACTGTATCTATCTATCTCTCCATCTATCTATCTATCTATCTATATCTTATCTATCTATGTATCTACTGTATCTATCTAATCATTATCTATCTATCTATCTATTATCTATCTATCTTTCTATCTATCTATTGTCTATCTCATATCTATCTATCAATTGTATCTATTGTCTATCTATCAATCTATCTATCTATCTATCTATCTATCTATCTATCTACTTACCTGCCTATCTATTGATCATCTCTCCATCCATCCACCCATCTATCAATAATAATTCTTCAATCAATAGACTCTGAATGAAATAGGTTATTCTCCATGTTGTATGTGGCCTCAGCCAGCCACTTTTAAGCCTGGAAACATGCAGTCTTACTGAGGAGAAACATGTGGCTCCAGCCTGACTTCAGCCAGGTAGGAGGAGATGCAGCACCAGCGAGGCGTTGGCTTGCCCTGCTGACTTCCTACTTGCTGCACAGAGCAAACGTTTTCTAACTTCTTTTTGCCTATGAGAGGTTTTCCTTTAAAGGAGCATACACATGAATGCCTGCTGATTTTATGTCTCTGTGTGTACACATGTTAGAAACACGTAGTTCACACAGTCTAGAGAAGAACATGAGGAATCTCCTCCATCAGTCTCTGCCTTATTGCTTGTAAACAGGGTCTTTTACCAAAACAGAAGCTCACCATTTCAACTCGGCTGATTAGACAGTGAGCTCTTGGATTCCACGTATCTCCCCTCCCCTCTCCATCTTGTGGTTACAGGCATGTGCAGCCATTCCTGATATAATTTTAAGTGGATGCTGAGGCTTCCAACTTAGGTCCATGTACTTATGCAGGAGTGCTCTTACCGACTGAACTATCTCCCCAGATCGGAGCCCAACCTTTAAAAGAAAGGAAAATGAATTGTCTATAGCAAGGTGATAGAAGAAGTTCTTATTCTTTTCCTCTTTGTCCATCTCTTTGCTTTCTAGAATGTTCCGAGCAGACTTTTTGAATGGCTGGGGTTCCAAGTGATTGTCTGAACATCCCTTGGCACTCTGGCATGGGAGGGCTAGACTTGAACTCTCCCTGAATCTCCACTGCCTCGTCAAATACAAACGTTCTAATGTGTGCACTGATACCTCCAGCTTGCCCATTTCTCATGAAGTACAAAGGTTCTGGTGTATGCATCTCCAGCTTGCACATTTCATGCATCTGTGATTTCTTTGTTCTAATAAAAAAAAATTCGCTGGTCTTCCATATGTTAGCTCCTTTGCCAATAGTTAGTAGCTCAGTTAAAGCCATCCTACAGAAGAGAAATGCTACCCTCATTTTACATGCAAAGAAATGAAGTTTCAAAGAAACTATTAGGTGACAGACATGGACCTGACTCCAGGCTATGTTTTCGTCACATTGTAGCACTCCTCAAAAAGCTAACAACTCTCAAAACCTCGCTGCAGATCTTCCTTGACTTCTTTCAAAAGTTTATTGCTTCTTGGGAGTGCCCTGAAGATGGCCAGTGGGTCCCTGACTGCTCTTGTAACTGGCAGTTTTGTCCTATAAGAAAAATTATTTTTCGATCATTGATTGGGGTTTTGCCTGTATGTATGTCTGTGTGAAGGTGTCAGATCCCTGGAACTGGAATTACAGACTGTTGTGAGCTGGCCATGTGGGTGCTGGGAATTGAACCTGGGTCCTCTGGAAAAGCAGCCAGTGCCCTTAAATGGTGAGGTAGCTCTCCAGCTCCATTTTGCCTTTTAAATTCTAGTCTGCTCCCAAGTCTTAAGGGTGCCCAAATGCAAATGTGTCCTAGTAACGCGCTTTTCGTTACTACTTCTCTTTTATGTGATACATTTAAGTTTCTAAATGGGTGTCCTTATGAACCTAGGCAAGCACTACCCACAAAAATCGAAACTTCTGCATGTCCTTCACTGTGCGTGGGCAGCCATTGGTGTCCAGAAGTCACACCCATTTCCTCTGAACCCACGACATGCTACTTGAAAGTGTAGCAAATCCTGCCCCATCAAAATAGTTTCCCAGGATCTTTGTCTCTATCCCTTTCTTATAACCTTAACCTGTACATTTCCTAGGTGAGTGTCTCATATTGATTAAACACACAGCCAAGTGAGGTGCTTTCATTCAAAAGGCAAGATTTTTCTCCTGTAATGTGACAAAGACCTGTGAGCAGAAAGACAGGTCCTTGACGGAATCCTCCTATGTCACCAGGCTCCTTTAAGCCTTCCTCTTTTAAGGGTTGTCTCTTTGAAATAATGCTGTCCTGGGCCTGTCTTTTGTTCTATTACTTTGTGCCACAAAATACTCCACAGCTTTCATTTTGTTCCCGTCATCCCTGCTCCGTGTTAGCAGAGCCACACATTCCTGACATCAATTTTATTTTTCCAATATGAAGTGTCAGAAGGTTAAGGCATCAGGCATCAGCGGCTACATTCCTTTCCCAACTCGCATTCTTTTATTTAAGAGGCAATAATCTAGCCACCCTGAGATGGAAGCAGGAAGCGCCTTCTGTCTTCTGCAGCTGTGTGTTCCATTACTTTTCAGTTAAAGTAGCCTCATCTCTGTCAAGGGTTAGATAGCTGCTCTGCCTGTGGGATCTGCTAGAGGCTTTTCTGAGAGCAGATTTATAGATGAGAGAGGCCCTTCTCCCCGTTCCTTTTTGGGTGATAGGAATGTATTTTTTTTTCTGGGGGTACCCACTGTGTTTTGCTATGTTGACAATAAAAATCTTACAAATGTATTAATGGAGTTTCTCAAAAGCACTACATTGTGCTTCTCAAAAATATACTATAAAACATGACATTTTGAACTTCCTTGTATGTATTACTCAAAATTCATTTCCCATAGTTGGCATAGGTGTCTTAAGTACATGATGGCTTCAGAGCCTTTTCATTTTGTGCTGCTTTAGGAGACACATGGAGTAACATGGGATCACATGGAACATAAGATATTAAGTATAGATGAGCGTGATAGAGAGATCAAGTTCATCTGTCCCCAAACCAAGCCCTGTGGCAAAACAATGGCCGCCCTCTCCATCAGAGCAGAAGGAGCCACCACCCATATAGTGGAAGGGTTTCCCTGTAATGCCTGCCGGACATTTGAGTTGCGTTTTACACATTCCATCCTATGTTGACCTTACATATTTACAGATGACCTTGTCGTAGATTACATCCGTCAAGCCTGTGGTTTTTCTCAACGGACTTTCTGTCATTAACCAATTTCCACGGTTATGCCCCTGCTCCTCACATCTGATTGTCTTAGGGTTTGTATTGCTGTGAAGGGAGACCATGATCGTGACAACTCTTATAAAGGAAAACATTTAGTTGGGTCTGGCTCATGGTTCAAAGGTTTAGTTCATTGTCTCCATGGCAGAAAGCATGGGGGCACACAGGCAGACACAATGCTGGAGAGGTAGCTGAGAGTTTTACGTTCAGGTCAACAGACAGCAGAAAGAGAGTGAAACAATGTGCCTGGCTTTAGCATCTGAGACCTCAGAGCCCATACCCCAGTGACACACTTCCTCCAACAAGGCCACACCCACTCCAACAAGACCACACCTCCTTATAGTGCTGCTTCCTATGGGCATATGGGGGCCATTTTCATTCCAACTGTCACATCTGCTAACAGTGAACTGTCTCGCTTCTAACATGTGGACTTGTATATAAACTTGTAATTTTAAAGCTTAGATGGATCTAATTTTATAGACGAGTCTAATGCAAGGAAAAGATGTTTTCTGGATGTAGGCACTGTACTCATGAACTCACTGGACCTCTGGTTATCTGCCTAAGTCTTGCCTAAGATTGGGCATATCACCATTTCATCAGGGATGGGGAGGGGCCTGTGAGGAAGTTTCTGTCAGGCAAGAAACTCAAATTAAACTCTGCATCACACAAAAGAGGAGAGCTCTGTTGAGAAATGTCTTTCAGAGGGGGTAAAAGTGGGATGAGAAAGGGGGGCGGGATGGAAACTGAGATAACTCATTATATAAACATGGAACTACCGAACAGTTACAAAGTTAAACATTAACAGCAGATCCCAGTTCCAGTTAGGAGAGTGTGAATGTAACACAGATGAGACACCACTCAATAAGAGAGATGCATCAAGGAAGAAATCTACCTGAGGACTTTAAGGTGTGCTCACGAGATAATTGAAAACTCAACTCACTCAGAAAGAAACTATACAAACAGAGCTATAATAATGATTAATATATTTAATTAATACATAATTATTATTTCTCAATATTAGTTACACAGAAATCATCTAATGTTTTCATGCATTTTTCTTCAGCCTTTCCTTTAAATGACTAGACAAGTTTATTTGTGTATATGATTCAAAATTAGGATGAAATTTTTATATGTGTTATTAGTTCTTAATTTTTTGTAGTTTGTTTTTGGCTATTTGTTTGCCTATCTGCTATCTATGAGACAGATAACTGTGTATCCCAGACTGTTGTAGAATATGCTTTGTATCCCAAGGTAGAATTAAATAGACAGTTCTCCTGCCTCAGCTTCCCAATTGCCATGATCACAGTATAAGTCATAATACGTTCCATGACAGTGTTTATGTGTGCATGTGTTGTGCCATGTGTGTATGTGTAAGTGAATGTGTGTGATGTGTATGTGTGTGCATTGTGTCTGTGTATATGTTTGTGCATGTGTGTTGATGTGTGTATGTGTGCATGTGTGCCTGTGTATATGTTTGTGCATGTGTGTGTGCATGTGTGTATTGTGCATGTGTGTATGTGTGCATGTGTGCCTGTGTATATGTTTGTGCATGTGTGTGTGCATGTGTGTATGTGTGCATGTGTGTATGTGTGTATGTGTGTGCATGTGTGTATGTGTGCATGTGTGTATGTATGTGCATGTGTGTATGTGTGTGCATGTGTGTATGTGTGTGCATGTGTGTATATGTGTGCATGTGTGTGCATGACTTGTGTAATTGTGCATGTGTGTGTGCATATGTGTGTGTGAGATATATAGTTTAGACTCATTTATTTTATATAGTGTATCCGAGTGTTTTGTTTCTATGTATGCATAAGCACCATGTGTCCATAATGCCACCAAAAGCCAGATTAAGTGTTGGGTCCCCTGCAACAGGAGTTACAGATATTGTGAACCACTGTGTTGGACCCAAAAGCTGATCTCAGGTCCTTGGCAAGAGCAGCAAATGCTCTTAACCACTGAGCCATCCCTCCAGCCCATATGGTTATATGTTTAAGTGAATACCATCCCTTCTGTGTCTCTTAACTGCCTTCCAACGGTTCAAACCATGTTACTGCTTCTCGATATTATATACCACGGTGATTCTTTTCCTGATCAGTTGTCTCTCCTGTTATTTGTTAAAAGTCTACACTAACTAAATAGATTGAGTTACTCCAATGATCGGCCCTTGCGACATTCCAGAATACTTCACGTTTTCTGAGTTCGGTATACTTCATCCTTATTCTTCTATTCTGTGACCCAGCTCTTCAAATTTCTCCTTAGGGTCAGTTGTTTTTACTGTAATAATGAGCTATCTTTGAGTCGATGTCCACACATTCTACATTCAGCCAAAGGACAAGGAGAGAGAAGGGTTATCCTTCAGCCGCAGAATAAACAATGGGGCCATTCATGAGGCCAAGCCCTTCCTGTTGCAGTATCGCCTTCACCATTGGAGATTATATCAATAAACACTCAAACCAAGTCACTTGCAGGGACACACGAAGGGAGAGAGCTAGATTTTAATGCAGGTCAGATCAGAACCCTGGGTAGGTACTGATTTTGTATAAAGATGTTGCATTAAAAAAAAAAAAAATCCATATCTCCTGAAACCCAGGCTACACTTACAATGAACAAAAATATATACTTTTCCCTTGTTCTCAAAAGACAACAGTGAGAAGAGTTCTTGCCTTACAATGAAACAGTATCCTATTTGATAAAGGATAGCAGTTGAAAACATTTAAAGGTGTCTATGTACATGCGTATCCTTAGGTAGTCATTTCTCCAGCGTTGTACAACTTTTTCACAGTTGTACCTTTGGGAAATCCTTACAGTAAAGGTCAAGCTTATGTGTCACATTTGACTTCAGGAAATTCCCTTGGGCGTGGCTTCCAACATCCATGTTTTATATCCAAACCTGCCTTCTCAGAGCACATCATGGAAAATAATAGATTATGCTTAGAAAAGACTTTAATCAGTCATGCCTCACAAGGATCCTGGGAGACAAATGGGTCATGGTCTATCTTATCCATGTCACAATATAGCAGAAGGAAGGACAGTAAATGACTGGCTTTGTGTCTGGCAAGCCGAGCACAGAGAGTATTAGAATGTGGACTCCTTGTTCCCAAACCCTGGCTCATTTACCCTGGCAGTGCTGACTATTTTATGGGACGCTATAAATTTTGTAAAAATAAATGAGAATCCAGGGAACAGGGACAGCAAAGAATGAAAATGGAAAAAAAAAAAAAAAAAGACCAATGACTGAATAAAAGCTGTAAAGCTTGGTGACGTTTTATGATCCTTTCTGTCTCTGAGGACATGCTAGCCTGCTATTGTAGACTAAGTACAAATACCCAAGACCTGAGCTCTGACTTGTGCATGGCTGTATTGTTCTTGCTTTTTTGTTTGTTTAACTACCAGAGGGAAAAAGAGCAATGGAAAAAAACCTCACATCATTTGCAGGTGAGTTCCTTGTTTAATAATGCAGTCATAGGCAAGAATCTGGATGTTTCCCTCTTTTAGATCTCAGAGCAACAGACACTACATAGAGAATTGATTTTTGGAGAAGAACATTTACCAACCTTGTTAGAACACTTTATTATCAGAGTGTTTGCAGTATTTACTGTCACCAGAGAAAACCAGTCCTGTTGAGGAACTATGAAAGAACACAGAGAGTCTTGATGGTGTGTCAGAACAACTAAGCCTTGGCAACTGGGCTGAAGCAAAACAATAGGTGTGAACCTCTCTTGGTCCGAGTTGAGTTTTTTTGTTTTTTGTTTCAATATGAAACAAGAGGTTCAGGCTGGACTCTGGGTGGCTGGGATATAAGAAAACTTTGTGTGAGGCAGGAATCCAACTTACCCTCCAAAGGGTCTGACTTTCAGAGGTCTGGATGAATATCTCATGCTGACAGAGGGAGTTAACATCACGGGGCTGGGTGATCTCTGAGATGTCCGTAGCTCTCAAACTCTATGATAGAATTCTATTTCTCTTTCCTAGTACAAGGCGGGGGGGGGGGGGCAAACTATTAGCTTTCCTTTTTATATCCTCCTTTCCAACCTGTTGATCTGCGATCACGGTAGTGATTCTCAGATTCTACTAATGAACTTTGCTCCAACTGAGAGCTTCTGTCCCTCACTCACAGAAGGACATTCTAAGGCAGGAGAAATCTCTGTTTTTGCAAGCACCCACATGATTGTGAGCCACTGATTGAGAACTGCACTTTTCAGAAGTTCTGTCAGAGTTTGAAATGGCAACCTCAGGGATGAGGTTTGCCTGGAATCTTTGGAAATCTGGCTCACCCTGGAATGTGACGTGGTCACTGTGCTAAGTGGCTGCAGTGACTTTGGGCCTGATGGGGTGACTCTGAGACTCCCTCTTCACGTAAACTCCACTCCTGTGGCCAGAATGCTGGCTTTTATGCAAATCCGTCTAATAGGTAAAATTAAGAGAATTAGGACCCAGAATGGACAAAATTGTTTCTACAAAGAAACTAAAACATAAAACACTATAATGGAAATGGGGAAGGGATAGAAACAGACAAGACATCCAACAAAGCTGGTGATGAATGAGCATTCTGAGGACAGGGGCATGAAAGTGAATAAAAGAGTACCATACTGCATTCTAAGTGGTGCGCATTTAAAAAGCTAATGGTGGGGCTGAATCGATGACTCAGCAGTTAGGAGTGGATTTACTGCTCTTGTGATAGGACTCAGTTCGGTTCCCAACACCCACATTGCACAACTCACAAGCACCTCTTGCTCTAGCTCTAGCAGGATCTGAGTCCTCTGGCCTCCATGGGCACCTGCACCCACATGTACACACGCATACATTAAATTCAATTAAAATAATAAAGTAACATCTTGACAAAGTGTTATAGTATTGGCGACTGATGGAGAAGCTGGAAATGTATTGAGTCTGTAGGTGTAAGCTGCCTGAGCCCATTCTTGATGTAAGGAGATAGTCTTTGTCTCCTAGGTGTGTTCTTGTCCCACGATGCTAACTACAAAATTTCACCACCCAGGATCAACCTTAGAAACAACTGGATGTAAACAAAACCAATTATCTTCAGGAATGATTTTAAGCAGAAAAACAGAATTTCTCTTATGTCCCTGAAGGAAGAAATATCTAAATAAACTGTAGTACAGTTTGATTTATTTTAAGACAGCATCTTATATGTAGCCTAGATTGGACATGAACTTGCTATGTAGCTTACGTAGTACCTCCTCTCACATGCCTGGATTACAGGTATGGCCCCATACCCTCTCTAATCTGTGACATATTAATAAACAATATGTAACAATCCGAAGAAACAAGTGAGGTACATCTATACAAGTAACTAGGGTAGATTTTTCAAGACTTATCACTGAGTGAAAAATTTAGCTGCAGGATGGTATTCACTATGGTAACTAGTATCCAAGGTGGCAACAGGGGTCAGACACTGAAGCACAGTCTTTAATTCCTGAACTTGGAAGGCTTATGCAGGAAGACCATGAGCTTGTGGCCATCCTTAGCTACAAAGCGCACGCCGGTAGGATTTGCTGAAGGAGGCAGAGGCAGGAGGATCACGAGTTCGAGGCCAGCCTGGGCTACACATTTTTTAACAATCTATTTTAAATCAACAACAGCAACAAATAAAACAACCTCCTGCCCCAAAGCAACCCCAACATGGCACCATGGGTTCCTTGTTTATGTCTGTGCATCCAAATCTGTCAAGAGTTTGAGTTGATTCCTACTCTTTTCTTTGAACCTGTGCTGCCCTTAGTAAGTCTTTAGCCAATAGGTTGTAGTGAAGTAATTGCGGTGTTTTCTAAGGCTGAGTCTTATGAAACTGTGGTTTCTGTCCCTTACTGTGATCTCTGCTTTGAGTATGCAGGGACTTCATCTGATATGTAAGAAGATGTTCTTTGAGACTGTCAGCTGGAGAGAAGATGATGTCACCAAGAAAGCCTCTCCTAGCCATCCCAGCCCACGCAGCATGCCACATGAGTGAAGAACACATCTTGTGGATTCTAGACCTAGTAGATGCCATAAAGATAAGAACTGTCTTGGATATATGGTGCTCATCAAACTATCCCAAGTATTCCTGACTATTTGAGTCACTCCAGCGAGGCTCTAGACACCGTGGGCTGATATAAACCATCAGTCCAGTGAGTTGATTCTGTGTAGCATTTCCTCCAAGTGAAACATTCCTCCTGGGGGAGGTGGCAGGCTCTGAAGACTTGGGTAGTTAACAAAACTTCTGTGTTTGTTACTTTTCTGTTACTGTGACAAAACACCATGACCAAGTCAACTTATAAAATAAAAAGCATTAAATTTGGAACTTGCTTACAATTTCAGATCAATCTTATGATCATCATGGCAAGGTGCACAGCAGCAGTGGTTGTGAAGCAGCAGTGGTTGTGTGAAGCAGCATTGCAATAGTGGCTGGCAGCTTGCATGTTGAGACAACAAACACAAGGCAAGGGGAGCATGAAAATTAACTGGCAATCATGGGATTTTGGAATCTTCTCCAATAAGGCTACACCTCTATATCATTCCCAAACAGTTCTATCAACTGGGGAGCAAGCATGCAAACATGAGTCTATGGGGGCCATCTTCATTCAAACCACTGTAGCTTCGGAGGAACAGAAATCTCTGGACAGTTCTAGAAGTTACCGGCTATGTAAGGCCTCTCCTCAAGGTGATAAACACGGTAAGCAATTTCTGAGTAGACTCCTAAGCCAGTTTAGCTTTCTTGCAAGTGGCACAGAAAGCTTCAGGGATAAACCTTTCTTTTTTTTTTCTTTTTTTTTTTTGGTTTTTTTTTCGAGACAGGGTTTCTCTGTGTAGCCTCAGGCTGTCCTGGAACTCACTCTGTAGACCAGGCTGGCCTCGAACTCAGAAATCCGCCTGCCTCTGCCTCCCAAGTGCTGGGATTAAAGGCGTGTGCCACCACTGCCCGGCGGGATAAACCTTTCAAGAACATCAGAAATTCAACTTTCAAAAGCTGGGGTGAAGCAACTGCTTTAGACTCACTCATGCTCTCTCAAATAACCTTGTAGTCTACGTTCCTGTAGACAACACTAATAATATCAGTGGGTGACTAAACTTGGCTTGTATAGAATGGTTTCTTTGGTCTGTCATCAATGCCTTGTTTAGTCACATCTGCCCAGGAAAATTCACAGAACACCTGTCCTGCTTTTTAACCAACAGAGTCCTGACCTAAGTATATGTTTTACATCCGTAAGCTTTGCATGGTCTGTTACACACCAGTGGAGAAACAGAATGTTAACAGTATCCCTGGATGTTGGAAAGACATACTACACAGAAACAGATCTTTTTCTGCCTACCCCCTTTCTCTCTGTCTCCCTTTCCTTTCCTCATATTCTATTATTTCAAGCAACAAAGCGATGGCAATATTTACACCCGGGTCAGAGGATGGTAAGCAGGATTAGAGATCTTAGTTCACAAAAGCAGCTTTAACTTAGAGTCAGAGTTCCAGTTTAAAAGAAACTGATTTGATTCAAATAGAAGAGGTCTGAGTTCAGGTAATCAAGTGTTTACAAAGAACACAGGAAGAGAGAAGACAGGGAAGAGGACTTTGGAGAACCCTGACGTTGCAGGAACTGCCAGACATCATGAGACTCCTCTGCTTGGGTTGTCCAGAATGCCACCACAGTCTCAGAACCATGGACATGCACACCTCAGTCTGACGAGCTTGAGAGCAAGGATGAGCAGCCCTTTCCTTCTGCTCTTCTGACCTTGGCAGAGTGAGATCTATTGATGGGTTTTACTCCTGAATCCTTCCTGGAGTTTTGAGACAGCACAGAAAATACAGGTGGCGGTTTGTCAGATGGCAACAGAGGAGTCTTTGAAAAGATTCTAAAGCACTAGTATTCTGCACGATACATAGCTGAAATTGCATGAGCCAATAACCCTTTAAGAACTTATATTTATTCCTGTGTCTCCCTTTAGGCAGCAATGATAGCAAGTAGACACTTAAGGTGGTCCATGTTCCCTGCCTCCTCCTGGTTGTCAGATCCTGAGTGATCTTTTCCTCTCGAGTGTGGGTGGGTCTATAACTTGCTTATAAGGACAGATCAAAAGCATCAAAATACATGGTCATGTATTGGTGATCATGTGATTACATTACAAAAATTTGTAGCTCCCATCTTTCTGGATTCTTTCATGACTGTGAAGAAGGAGGCAGGTACGGCACAGCTTCTAGGAGCTGAGGGCAGCAGCCTCCAGTCCACTCAGCCTGCCAGCAACACTCAGATTTCTGTCCTACAATCCCAAGGACCTAAAGACTGCAAACTCCACAGGAGTGCCTCCCAGGCACTCCAGGTAGGGCCCCAACACTAAGCAAGGGTGTGATTAAAGTCCCCAGGACCAGAAGCAGAGGCTGTAGTCTAAGCTGTACCTGGACTCCTGTCCAGGAGGTGTGTGAAAAGAAACCAACATTGTTGCAGCAAAAGGAAATTGAGTAGCATTTTCTACGCTAAGAGGATATGCTTATAGTAAAGCCAAAAGGTCAAAATATGGAGTTCTTCTATTTCATGACCCCTTGTTCTGGCAGTGGTTATTAGAGGGGGAGATGGCACAGAGATGTCATCTCTACCTATGAAGAGATGATGTGTTGTCATGTTAATACATCTAAATGTTCATTTCTTTGTTTCTGAAATAATAAGTGTAAATTTAATCCCTTGGAATATTCACTATTTAGATTCAATAGTTGAGTTCACATGTCCCATGGTTACGAGTTGTAATGGTGTTTGTGGCCTCCTTTGATCAGAATGGGCTTGCCGTGAGCATCTCCTTACTTTCAGTGTGTCGTGACATGTGACAGATTCCTTAATTCTAGTTCAGTACAGGTGTGCTTGAGAAAACCAAACCGACTTTCTCTAACCAATGAGTAGCTTCAGTAATTCTGTAGAAACTCTAATACCGCAGTGAAGCCTAAGAAATCAATGGGAAAACAATACCAATGAGTTTCCTGCAAGGGTATGAAAAGTTTCTCTCACGCGATAAGATTCAAAATGATGAGAATCTAATCTAAAATATGAAATGATGATAAAATTATTAATGAAAACTCACTAAGCACATTGTTTAAATTATGGATGCATATTGTCAAAATGCCTTCATAGGGTATTTGTTATAGGTACTACTGTCGTTTAAAATGAGTGTCCACACGAACATGATCAAGGCTCAGACCTTTATCTTGTAGGAAGCCAAGAAAAAAAATAATTATTTGCTGACAACAAAAATGTAGCATTAAATAGGACATATATTTATACATATATATAATTATTTGATATACTTTATCATTTAAAAACGATTCTAAAATATTTCAAAGTGCTAGTAAATATTTGTAATTTTAAACAAGTTATAAATGGGTAAATATTTAATCATATTACTATAAAATATTATTGTAATAATATTACAGGGCAGTCAAAACTTCCAATATAAAGCAAATAAAAACATACTTAAGCATATTGAAGTGTTATATTTACCTTTTATAATGAGTATTTAAAACTTAAGTAAACATTTATAAATGCATTTATAAATATTTGTAATGTATAAAAAATTATATGTTAATGTAAAAGTTGTGTGTTTATATATTCCTGCTGCTGGTCAAAAGTAAATAATTATCTCTGGTGAATAAAAATACTTGGCACTATTCTTGAATTCTTAAGAAGAGATTCTTGAATTTTTTTTTTTTTTTAGAAAAGATTTTTTGTGGCCCAGACTGGCTTCAAATTTGCTGTGTAGTAGCTGAAGATGACCTTGAACTATTGATTTCATTATTTCTACTTTCCAAGAGCTGGGATTATAGACCAGTGCATTGCTCACAGCTCTTGGGTGTCTTCCAGGTTTGTATAGCCAGGGGTTTCTCATGGTTGGAACTGGTACCTACCATTGCAAATCCCTCTCCCTCTCCCTCTCCTCTCCCTCTCCCTCTCCCTCTCTCCCCTCCCTCTCCTCTCCCTCTCCCTCTCCCTCCCTCTCCCTCTCCTCTCCTCTCCCTCTCCCTCTCCCTCTCCCCTTTCCCATCCCCCTACTCCCTCTCCCCCTACTCCCTCTCCCTCCTCCTTCTCCTTCCTCTTTCTCCTTCCTCCTTCTCCCTTTCCCCCTCCTTCTTCCCCTTCCCTCTCTCCTTCCCCCTCCCCTCCCCCTCTCTCCCTCTTTCCCTCTCCCTGCTTCTTCCTCCCTTCCCTCCCTCTGTCTCTCTCCCTGAGTATGGGGGGGGGGCAGGATGGGGATGTATGTTCATGCACAATTCTTTACCTGCTATAGCACGTCTGGAAAGACAGAGAGATCAAACAAATTTAATTTATTTCTTTAATTAGAAAATTCAATTTTTGGATTAATTTTATTCAATAGAGAAGTAAGAGACTAGATAGCTACCCTAGAGGAGCCCAGTACCGTTGTCATGGAAATAAAGACATACATAAGAACAGGTGTAGTGTAGTAAAGATGGAAGGTAAGTTGTGATGAGTGTGGGTCAGATCTTCATGTACACATTTATATAAGTGTGTGTGTGTGAATGCACGAGTGGGCATGCATGCACACCTATAGGTTATACGTTAGACTTTAAGTGTCACATTAACTACACACTGCCAAGTGTTGCTTTCCTGGTCAGTAAAAGTGAGACTGCATTCTTTTCCTCTACGCTTGTAAAGGGGGTGCAGAGAGAGCCGTTTAGATTTCTTTGAGAATGTACTGCCTTTTCACCCATGAAGACTGAGAAAAAGCTCTTTAAAAAGCCACATTTACCCATGCATTCCTCTTTGTGTTCTCTAGATTTGAAAAGGAAAATACTGAATCAGCTGGGATATACTGACCTCTGATGGTCAGATGTAAAAGCACTGCCAGCATGCTGCCTGCAAGACCAAGTAAATCAGGGAAAAGGCCGTTGTGCATGGCTCAAGAGTCACTAGGGAGAAGGATGGAGGGTAGGATGTCAGCTAGTCAACTGTCCTCTTTCCAAAGAGGACTTTGTTATAACAGCCTAAACTGACAAGCTGCTAAATCCACTACAAGTCATTTAAAAATGCTTCTGAGAGTAAACGAGGGGTGTGTGTGTGGGGTGTGATACAAGTGTGTGCTTCTGAGAGTAAATGGGCCTATACAAGCGTGTGCCATTTCCTCTGCGCTCTAGAAAGGATTCATTAAAATCTGAAGTGTCCGTATTAGAAATCTGCACGCTGTGAATGAGCAATTACCGTTTGAAAGACCCTTGCAGAATCCACAGTAGAGAAAAGGCTGGCAGCAGTATTTCTAATATTGCTATCTAAATCTGCAAGAAACTTGTTAATTAGCATAAGTGATATTCAAAATGACATTTCCCTGTATTACTGAAGGATTTTGATACATGCAGCTGGTTAGAAATACGGTGCAGACATTTTAGTTCTTTCAGGAACACACATGTGTGTGAACATGTGCACACATGCCCTGTAACCATTCTCAGAAACTACATGCCTGTAAGGTTAAGATTAGAGCTAGGGTCAGGTTTAGTGTTAGGGTTAGGGTTAGGGTCACAGTTAAATTTAGATTTTTTTATTTTAAAGCTATAGTTAGGTTTAGATCTAGGCTTATATTGTGAGTTATGGCTTTTGTTACAGTTAATGTTAAAGTTAGGGTTATGGTTAAGATTAGATAGACTTTCAACATATTGTCCTAGTGTTAGGTTTAGGGATATGATGATTCTCAGAACAGGGTTAGGTTTAGAATTTGAGCTTGCAATGGGGGTTAGGGGTCAGGTTTGGTTTAGTATCATGGTGTCAGAACTACCACTAGGTTTAGGGTACAGTTATGATTATGGTTTGAGCTGTGTTTATAATTTGGGTTCTAAGTCGAGTTACAGTATGTTTTGTGTTAGAGTCAGAGCGATATTTAGAGTTAGGATTAAAAACAAAAAAATCAAATTGTAGAATTCTAGACATAGATGGGAGAGAAGAATCCCAGAACAGCGACAAAGACCAGAAATTCAACAAGATCATAGAAGAAATTGTTGTGGGGAGCCCACCAGAGAAGACTGCTCAGACACAGTCTATTGCCAATTGAAAAATATTTATTACAGATATCTAGGGCTACACTCACATGTTCAGGACCCAATGGTGCCACACTTTCAGAGCAAGGGAATTTCAAAGGCAAAATCCACATTGTACAGCAATAAAACAGCGATCAAGACATCCAACTAGACAAGACCAGAAATAAAAAATAACTCACATCATGGTTAAAACATTAAATACACAGGACAAGGAAATATTACTGAATGCTGAAAAACAAAACACAAGTCACACATAAAGGAAAGCCCAACAGAATAATGGAGTTAAATAAAGTGTTTGTTCATGTTTTCCTAGATTCCTTGAATTCTTTTGTGAATGTTATGATTTTCTTTTAAATCCTGTGTGCTGGGGTTTATCTAGGCAATACTCATCAGAGAGGACCTCTGTAAGACTAAAGTGTCTGATGGCTGACATGTTGCTTCTGTTATTCCTGTTGTGTGTGTTTCTATGATTTGACACCGGCATCATCATGGCACTTGGATACAGAATGTGAAAACGCATGTGCACACTCACCAAGGAGAACACTTGAAAACTGCACACACGTGAGCATGTTCTTGAATGCCAACGTGACAGCACTCGGAAACTGCATGCAAATGAATGCTTGCATACTAGCTGCCACATGACAGCATTCAGAAGTTGCAGATGTATGAAGACATACATGAATGCCTGCATGTTAGCACTCAGAAATTACATGCCTATGAATATGTGCATGCTTTCCTACATATGAGTTCTCAAAGAATGCATGCATGTGAATATGTTTGAATGCGTTGACATATGATCATTCTAGGACACTCTATGGTGGGCAGAAGGTTCCGGGGACAAACCTCCCTTGGGAATATGGGAGCCTGCCTGGAGCCATATAAAGATGCTTAGGCTTGAGTCTTTCCTTCACTGGCTGAAACTTGGGTGACTGTTGTTGTCTGTCATTTAACTGCTGCCTTGTGGGAGACCCGTTTCCGATCCTCACAAATCAGGTAATAAATAGCAGTTGTTTGAAAGCTAGACTTTGGGATCATTTATTCCACAGCCACAGAAATCTAACTTAACTGTGAGAAGCACCAAAATATCTCAGGTATTCACAGTACTCAGGCTATTGAAATGCATCCAGGGATCTTGTTCTAACTTTTCTGTGTCTCCTGTCATTCTCCTGTACTTTACACAAAGTCTCTGAGCCTCTGCATGAAATGGAAATATGAGTCTACCCTCTTCAGGGCAATGGTATGATTATCTTCCGGTACATGAGCTCTGTGATTTAAAGATATTAGAGGCTCTTTTAGAGCAGTCAGAGAGGTTCTTTCTTATCATGCTTTAAAATGAAAATCTTACCACCCCAGCCTGCCATTTTCTCCCCAAGCTCTGTCAGACAGTCCTCATGGCCCCCACTTCTGCTTGAATTTGCAAGAAAAGCCACAGTGCCATAGGCAACTCTTGTCCTAAGAAACCACGGATGCAGTTTTCCAGCCTGAACTACTGACAAGAGTCTAATTTTTCATAATATCTAGACAATTCTTGTTTTTCTGTCCCATCAGATTGGAAAATTTAATTCCTCACTTCTGTCCTCTAACCCCTGCAGCTGCTTCTGTGTCTGTGTTCACTGCAGACAATGGCAGCCATGCTGGGTGTTCAGAGAAGATACTTTGAGTGACAAGTAACTTCTTCAAAGTCCCAGGAAGAGCCGAGAGGCCCAGATGGAAATCATGAGGCAGCTCTGGATTATTAAGCCGCTTAGTGCTTAGCTCAGCCATTCCGAATATCACCACACTTGGTTTCAAAAAGGTAAGAGCGAGTTCATGCATTCATTCTCCCATATTACTCTCGCAGAGTGATTTCCAGCCAGGTGTGCTGGCTAGTCTTTTGTCAACTTGACACAAGTTAGTCCCTACGTAGAAGAAAACTAAATTCAGAAAATGCCTTAATAAGACCCGGTTATAGGCTGTAAGCAAGCCTGTGGGCCATATTCTTGATTTGACCTATGTGAAAAGAGCCAGCCCACAGTGGGCGGTACCATCCCCTAAGCAGGTGACCCTGGAGTATATAAGAAAAGAAGAGCAATCTCTGAGGAGCAAGGCCAGTATAGCTCCCATAGGCCCATCTGTTTGAGTGCTTGGCCCACAGAGAGCAGCACTATTAGGCGTGGCCTTGTTGGAGTGGGTGTGGCCTTGTTGGGGGAGGTGTGGCCTCGTTGGGGGGTTTGGCCTTGTTGGAGGAAGTTCGTCACTGGTCACTGTCGGGTTGGGCTTTGAGGTTTCCTATGCTAAGGTTCTGCCCAGGGTGAAGTTTCAGTCTCCTCCTGGCTGCCTTCAGATCAAGATTAGAACTCTTGGTTTCTCCAGCACCACGTCGACTGGCCGGCATACCATCATGTTTCCCACCATGAGGATAATGGACTAAACCTCTGAAACGGTAAGCCACACCTCAATGAAATGTTTGCCTTTATAAGGGTTACCTTGGTCACGGTGTCTCCTCACAACAAACAAGTCCTGACTAAGACAGTCTGGGAATTGATTTCCTTGCTGTCCTCCTTTTTGAGTTATTTCTGACTACCACAGCCTTCAATTATGAACTGTGGGCTGCTCAGTGCCCCCATATAATCCTCTCTGCCTCTGATCAGGATGATTCTAAACACAGGTGATTCCTATTGACATTATCTTTCAAACGGTTCCTTTGCTAAAGCTCGCTTTCGCCAGGTTGTTTCTGTTGGTGCCTTCTTGCTGATTTACAAGTTTAATTGCTTAGGGGGTTAATTCTGCATAGTTCTTTTCAATATTACAAATTATTTAAGTAGTGACTATATGAAGATTAAACTAAGTAGTTATTTTCTAGCACAACTGTATTTATTCTTTCTGAAGAGAAAAGACACTTATTCATGACGTCTGCTACTCATGGTTATATCCTTAGCTCCCTAACATTCACATCAATTACAAGTTGCAAATATCAGAATCAGGAGATATGAATCCCCACAATTGACACTGGTAACTATGAAGGAATTTTTTTTTTTTTTTTTTTTTTTACTATTCCAGAGCTAATAGAGTTATTCTCTCAGTCAAATTGGGGCAAATATTGTAGCCCACCGCGGCAGCTTATGGGACAGAGAGTTGTGGCTTTGTCTTAGATATGATTCTTTCCTTGAGACTGACCAGTATGAAATTTTTTGTTGTTATACTAGAATTAATCCTGGGCCTTATGAATGTTGGGCAGGGTCTCTATCAGAGTCATATCTGCAACTCTAAACTTTAAAAAAAACTGTCTACTGATCAGATTTCAGAGTTTCCCAAAACGTGTGTGCTGAGTTTAGAGCAGAATAGAATCTAATTCTTGTGTCTGTTTTGAGAATGATAATTGTAATCAGGTAATTTCATGATTAAATTGGGTCTGTTCAAAGATGGCTTCTTTTCCCTTCTTCCTGTTTGAAGTACAGCTAACCCAACTGCTGGACCTAGAATTTCTTCCTGCGTGGTCAGAAATAAAGGGGCAGCTTCGTAAAGTGAGGTGTATGTAAAGAGAGCCTCTATCCTGCAAATGGGACACAATCTTTATCCAGTCTGAGTTCTCAAGGGTGTCTCCGGGATGGAGTTGGGGATGGGCAGATGCAGATCCAGGGAAGTGATGTAAAAGCCTGAGAGAAAGAATCAGTGACTGTGGAAATAAAGACAGACAGATGGACTTTAGAAGTGTTTTCATGGGACTTGGTAACTGGATCCAGAGAGCGAGGAAGAGGGAAGGGACTTGAAAGTAGATCACTGACAGCCGGGAGAAGGTACTGATTGCTGCAGCTGGGGCAACTGCAGCTGCAGCTGTGTTGTTGTTGAGGTCTTGAGGAAGGAGATGGATGAAACCGCCAGGGGGAGCTGACAAGTTCAGAGTGAGCGCCGGTAAGAAGGTATCCCCTGTATAAATGCTGAACAAGCCTGGATGCTTAGTTTAAGGGTTTCCCTTATAGTTAAAGCAGATTAGGTTGTATTTGATGGATGAGAGCAAAAGGAAAGTTAAAAGGTAAATGCGAGAGATAAGAAGACCTTACGCCCGCATTACTGAATCGGATGCATTCACTTCTCAGGACCTGGATTGTGTGAGCAGAGTCTAGACTCAGAGTAAACCTGTCAATCAGATACAGTCTCCATCCTTAAAGTGCCTACAATTAGTGGAAACAAACTCAGAAATTTGAGATTAAAGAGCCAGTGATACTTTTAGGAAGAAACACACTGTATTTGGCCCTATTCGCTTTTTTGATGTTTTTCACGTTTATTTTGCTTCCTTGTAACTTTCTGAATTCTTTTGAGTGTTCTTCTATGCCTCCAAGTGTTCACTGACAGTGTTCCATGTTTGTATATTTCTTCTTAAACTTTAATAACAGCAAACCCCCTTTAAAATTGCATAGCAATTGGAGAAATATCTCACAAGGAGAAGCCATGTATATGCATGGATAAAATTACTATGTAACCTAAAATATACCGCTAGTTTTTTCTTTATATGGCAATTTTACAAATGCAGTTTTAAATTTTTTCAACAGAGGTTTCTCCAAAGATTTAAGCACATAAAGCTAAATTCTAGGGAATATAGTCTTTCCTTAAAAATCTATTTAGTCTGAAATCAGGACACATTCTGTCTCGAGCAAGGAATGTATTTTTGGCAGTAGAAGTAGGTTTCTACAAACACAGTAACAAAATTTGAGAAACAAGTTGTAATTCAATTTAATACATCCAAAGTTTCAAAAAGTTTCCCAGTTTAGTAATGTGCAAAATTGGAAAGTAGCGAAAGAGTAAGTATTTAAATCCAATAATATAATTGCATCTGCTGAGAGATGGGCAGACTTTGAAACTTTTATGTGGTTATGTATGTAGTTTATTTTTTATTACATATTTTTCAATTATTTCTTTTACTTTGGAGATTTTAATCTAATTACAGCACATTTCCTAGAAGCCACTTGGACTCAGTTTATCTGGAATGTTCAGGGTTTGGACAATGGTGGTCTCTGAGTTAACCTTTTGTTTCATAGTAGAAATGTCAAAGAACTTTAGACATCTGCTTAAAGTTCCTCTTTGAAAATAAATAAATAAAGGTTTTATAGCCAGGTTTTTGGATATAGATTTAAGGATTGTCTTTGTTCCGTAAAAGCACTCGTGTCTTGGACATCCTGTTAACCTCTTTGAGATTTTCTTTTTTCTTTCCTCATAGAACCTTGCTTAATAGATTAAATTCAGGATTGAGAGATAAACTATAAAAAAAAAATCAAGCAATGTTAGGTCAAAACATGGTAGGTACTAAACAATAATTATTTTTTATTTTACCAATGTTCCTTGAGATTATTATTAGTGATTAATATATGCATAGAGGTAAAAATTACTCCTCTATTAAAAACGACTGTCACACTTGCAGTATGAGAGGATTTGTATCAGAAGAAATGCCATGTTGTTTTGAAAATACCTGGAAAGCCCCTCTCAGAATGAAGAATAAGATTCTCAAGGGCTTACTCTGCCAAGGATGTGACAGATTGCTTTATAGGCAGCAAGATGGAGAGAAGTGGCAAGAACCAGAGATAAGGGTAGAAACGAGGTGAAAATATTTCTACAGAAGTCGCATGGTGGCACATAAATCCACATAAGTGAGTGGTCTACAATCACTGTTATTAAGGACAAGAGTAGGACCCAAGATAGTTCTGAACATCACAGGGCTGTCAAACCAACAATCTACTGATTTCCCTGTTAAATGCTGTCTGAGACAGCACAGAACTTACACAGAACACAAGGCTCTTTTGTCAACATTTGAGATTCTCAGAAGCTGTCCATTGAGAACAGGAGCTGCTCTTATATTTCAAGTCATTAATTAAATATTTCTGTGCCAAATAGAAAGTAGCTTCAGAGAAGGATTAGGGGGAAATAGCTAGTAACAACAGACTCATCAAAACTATTTCAAAAGAAAACAAAATAGTGACGTGACTACTTGATGTATTTAAAATGTGTCAGATTATTGTTAGATTATTTATCTATTTCCTATCTTTCTCTCTTCCTCCATCTCCCCCCATAAGTGTGTTTGTCTCTCTCTCTCTCTCTCTCTCTCTCTCTCTCTCTTTCTCTTCTCCTGTGTGTGTGTGTGTGTGTTGTGGTGTTTGTGCGTGTGTCTACGCACACTCACACGTGAGGACCACAATGTTCATGCAAAGTTATGAGGACAACTTGTTCTTCTTCTACCATGTGGGTCCCAGAGATCAAACGTAGGCCATCAGACTTGGCAGTAAGCGCCTTCACCGCTGAGCCATCTCACAGGCTCCTACGTTCGGTGTTTTCTGAAAGACACTGAAGTTCATGAGCCTTGCAGAAGGTTCCAGCGTAAGGCAAGGTTTCATCCAGAACTTTTGTTCAAAGCTTGCTGTTACTCCTCAGAACTGATAGGTCTCCATGGCTTCATCCTGTGGACATCTATATAGAACAATGGAAATGTCAATTTTTCCTAGGTTTTAGAAGCTAACAAAGCCTGAACTTTGTAAATGTTGATGCCTTAATTAGTCACAGGGCAAGAGACAACCCACAGCCAATAACACACACTAGAAAAAAAAGGAAATGTCTGGAAAGGAGTTTTTCCTTTAAGAAACACTTCCTTTTTGTGGTATTGGGAATTAGGGCACCTGTTTGGGACCCTGAAGTAAGGGCCACGTCTTCAGGGTTTATAGATACGAAGTAGATTCCTAGATAAAATGCAAAGTGAACTTCACAGCTAGGTTCTTTTCTTGGGAGATCCTTTCCCACATTTCTCAGCCTCTTCACTGCACACACACTTGCATGTCATCTTTCTCACTCCTGGTTGATTTCTCCTTTGCTTCTTTTCCTCATCTTGGGTATGATGGCATAGATTAGACTACCGGTCAAAACTTTTCACCCCTACTAATATCAAGTATCACTTCCTATGGCCTCTCAGAGGCTCAATTTTACATATCTGCCTGATGTTGGACTTGGTTATATCAGTTATCTTTGGCCAATGGGATGCCAGCAGATGTAATGGAAACCGAGTCTTAGGACTCATCTTCTATCACACCTGATATATATAGAACACAAGTCTATGACCCTCTGGCCCCAGAAGATTTGGATACAACTTGCTCTTGGAATGAAGTCAACCGGCTCAGCCCCTCTGACCAACTTACCTTTCTTGTCTGCTTGAGAGTACTTGACTTTGTTTTTCTTCCTTATTTGTTTTTTTATTAGACAGAGTCTTGATATAGAGGCCAGGTTGACCTTGAACTCACTATGTAAACAAGGCTGGCTTCAGACTCACTGTGTTCAGTGTTACCAAAGTAAAACTGAAGAGACAACACCAGTGGTTGAGGGGCTTATGAATGCTCACTTAATGGAAGAAAGAGGTGAAAGGCGGATAAATATGCTAGAAGCAATGTTACTGATTTGCACAAGATAGTCTTGATGCATTTGACCTTGCTTCTAGATGGGGGAAAGACTAGGTAAGAAATGAGAAAAGTGGTTTCGGAAGAGGGAGCCCTTTCTTGAGGACTTCATGTTACAGAAAATTAGCTGAGCAAAGGAGTGGCAGGTGGAAGGTTGCTGTGAGTCCCCAGTTGTCAGCTGATTGTGAGTCGAAGTTCTTCATTGTAAGAGGGATTTGGTGAAAAGAAAGTGATATGAACTTGTGGCACACTTGTAGTACACTATAAACCAAACACCCAACAATAATAACACAACAATACAGCAACACAACAACAACAACCAACAAAACCACCCCACACTAATTCTTCTTGACCAAGAGAATGAAATCTCTGACCTAGATGGAGACTTCACATTCTAGTTGGGCAGGTTTTCACCTGGATGAAGAGTCACGACCCTCAAGAAGATGGATCCATATCGAGCCATACTGAAGAGCTAGGAGGAATAAATATCCCTTTAATAAGATAATGTACCTTGTTGGCCTGAAAATCGGCTTATATAGTAAATAGAAGGGAATATAGTTGAAGTTAAAGATAAGGAAGGATATAAATTCAATTTATATAAAGAGAAAGTAGATATACATATATTTATTATTACTCTCCAAAGAAGGGAGAAATAAATGAAACTGATATACATGTTTTAAGGAAAGAACAGAGAAATTAGTGGAAATCGACAAATAAATAAATCCAGGCCTTCCATCTCAATGTGTAGGAGACAAAGGCACAGACAGAGATAGGAGAAACCCCATCTCAATAAATAATAATGCTTTTAAATTACTTTAATTTTTTTATTTTATTTTTTTATTGGATATTTTATTTATTGACATTTTAGATGTCATCCCCTTTCCCCATTTCCCTCCCTAGAACCCCCGTCCCCTCCCCCCCTCCTTTTTTGCTTTTATACCATTTGAATTACATGCAAGTATTCAGGTCAGTTCTAGGATGAGGGAATAGCAAGACAATAGATGCAAATAGTCAAGGAACAAGCAAGGCAATAAACAAAATTCCATGAACACTCCCATCATCAATGTTTCTAAGGGCTTATCAGGTTGACCAAAATATCTGAGCCAACTTCTCTGTCCTAGCCCGAAGTCATTTACATGTCTGACGCCTACTTCCTTGTTCTAGTCTAAAATTTAGATTCCTGTCTGGAAATTACTTCTTTGTTCTAGTCTGTTGTCTGATTCCTGCCTGAAGCCTACTTCCTTGTCCTTATCAAATGTAATATTTCTGCCAAGCAGCTCCTTTCCTTGTCCTTGGCCCATGTCAAATTCTTGCCAAGCAGCCCCAAAGGCTCTCTGCTTCTCTTTCAAAATGAAAGTGGCTCTAAGTTCAGTGGTTATAATGGTATTACAAACCCTCTGAGAGAGGTCAAAGCAGAGCAGGCCTAAATAAATAGAGACTGCTAAATTAAATCAATCTAGACTTTCGATGACTTCAGGTTGCTGGACCAAGGACATGCTATTTTGGGAGAAAGGCTCTATATTTGTGCTAACAGAAAAGAAAAAAGGGCTTTGGACTCCTTCCAAAGTCATAAGGATCAATGTTGTTAGAGGGTGACCCCGAGGAGCTTGGCTACAGACAGGAAGGAAAACCAAACAGGACAGGTGACATGATTTGCTGATCCCTCTACTTGAGACTGACTGAGACATAAAAACGTCTCTAGCCAGAACTTCAGCTATACATAGCCTATAAATCTTGTTGACTACAAAATCCTCAAAATTTGTCATGCCATACTTTCATATGGCACACGAATGAAGATTTATTACAATTTGGTTACTGACCAAACCAACTCAAAAAAAAAAAAAAAAAAAAAAAAAGTTGTCTTTCACCTGCTCAAACAAGGAACAAAATTTCATCCTTAACTGATCTGTGCCCCTTGCACAGTCCATACTAAATGTTGGTTGTAAGGTTCATATATTACAGAATGATACACCAAGATGGCAGCCCTGACAAGATTCACCCTCAGGGATGCTGAAGTGACTGGCTGCTCCTGCTCCTGCCTCAACTGATGCTGTTTCCAGAGACTTGCTTTGAGAACAGCTTCAGAAAGGGCTGTTAATCCCCAGTGACCTCGATTCATCCAGTCAGGACTTCAGTTAAGCCCTGGACTTTCTCAACATAAACACTGGACAACAAATAATGCCAGCTAGCTTTATTTTGACTTAACAATTTTTTTTCAATTTCTTTTGGGTTAGAAATTCTTTGCCCCAAATCAACAAACGGCAATTATAAGAAAATCATCTTCCCAGACCCTTAAATTGGGGTGGGTGATTTTGGTCATTTTGTGAATTATACATATGTGGCCATTTTAAGGGCAATTTACAAATAATTATATTCTTGGGAGAGAAGAAGCAAAATAGGGAGCAGAGACTCAGGGGTTTCTAACTTTCCTTTGTTCTTCTCTATCCTTTCTTTCTTAGATAAAAGGAAGACAATGAGAAGAAAAATGGGGGATATAATGATATTATAAGAGATTATACAAATAGACATGGATTACTAAATTTACTATTAAACAAAGCATTTTATAGCTACAATCTTACATTGATGCAGAGTTGAAGTTATATTTTCTTACATTCGTACAGAATTTATATATTGGTATTCATTGGTATAAATCTTTGTGTATTGATACAAAATTTAAAATTAATTTTATTACTCTTAGACAGGCATTATGCCTATGCAACTCATTTAAGAATACAAGGCTTAGGCCCAGCCCCTTTAATAGCTGCTATTACAACCTTTTAGAATAATTAAGTAATGCAAGTTAATATTCAGAGAGTCAAACTCATGGTCATATTAGATTCTACTTTAGTTAATTACAATAAAATGTTTTCAAGGTTATTCAATTAATCAATAGCTAACAATAATCAATGTTTAACAATTCAGTTATGCTGCATGTAATAGACGTCTTGAAAAGAGTCAGAGAACCACAGAATATGGCATTTAATGTAATTTCATTGTTAAAAGATCTTTTGGCAAGGCCTTTAATCCCAGCACTTGGGAGGCAGAGGCAGGTGGATTTCTGAGGTCGAGGCCAGCCTGGTCTACAGAGTGAGTTCCAGGATACCAGGCTACACAGAGAAACCCTGTCTTGAATCCCCTACCACCCCCCCCCCATAAAAAAGATCTATTGACTACAAGACATGTCTGCTCCTGACAGTATCCCAATTCCACTTCAAGGAAGATGATGAGCATTGATACCTCCATGTGGAGTTGCTTCAGTTGTGACCAGCTAGT
Source organism: Mastomys natalensis (assembly GCA_021653895.1). Taxonomy (NCBI): domain Eukaryota; kingdom Metazoa; phylum Chordata; class Mammalia; order Rodentia; family Muridae; genus Mastomys; species Mastomys natalensis. Next base: position 32,407 of record JAJTUV010000854.1, on the reverse strand, counting down.
CACTGATCAAGAAATCCCCTAATTTTATCTGCAGACAGAATGCTGTCCAAAAGGATAAATCTATACAAGATAACTGAGTGATAATCTCTGCCAAGACAGGGTAAGCTAGTCCTTCATAATTCCTGTTTCTGGGCCAGAAAGCTAGAGATAGAAACTCCAACATTATAAGAAACATTGGGGACTGTCCAAGTGGTCAGCTGTCTCTTCATTTCTATAGTTTTGGAAGCTTTGTCTTTGTGCTTCCTATTAAATATTACCTACTCGGGTAATATTTAATTCCTTCTCAAACCTCTGATGGGGTTAAAGACTAGTTATAGTCTCACAATTAAGTTATTTAACATTAGAGATGTTCTAGATTTAAAAGAATGGTTTTCATATGGTAATACAAATTAAAATCAAACATAATTGAGGTACAAAATTATAAACTCATTAAGTTAAGATAGATGATAAAATACTTTGTGTTGCCAAATATAATAGACTAGACATTCTAAGTATATATCATACCTTATAATTTACATAATTGTTATAATTGTATCCAATTTATGTCTGAGAGAAAAGAGACTTTTATTGGACTAAAAAGGTGTCCCTGGTAAGAGTGAGAGTTAAGGATTAAATAGGAAGGAAAGGTGTTACAAAACCAGATAAAGTGTAGTCCTCATCCATCATCAAAGACATTTCTCTTTGCAACAGAGATTGTTACAGAAAATAACAATTGATCAAAATGCAGAGAATAAGAGATCCTGTGGTACCCAGTACTAAGTGATACATCTGCATCATGAATCCTGCACCTCAGGCTTAGGAGCAGATTCAGAAGAGGGGCCAGAAAGATCATAAAAGCCAAGTATACAGGAAATTTGCTATGAGACCGTGTCTCCTAGAGACCTATGACGTCTCATTGATATGGAGGCCTGAATAACAGCAAAGAAGATGGAAATGCTGACATGAATGGAGAAAAGTTAATAGGTCTTAGCCATCAAGGAACTGTGTGTGGGCACTGAGGTAGTCAAGGAATTATGGGCTACTGGGGAGTGCTGGGGGCGGGGGGAAGAAATGTAACACATATGGACTGGGGAGGTTGTATTTATGTACTTTGTGTGTGTGTGTGTGTGTGAGCGTGTATAAGAACAACTAAAGAAAAAGAAGCCATAGACTTCAGAACAACAATGGGTGTCCATGGGAGGGGTCAGAGGGAGGAAAGGAAGGGAGGAAATGATGTTATTATATGTTAATTTCAAAACAAAACCTAAGTATTTTAAAAAATACTTAGAAAAATAGGAAGGGACTAACTCAGAAGGAATTTACGCGCTTGATGTTCATCCCGGTCTTTTACAAAGCATGTACGCCTACCGGTTCTTCTCTGCCTCCATCTCTTTAATTCCATCAGTGTGTGGAAAATACTAGTCAGGTCCAGCCAAAGGTCAGAGCTCAGGCGAGCCTTGTGTACAAGACTTCCTCATGACTTCACTGTGTGTTTGACTGGAACCGTGTATGAAGTGCTCCTGCTTTTACCATGGAAGCCTACACCACCCAAGAATGGTTGAATGCCCTCTGCAAGAACTTCCTTCTACATACGGATGCTAAGTTAGCTGAGGGTCTAGAATTTAAACTGTAGATCTCTTGACTATGGATTGTGAACACCAGAAACCAACAGATTTAAAATGCCGGAGTCTTCTGCTCAGGAGCTAGTAAACTACACAGTATAGTCCTCAGGGAGAGTCTGGAAAGGATTTGTAATCTCAAACAATACAAGGACATCGTGTCCCCTGAGTCTTGATTCCACTTAACCCAGAGAGAAAAATATGCTTGAAACGAGGAAAACACTCAGAAATGAGCTTGAAGTTTGGAAGGCTGCATCGTGTGGAACCATAGCAGGAAATTAATTCTGACAGCACAGCAAGGAAGTAAAGCCGAGCGAAAGGAGCAAAGGGCGGGACTTCCGGAATGACTTTGACTTGAAGAGTACACGTTTAATCCAACCACCAGCACTTACATAGAACTGTTACAGGGATCGGCAAGCGAGGTACTCTTCTTCACAAATGACTCCACTTTATCTTCTGATATGCTTAAGGTTTGGAGATCAGGAGGGGGGCACATGAGGTTGGAAAGGGGGGGAAGCAAAAGGTCACATGGGGTCCGTGGGGATGACTCAGCCGGTGCATAAGCTTACCGCACCCGTCTGAGGACTTGAGTTTGAGCCCTAGAGTCCACATAAAACATGGAGACACACGTACAACCGCAACTATGGCTAGAAGGGAGGTGGAATCTAGGAGAACTAATTGAAAGCTCTCAGGACTCTGGCTGACGCAGAGTACACAACAGAACTGCAGAAACAAGAGAGACCTTGGTTTAATAAAGTGGAAGGACACACACACACACATACATGCACATACATACATACATACATACACACACATACATATACACACACATACACACATGCACATATATACATACACACACATACATATACATTCACATACACACATATATACACACATACACACATATACACACATACATACACACTCACATACATATACACACATATATACACACACATACATACACACACATACATATACATTCACATACATACATACACGTATACATACACACACATATATACACATACATACATACACACATACATACACATATACACACACACACACATGCACAAACATACATATATATACACACATACATACACACACACATACACATATATATACACACATACACACACATACACATATATATACACACACATACACACATAAACACATATATATACACACACACACATATATACACACACATACACACATACATATACACATACACGTACATACAGACACACTCACACACATACAGACTCACACTCACACACTCACACAAATACACACAAACACACACACACAGCCACAGAGCCATAACGAGAGCTATTTTGTTTAAGCTAACAGAAAATGTGTGTAAGTGCTTGAGATAATGACTTTCAGTTACATTCACTTTCAAAACGTAGAAAGTAAACTTAAGAGGAAATTAGTTGGTAAGAATTCATGTGATGACAAATTTACCAGGGGTAGGTACACAAGCATTCATTATCTGTGAAAGTCTATGCCGAGGGTACGGTGGGTGTGTCTGTTGCCTCGCAGCAACATCATTTCCCTGCCCTGGTCTAAACAGAAGGCATGCTGCTCTGTGAAAAACCATTGTTCTACCTTTGGTGCAGCAGCGGGGGATTTTAGTTTAGTTGACTCCACCTGCAACTGCTTACCTCTGGCAGGGTCATCTCACTTTCCAGGCTAGAAGGAATATCTAGACATCAGAGATATCTAATCTAAGCAAATCACTGTGTAATATTATCCTGGCTATAGGAATGGTCTAATCTGTGTGAACCTAAGTATTTTACCCTAAACTGCCATTGCCTTCTTCACGATGTGGTCATAGACATGTGATCACCCTTGTAGGAGAGGGTTTATCCTAAAGAGACACTTGTGTCCATTCAGCTATTAAACTATTGAAACCATGGGCCCTAAAGAACTAAAATCTCCAGAAATTCCATTCAGGAGAAAAATTCTGAAGCCCTGGTGACAGACACAGGAGGAACAAGCCTTCCAGAAAGAAATGCTTGGGTTCTGGGAAGTTAATAAATTCATATTTTCCATTTTTCCTTATTGTATAAAATTGTAATCTGTTACAAAAACAGTGGAATCCAGGAATCTATCTCTCTCATCATTTTGGCCAAAGTGTAAATAAATTAATTTTCCCTTACCAGTTTGTATCTTCATTTCTCTTAAGAAGTACAGGCATATGGCCCGGGCAGCTCCTGTAACAGGACCTTGGTTCTGGTGATGCTGGCAGCCATATTGTCCATACCAGAGCATCTCAGCTGAAGACTGAGCCAATGCAAGGAGGAGGAGGAGCCAAGTGATCAAACCTGATCCCGATCTACCTTCTCTGTGAATCTTCAGTTCCATGTTCTTGGAAGTCCTCTTCAGGACTTGCAGTGTGTGTGGTTGTTGGATAGGTGATTGATTGACTGGTTCTGTGACTACGTAGAAGGCTGAAGGGATGATGAAGACTTGCTTCTGTGTCTCTTCTTATACTCAGAACTATTAACTTCCATTTTTCATCCTTGAGCTTAGTTGTGGAATGACTGCACTTCCTCCCTCTTTGCTTTCTGGTATTCATGAGGAAAAGACTTTCAAATTTTGTAGATATTACACTCTGAAGAATATGACCCCACCCCTTGTTCTAGGACCTATGGAGAATAAATCAGAATACCACCCACTCACCCACTTGAAAGCAGGAAAGAAAACCCTGGTGGGGGGCAGGGAGGACATGAGGGAGGACGACTAAAATGTTCTGTCATTTCTTTTCCAACTACAATCCTGTTTCAAGGCTTTCCTGTGTCAGGACGTCACGTGATGTTCATGAAGTAAGAGGTTTATGCTTGAGTTTAAGACTCCGCAAAGCAACTCAGAGTAGAATCCTGACGTCCTAGCAAGTGGAAGAGTTGGTCTGTGATGGTTCCAGTGCACAGGGCCAGGGACCTCACGGGGAGCTCTGATGGACTTAGACCCAGTTCCTGAGGTCAGAGGGTGAGGGATCTGAGTAGGAAAGGAAAGAGACAAAGAACAAAGAGGAAAGAGAAAAGAGAAGTGCGGTGGGTGGGTGTTTCTGAGGAGTGGCCTCCGGTGTGGGTGTGTTGGAGGAGTGGGTTGCAGTGAGGGCTGATGCTGCTGTTTGCAAGATGCTGAGGTGTCCTGATTCTTTCTAGTGTGGTGCTGGTCCAGTCAGTGTAATGGTGACCATAAACATACTGGTACTTAGAGAACAGAAAAGCAGGGGCCATGATCCACAATGACAAAGAGGAGAAACAGTCAAGAGCAGGAAAATAGCTAGAAACCACGACCTCTACAGACAGATCGCAATTTCACACAAAATTACTAGTTCTTTCAACACTTCTAGCTATCCAAACTGCACTCATGAGAAAAGTGGCGGGAAAGGAGACTTTATTGCCCTCTTGTCGAAAATGATTCCAATTTAGTGTTTTTGAAGAATAGCGACTGCATTTGGAAGGAGACGGTAGATTGGAATTTTCCTGCATGGGTTTCCGTGAATGAGAAGAGTCAGGGTAAGGAAGGAGAGATGGTACTCTAAGGAAAGAAAAAGGAAGAGAGAGAAAAAGAGGGGGAAGGAAGGAGGGAAGGAAGGAAAAGCACTGAGAATTGAGGAAGATGGTAGGACAGGTGAAAAACTAAACACAGAGAATCAGAAACATGGTAAGTGAACACCGGAGAGATCGTCTGCAGCTCCAACTCCAGATTCTCAGAGGGCAAGAGAACCCCAGCTGCAGCCCGGAGTGAGACTGTCTACTCTGCTTACAACAGACTGGTGTCCCAGAAGCAAGAAACCCAGGGCTCTTATTGGCCTGGAATCTAGTGGGGAGATTTGATCTAGAGAGACGCCTCTGTGTGTCAGGCCAGTCTCACCCCTCCCCATACAAGGGGGTCTAAACATCTATCAGGTGATCTGTTTGGTTAACACAAGTTCTTCCTTATTTGCCACAAGATTCAAATAATTTTCCATTGTTTGGAACATTTGTTGGACCTTGTTAATTCAGTGATTTTCAAGTAATGCTTTTCAAAACAGATTCTAGTTAACACTTGGTACATTTCTGTGTATTTATGGGGACAGTCCTGAAGTTTCACAGGTGAGTATGGCATACTATTTTTAATTTTGGGGAACAGGGTCTCTGTTTACAGTCTTAGTCTTCCAAGTGTTGGGGTGGTACTACCCCACCCAGCCTGCCGGGAGCTTTGTGAATCATAGTTGCAGTGTTGTGCTATAGAAAACCAGAATGAGTTTCTCCTATCTGATTGTGTTTGGTTCCCTTTCTGCCCTTGTTCCTATTTCTCCCTTGAAGTGACCACTTTTCAATTTACATTTCTTGTGAGATCAACTGTCTGAAGATCCATGAATGTATGAGAACACATGATATTTGTCTCTCTCTGCCTGACTGATCTTACCTAACATGGCATTCACTGGTTCCATCTATTTTACACACATGGCAAGATTTAATTTTATGATGGTTGACTAATGGTTCATATCTACAGCCCTCTCATTTGCCCTCAGACAGCTCAAATAGTTCACTTCTTTATTCTAAATGGCGCAGCACAAAACAGGAGACTTTTCTCTGATATACTGAACCCATATCCATTGGTTATATACTCAACAGTGGGGTTACTGTACCATATGTAAATTCAGTTTGCCGTTGCCCCTTCGCCTTTTTGAATATGTGCTTTTTAATGTATTCATTTATTCTTCAAAAGTTTAAATTGCAAAATGATTTATTCGAGTGAGCATTTTACACCCATGTGTGTCTGTGCACTCTATGTGTGGCATCAGATCCCATGGAACTGGAATTATAGATGGTTATGAGCCACCAAGTGGGTGCTGAGACTCATCTGCAAGAATACCAAATGTTCTTAACCACTGAGCCATCTCTCCAGCCCTCTGAGAAGGAAGTTCTACACTATGTTACAGCACACAGTGTCTGTACTGATTCCTGCTCTCACCAACAGTGTAAAACCATAGTCTCTTTATATCTTCAGCGATGTTTTGTTATTTAGTATCTTTTGATAATACCTGCGTGACACGTTTGACCGGAGGGTGGCTGGGAATGAGTCGTGAACCCCATGGGTGAGGAAAAAAGAGCAGTCAGAGAAGAATGGGATACAGCTGTGGCGAGCAATGTCAGCCCGATGGGAACAGTGCTCACACAATGAACAGGAGAGGGGCATCTTGGGTGATTATGGGTACCGCAATATATGTTTCAGATCCTCACAGCATGTCTGGACGGTGGGCACTGTAGAACAGATAATGAGATTTGGGCTAATCACTCATGTGCTTTGCCGTTGTTTTGTTTTTATTGTATGTGCATATGTATTATTCTCTCTGTCTCTCTGTCTCTCTCTCTCTCTCTGTGTGTGTGTGTGTGTGTGTGTGAGAGAGAGAGAGAGAGAGAGAGAGACAGAGACAGAGACAGAGACAGAGAGAGAGTTATTCATTGGTTTTCAGCTTTGTTTTTGAGATCAGTTCTCTCACTGAATCTAAAGATGGCCAATTGACTAAATTGACTACACTGGCTGGCCAGTGAAGTCCCAGGGTCTGTCTGTCTGCCTTCCCAGTGCCGGGATTACAGGCACTGCTGCACACAGCTCTTACTTGGGTGCTAAGGACCCACATATAAATCTCATGCTCGTTCATCAAGCACTTTACCCACAGGGCAATCTTCTCAGGCAGGGGAGGCTCATTTTGCATTCGAGAGCTGATTAAAAAAAGTACACTTGCATATCTGAAGAGGAAACATTTTTGTTTGTTTTTGTCTTTTAAAAAATTTATTATTATTATTTTTACTTATTCACTATGTCCTACTCACTTCCCCCCTCCAGATTACTCCCTCCCAATCCTTCTCCCATCCCCCTCCTATTCTCCACTAAGCAGTTGGTGGCCCCTTGGGTATCCCGCCCCCACTGGTACATCAAGTCTCCTTGGGTCTAGGCACATCCTCTTCACTGAGGCCAGACAAGACAGCCCAGCCAGAAGAACATATCCTACATACAGGCAACAGCTTTTGGGATAGACCCTGCTCGAGTTATTCAGAACCCACGTGTAGACAAAGTTGTACATCTGCTACATATATGTGGGGAGGCCTAGGTCCAGCCCACATGTGTTCTCTGGACAGTGACTCAGTCCCTGAGAGCCCCAAGGGTCCAGGTTGGTTGACTCTGTTGGTCTTCCTGTGGAGCTCCTATCCCCTTAGTGGCTGTAATCCAGAGAAAGCATTGTTTTAAACCCAAGTTTAGTGTGGACCAGGACAGCACAGTTTCCCTGTTTGGAATAGCTGAAGTGCATTGATGGAAGGCATTCAGAAATCCTTCAGTCAGATTGTTAAGGGAAAGACAGGTCTCAAGTCAGAACAACGTTTGCCACTGGGTCTGTGCTCTCATTTACAGTCTAAGAAGAAACCTCAGTTATATTTGGTATTATTTTCTTGTTTTGAAGATTACAAATCTAACTTCTTCGAAGTCATGGACATCAAGGTTTGTAAATATGTAGTTCAAGTAGCTATAAAATGCCTCAGGAGGTGAGTAGTTACTGACGTCTTTTAGGTTACCATTTTATAGCTATGTGGACCATAAGCCGTTTCAGGTTTCCTTAAAAAGACTGCATTCACTGTGATTCTTATTCTTTCTCCCTTTGCCTTGAATTACATCATTTTCCCCATGGACTGAAATATCTTGATTTAACATCTATAGCTGCAATCGATATCCCATGTGACAATTGTCTTTAAACTGCCGTTAAGCTAGGAGAGCCCTAAATGTGATCACCGCCTGATAGTTTCCAAGTCTAAACAGATCATGGAGTTGCATTCTCGCACCCCCCAAGGTGAAAGGTGAGTCGGTAGGAGAATGGGATTTCAACTACAAGTAGGACAGATGTCATGAGCTTCTCTCCATATAAAGTTCATTTTGTATTTACTATCTGTCAAATGAATCATCAGATCTAGGACTCTAAAGAAAAAATAATCATTTTAGGCAGCAACCTCAAATGACTGGTGTGACTGGCCAATACACCCAGTTACCTGAGAGTGCCTTTATCCCAGCTAAGTTACGTGGTGGCTCTCATTGGGACGTTGCATTATCTAGAGTGTGACATTTTAAGCTTGCTCCATTGAGTTGTAGTAGTGGTAACTGCTACCAGGATAGATGACTAATTCTTGAGGTTTGATGCTGTCATCTTGGGACAGGAGAGGTGTCAGAACTGTGCTCTGAGGCGCCATGACCAAAAGCAACTTGGGGAACAGAGGGATTATCTGGCTTACATGCCCCATCACTGTCCATCACAGACACCATCGAGGGACTCTTTTATATGACTCTAGCTTGTATCAAGTTGATTAAAAAACAAAAAAACACCCCCCCCAACCTAACAAGCACAAACCTATACAATAGAAAAAAATGTGGAAACAACTTAGATGTCTGTCACTGTGAGAGTGGGCAAATGAGCTATGGTTCATCCCCCCTGTGGTGCAAAGGGCCTAAAATGAAAGAAGGTATACACAACATAAATGCAATAGGAAGCCACTCCCCCAGTCACCCACAGTATGGTGGTAATGTTAACAACTATAACAAATTAATCGTACAGATTATCAAGTCTCTCCTGGTATTTCCATACATATCCATGTATATTATGGGAGTGCGTTTTGCGTGTGTCATCTGTGTGTGTGTGTGTGTGTAAGTAAAAGCTGGCGTCAGAAATGATCCTTAACTGTTCTCCCATCTCATTCACCGAGCCAGGGTCACTGAATCAAACCCAGAGCTTGCCTCTGTGGCCACTCTTGCTAGCCTTGCTCTGGGGCAAATCCCTGTCTCCGCCTTCCCAGGTTGGAATGTGTGTCTGGCTGCCACACCTACACAACACTTACCTGGATTTCTGGGGATCTGAACCCTGGTCCCTACGCTCCCACAGTAAATACTTTAACCACTGGCTGTCTTCCCAGGACCTCCAGTGTGGTTTTGATTTGTATTTTTCTGATGGATAAAATGAAATGTATTAAAAATTAAAGTTAGCATTATATAGTAGACTCATAAAATTGTCTAGCATGTGAGAGGCGGTGAGGACTGTATGTTTTGTTGCTGTTGAGACTGGCCAACTTTTTAAAAGTAAATCAAAATTTCTCCTTGGAAGATGATAATTTTCATTTAAAAACTTTTTGCTCAGTTTTTATTCATTAAGTTTCCAAAGTCTTATAGTTGAGCCTAGAACAGTACACTACTACGTAAAAGACAATCAGTAAATACCATCTACCAATACTAATGTATATTGTCAATTTTCAACCATGAAATCTCATCAGTGTGGTTACCTAAATAAGATGTTCATGGTGACAACACCACTCGACATACCAGCTGGGATGGGGGATTTTACAAAACCTCACCCCTTGATGATGGGCCACAAGTGTGGTTACTGAGAAGGAGGATCAACGTTTTATTTCAGATATGAGCCCCCTGATACGTTATCCAATCGCAACTGGTCAGTTCTAAACGCATGCACATATGAGCGCAGCTAAATGGACATAGTAGGCTGTGTGTGTGCACATACATGTACCAATGCTAATTAAAGGAGAGGGCATGAATTTGAGAAGGAATTGAGGGAAATGAGAGAATTTTGATCATGGGGAAGAATGGATGGAATTATGTAAATACAATATTCACTTATGAAATTTAAAAAAAAAATTAAAATAGTCACCAGTGTTAGGGCAATACTATTGTATCACTATATGCCCAGTAGGGGGAGCCTATGTTACATTTGTTAACTGCTGTCAAGCAAGACTAGATATGTCTCTACCCCGGTAAAGTTTAGGTATTTCTTTAAGTATTTAATGTATTTGAATTTCTTTTGCTGCTATAAACCAAATGCAGGACAGCAATCAGCAGATCTAGCATTTGCACGTGTGTTTTTAAACTGCTTCCTAGGAGAAAGGTGGAATCCTTGGGTCCTTGAGTTAATGTCAAATGAAAGTTTTTTGCCTCTTGACATAATTCAACTTTGACTGTATTTTCTTCTGGGTAAAAGTAACCAGGAGTGTTAAAGATTGGAAAAGCTTGTTTGAAATAAAGTGAAAGGGGGCAGCGCGAGAGGAATGTATCACGAGACATCTGAAGCCATGTAAGGGAAAGGAAGTGGGATGACGCTCCGCTTCTTCCCCCCATCCCCCCATCATTCAGTTACAAAGGCCAGACACTATGTAAGTACACAGATTTGGCTTAAATTGCTGAATGGCTTAAGTTCATTTAGTTATTTGTGGCAAAGTCTCAGGAAACTAGATATTATCTGTATGACTATAGCCAGCTTAGCCTGGCCCATCTCTAACAGGCTATGTCATCTGTAAAATTCCTCATGGTTCCCTGCTCCTTTTGATGGCCCCTTCCCCTCTCCACACACACACTGCTCAGTGCTGCCCCTTTCTTGGTCCTCATCTTGGAACAAGCAGTATCTGCTTCTATATCTTCCTTCCCTTGGACCAGGAAGTATAGTAGGCACTGACAGGCCTATTATAGTTAGGGAAATTTCGATCCATTTTGAATTGTTAGCTGTATTAATAAAATAGTTTAGAAAGGGAACTCAGAAGAAAGCCCAAGGACAATTCTATTAGAGTCTGAGAGAAAAACAAAAGAGCTCCCAGCAGCTAGCTGCTGGGAGGAGGGAGATTGAGAAAAGAGAAAGCCTTGCCTTCCGAACCAGAGTCCAGGAAGTAGCAAAAGAAGCCAGCAGCAAGCAGCTGCTTGGCAGAAGGGAAGGGAACATTCAGAGAAAGAATAAGGAATCCCAGAGTGTCCCAGAAAGCATGCTCAGGCTTTTGGTCAGTATCCAAATGAAAAAGAGGAAGAAGGGATTTAGACAACACAAAAGTGGGCGGGCTCCTAAGTGACTGCCGAGGGGAAGAAGGGAGGGGCTCTGGGAAGGGTAAACACAGGATTCCATTCAGGGGATAATCATTCCCCCATCTCATGAATGAGAGTTTCTGGGGGTAGTTTCTTCTCTGTTAATTGACAAGTCCAGGGAAAACAACTCTTAAGGGAGGAGGGGATAGTGAGTGATATCCTAATCTAAGGAAACAATTAGAAAGTCGTCTCTCTGGATTAGTATTTTTAATCCAGAATTCCTCCTGTCAAAAGGAAATCCAGGGACAAAGAGTAGAGCAGAAACTGAAGGAAAGGCTATCTAGAGAATACCCCACCTATGGATCCATCCCATCTGCAGACACCAAACCCAGACTCTATTGCTGATGCCAAGAAGGGCTTACTGACAGGAACCTGGTATAGCTGTCGCCTGAGAGGCTCTGCCAGAGCCTAACCAATACAGATGCGGATGTACACAGCCAACCATTGGACTGAGCATGGGGACCCCAATGGGGAAGTTAGGGCAAGGATTGTAGGAGCTGAAGGGGTTTGCAACCACATAGGAAGAACAACAATATCAACCAACCAGACCCCGCAAAGCTCCCAGGGAATAAACTACCAATCAAAAGGTACACAGGGGTTACCCATGGCTCCAGGTGGACATGTAGCAGAGGATGTCCTTATCTGGCATCACTGGGGAGGGGAGCCCCTGTGTCCTGTGGAGGCTCAATGACCCAGGGTAGGGGAATGCTAGGGTGCTGAGGCAGGAGTGGGTGGGCGGTTGGGTGAGCACCCTCATAGAGGCAAAGGGGAGGGAGGAGGGGATAGGAGGCTTATGGAAGGGAAACTAGAAAGGGGGATAACATTTGAAATGCAAATAAATGAAATAACCAATATAAGAAATAAAAGAAAAAAAAAAAAAAGAAAGTCATCTCTCCACCCAGGCCATAGGCTCATTCTTTTTCTTTGACCAGGAGGTTCAAGGTGAAGCATTGGTGATGTTTTCCTTGCCAGTGTTACTATAGGAACAGGATGTGAAGCTACGAGCCTTTAGTTCCAGCACGTGGGAAGCAGAGATGGGTGTATCTCTGCAAGTTCAATGACAGCTTGGTTTATATAGTGAGTGTTAGGACAGTCAGAGCTACACAGGAGACTGTCTTAAAAAAAAGGGAGGAAGGAAGAAAGGAAGGAAGGAAAAGAAACAAGAGGTGGGGTTCAAAGCTAATCATGAGGCCTGCTGAGGGCTACTCATCCTTTGTAGCTACCTGGTGTCACCATGTCACCAGCCCAGTCCCCTTCTATTACCTGAAGCTTTGAAGCCCTGCTATCAGACTAGCACCACCATCAGACTAGCACCACCCTCCAGAGGGAATCATCTCCTTCTAGAAGTTCCCTTCTTCTGTTTCTTTATTATTTTTAGCTCCTGGCTCGCTGTCAATTTTCCCCTAAACACTTTTTGGTTATTTCAGTATCCGGATAGATGATTCTTTCCACACGGTGAGCTTGGGGTCCTTAACTTCCCTTCCTTCCTGCATCTAGCCCTGTGTCTGACCTCAGTTACTCCCTGCCTGGGTCACTTCCAGTCATATTCTAGCTCCTGTGTTTACCAAAAAGCATACTCATACCATGATCTCAGTCTCCCACATACATTTTCCCTCCTCTGTGTTCCCATCTCTTATTCTTTCTGATGTCCTGTGTTTGCCTTCCTGGAAGCCACTGGACCCCAGATATTAACATCACCAACAGGTCACCTGTTGCTTTGCTTCTGCGTTTTCTCTACGGCCCTGCCAGAGCTGGATTCCATGCTTTGGTTTTATCATAGCCCCTCATGCATTTGATTGGAGCATCACCACAGGTATCTGAGAAACCCATATAAACTTATACTTAAGTTTAAACTTATACTTAAACTACACCCAGTTAAATTTAGTCCTCCCCCTACTCCATGCTGATCTCTGGAAACTGAATGACAAGGGTGTGGGTATGGGTAATTCCCATAGTCATGACCTCTAGGCTAACGTTAACTTTGTTACTCTTAGTCTCAATGGCCCCTTAGGTAGGCTGGGTACTCCTTTCAGCTCTTCAGATCTGTCTCCTTTTCACTTTCTAGAAAGCTGGTTTTCAAATTTGTTCTGTTTTGTTTGTCTTTTGTTTTTCAAGACAGGGTTTCACTGTATAGCCCTGGCTGTCCCGGAACTCACTCTGTAGACCAGGCTGGCCTTGAACTCAGAAATCTGCCTGCCTCTGTCTCCCAAGTGCTGGGATTAAAGGCGTGCGCCACCACCACCACCACCAGGAGAAAGCTGCTTTTCAAATTGAACCTTAACAGCTGAAACACACTAGAGCAGCAGAGAAGTTTGAGTTCTTAGCACATAAGGATAAATAAGATTTTATGAGATGCCCATTTCAGTTATATGTCTATGCATTCATGGATACACACATTTATATGTATATATGTGCTGATTCGAAATGTGAAACCTACTGCGTGTATCTAATTCAGTACCCAGCACATAGTAGGTTTGGAACCTAAGTCCAACCTAAGTCACTTGCAATATTCAAGCTTTTGTGTATTGGGACAGACTTGGAGTTTCCTACTCACTAAGCAAACTGGCTGGGTGCTTCCCGTGGGTGACCACTGTGTAAACACAGGCACATTGCTCTGTGGACCGGAAGCGGATGAAAACATGTGACCATGGCATGATCATGTAACCATGGCATGATCCAGCCTGCATTATGAAGACCGCTGCTCGGTGATTTTGTTCAGAAAGCACATTCCACAGAAGAGTGAGACACCACGAGGGGGCAGAACCAATGGCTCGCAACTCTTTCATAAGGCCAGCTGGTTACTCGGTTCTTGCTTCACTGTGTGGTGTCTGCTTTGCCTGTGCCTAACTTTCCCACGGCAATTTGTGGCTTTCAGGCCTTTGCTAAATTGAGTTCATTCCCTAATTCTCTTTTAGTGACAGATGCCACGTGTTATATATACAGTATTCGGGGTATCCGGAATAATAGATACTGTTGTTGACTTCAGAGAACTCACAGCTTGGTCATTGTACCGGACCCACTGATGGACACACGGGACCCAGTATCGGTACTAAGGGAGGGGTGAGCACAGGCTATTTATAGAGCACAGAGAGGGATGACCTCTTGATTAGAGTCAGGGAACCAGTAAGAGGCCGTTCACAGCCGTGATTAAGCTGGATTTTGAAGGATGCATTAAGAAAGACCTTGTTGAACGGGCTGGAGACCTGCCAGACTGTGGCAGGAAGTGGGAACAGCTTCTAGAAAGCCTTGCTCAGGGCCACCGAGAGTCTGAGGGTTAGGATTTAGGATGCTACTGGGGTTGGACCAGAGATGAGGCAAAAGAGGTAACAAGGCACTGCATGTTGAAACAAGTTTTATCCAGCTGGAGTCGACCCTACCCAGGTAGAACTTGGTACCGTTTCCAAGGGTGGTTTGCATGGAACGGAATAATAGGCATACCACTGGGCTGACAAGCTCTTAACAACATTATTTTTATTATTTTTAATGTGTGTGTCTGCCTGTGGGTGTGTACACATGAATGCAGGTGCCCAAGGAGGCCAGAGACATCAGATTCCATGGAGCTGGAGTTATAGAAAGTTGAGAGCTGCCAAACATGGCTGCTGGGAAGTGGGAACTGGGAAGTGAGAAGTGGGAAGTGGGAACTGAGAACTGGCTCCTCTGAAGGTGCAGCAAGTGCCCCTAACTGCCGAGCCACCTCCTCAGCCCCCAGAGTTGGAAACTTAAGTCTAAGCGAGGCACCAGGGCTCTTGATCGAAATCTTCTTCGAGAAGAAAAGTAAGAAAGCCTTTTTTTTCTAGTCACCGATCCACTTGGTTCAGATCTGCTTCTGGCTCAGACTCAAAAAACGGAATCCAAGAAATCCGGCCATTTCCCAGTGGGGCCAATAGTTCCTGTAAAAACCACCCTCGTGAGATTTCCTGGCTATGAACATTTTCTTGCCCTATATTTACAGATTGATGTCAAAGACTTTTCTGGGGGGATTGCCCTCCACTGATGAGAAGTGTCTCAGAGAGAGATGAAAGGGGTCTCTTCAGTTAGGGGACTTGTCCGTCTGCTACCCTATCTTCTCCCAATGAGCGTATTTGGGCGAAGACTTTTTTAAAGTTTTAATAATAATCTGGGTCCTTCAGCTCACCATATATTAGAGTGAAGCACGAAATAACTCCTCACCTAGAAAGAGTGCTCAGGACTTCTCTCCCAGTGAGACGCTTCCATCAGGCTTAGGGTGGGGCCGTAAGGAAAGAATGAAGACAGCCTATTTTTAGAGTGTGTTAGATGTGCAACACCCTGAGCACGGGTTTAGTTTCCGTGCTGTTTCAAGGTCTCCCTGAAGTAGAAGATGTTCTTTGCAGATGGAAATAACATTGTCTGTTTCCCAATCACCATTGTGGAATGTCATCTCTAATTGATCTTTGAAGGAAGGAAGAAGTCAAACACCTCTCTCTCTCTCTCTCTTTCTCTCTCTCCCTCCCTCCATATGTGTGTGTGTATGTGTGCTTTTTGTGTGTATACATGTGAGCATGTATATGCATGTGCACTTACACACCCACCTAGAGGGCACAGGACAACCTTGGGCTGGAAACCTTCTAAAAGCAAGATGTCTTATTGTCCTGGCCTGAAACTCACCAAGCACCCTGAGCTGTTTTTTCCACAAGCTCCAGGAACCCACCCGTCTGTGCTTCCCAACCCTGGGATTATAGCACATGTCACCACACCATAAACACATACATGCTTCCTGGGGATTGACTCATGCTTGCACAGAGAGCTCTCTGACTGAGCCGTCTCCTCTCCCTGCCCTTTCCAAATCTCACTTTATGTTGAGAATCTTTCTCTTTTGATGACTTGCTTTAAGTTGATATTTGTTTATTTTCATTGATAACTAATGTCTCATATACTTGTAACTACAAGCAGCCCCAAATATAGAACACATTGGTACTTAGAGAATCGCTTTTTAAACACATCACTAAATCTATAACCGAAGGCCACGTTTCTTTAGTATGATCACACTTTGGCCAGTGTGAAATGATCAGTACACACACACACACACACACACACACACACACTCTCTCTCTCTCTCTCTCTCTCTCTCTCTCTCTCCTTGACAAATTCAATTATTAAGAAAACCCTTTCGATGACAGGATTCACCTCCTGTTCACCCCCATGTCGTCTACTTACCATTTCCATTTACACAAGAATTACTAAATCTAGTACCGATGGTACATCAGCTGAAACCCACAGCGCACTTCAGTTTCTTAGTTTGTTATGGAATGAACGTTCACCTAGCAATAAGAACCCCAGATACACATTACATTGAATCGTCAGGTTTTTTAGTCTTCTTTTGTCTGTGGTAGCTCCTCACTGGTACCTTGTTCCAGATGTCTCTGGACAGTTCTGAAATGTATCTGTCAAGTATATTGCAGAGTTAAGTGCAGGGAGGCAAAGAGACAAAGATCATATACACACATACACACACACACACACACACATAGACACACATACACACACAAACACAGAGAGACAGACAGAGAGAGAGCCATTTCTGTCACAGTACATCCCATGAATGATGGTTGTGAGCCACCATGAGGTTTCTGGGAATTGAACTCAGGACCTCCGGAAGAGCAGTCAGGGCTCTTAACCACTGAGCCATCTCTCCACCGTGCTTTCTGCCTTAACCATCCAGCTCAGGACATGCTTGCTAGCTTTTACACACACAACACAGAGAGAGAGCTATTTCTGTCACAGTACATCCCATGAATGATGGTTATGAGCCACATGAGGGTTCTGGGAATTGAACTCAGGACCTCTGGAAGGGCAGTCAGGGCTCTTCTGCCTTAACCATCCAGCTCAGGACATGCTTGCTAGCTTTCTTTACTGTGAATTACGTCTCTCCTCTTTGGAAATGAGTCACCATTTGCTGTCTGCACTTAGGAAGTGGGAACTCAGATTCTGCCCCCTTGAGGGTATCTTCATAAATTATTTGTAATTCTCTGAAAGATTTGTTTCTTCACTTCCTTTATTTATTGATTTATGGGTATTTGTTTTATAATTTGGTTTACTTTGTTTCTTAAACTGTTCTAGCTTTGACTGCTGGGAACTCTTTCAAGCTCCCTGCCCCTTTGGCAAAGTTCTTTAAAGCCTTTTCCCCTCCATCTGAGCAATTACTTGGCCTTCTGACCTATAAGACACTGTGGGCTTCTTTTGTTTATTTCCTGTCCCAGTTTTAGAACCAGATGCTGATCCAAGGCCACCACAGTCATGGCATTAGAAATGAAAAAAACCTTGACCTGGTTTTTATTGTTCCTAGGATTTTTCAACGAGCAGATCAAGGGAGTATATGTTCATCTACTCACCAGTATATGTGCGCATGTTTCCATATGTATACACACACACACACATACATACACACATACATGTATATACATGTACATGCACACATACATGCACATACACACATGCACACACAAATACACACACACACAAATACACACACATACACACACATACACACACAAATACACACACATACACACATACACACATAAACACACACATACACATACATCACACACATCCACATATACACACACATCCACACACAAATACACACACATACACACACATACACACAAATACACACACACATATACACACACGTACACATATACACACACATACACACACAAATACACACACATACACACACATACACACAATACACACACACATATACACACACACACATAAACACACATACACACATACACACACATACATACACACACATACACACACACGCATACACACATATACACACACACACACGCATACACACATACACATTAAACACTTGCTTCTGTTTTCTTAAAAAACACAGCTGCCCCCACCTCTAGCCTATCACTACATGGAGCATGGAGCATGCCCTCTGCTAGCCTTGTTTATCTGCAAATTCTCGAACCACCAGCGATAAACCAGGCTCTCACGTCCATTAATATACTTGTCTAATGTAAATGTGGGGGCGTTGTGAGCCCTTACATAGAGTGCAGACTGTTACGTGTAGCTCCTTCAGCTTAGGTCTTCAGGGCTCTACTAAAGATTTATTTATTTAATATGTATATGAATACACCATAGCTGTCTTCAGACACACCAGAAGAGGGCACTGGATCCCATGACAGATGGTTGTGAGCCACCATGTGGTTGCTGGGAATTGAACTCAGGACCTCCGGAAGAGCAGTCAGGGCTCTTAACTACTGAGCCATCTCTCCAGCCCCTAATTTGATAATTTTTAATTACGGCCCTATAGCAGTGGTTCTCAACCTGTAGATTGTGACCCTTTTAAGGGTTGTTGAGTGACTCTTCCATAGGGATCTCGTATCAAATATCCTGCATATCAGATATTTATATTATATATATTATCTAGTCATATGAATTCATATTCATATATTCAAATATATATTAATAAAGTATCAAGATTAGTTATGAAGTAGCAACAAAAATAATGCTATGACTGGGGGTCACTACAGCATGAGGAGCTGTATTAAAGGGTCTCAGCATTAGGAAGGTTGGGAACCGCTGCTCAATAGTTTGAGAGATATATAATGCTATGTGCCTACTGTAGTCTCACAATAATAAACAACCTAATGATTCAATTCTTTAAGTGCCCCCTTCCCTCTGGGAACCCTTTATCTACATCCACCTTCTCTAGACATCCATTCCATTGAAATAATATAGGGGATAGCCTATGGAACTGGTTTCTTTTAGTTAGCAGAATATCTTTAAGGTGTGTGTGTTTGTGTGTGTATGTGTGTTTGTGTATATGTGTGTATGTATGTGTGTTTGTGTGTGTATGTGTATATATGTGTGTGTTGGTGTATATGTATGTGTGTTTATGTGTGTTTGTGTGTTTGTGTGTGTATGTGTATATATGTGTGTGTTGGTGTATATGTATGTGTGTTTATGTGTGTTTGTGTGTATGTATGTGTGTGTGTGTGTATATGTGTTTGTATGTATGTGTGTTTATGTGTTTGTGTATGTATATATGTATGTGTGTGCGTGTGTGTGTGTGTGTGTGTGTGTGATAGCTTTAGATCATAGGCCCACCTCTTTTATTATTGTAAGTGGCCAGTCTCCACAGCCTGAAGAAATCAGGCCATGGCCTCCTGCAGCTGTGTCACTTGAACAAAGGTAAGAAATTGTGCTGTGCTGTAGCCCTATAGCTCCTAAATTTTCATACCTGGTACCTCCATATGTTGAATTAATTCAGATGACGTGAAGCTTCCTGCCCCCTCCCCCTTTTCCTTAATTCAGGGGATTTTCTGACAGACGGCCACTGTGCTCCCTATCCTGTCAGTGTGGCCATCTCTCTCCCTTTAACGATGTTCCTGTCATGTTTTAAAGGGAAGCTCCGCTCTTGCTTTAAGGCCTGCCATGTTTTCTCTGATATGCTGTTCTGTCTCTTTCTCTACGTCAAGGCACAGTCATAGTTTCTCAGTTCCTTTCCTGAACCAGCCAATATGACTTTCTAACAGGCGGCTCCTTTTTTTAAAACAAGTTTTTTCTCCGAATCTTTTTTTTTTTTTTTTTTTTTTTTTGGTTTTTCGATTTTTTCGAGACAGGGTTTCTCTGTGTAACCCGGGCTGGCCTGAACTCACTCTGTAGACCAGGCTGGCCTCGAACTCAGAGATCCGCCTGCCTCTGCCTCCCAAGTGCTGGGATTAAAGGCGTGCGCCACCACCGCCGGCTTTTCTCCGAATCTTAAATTGTCTGTGTGTACCAATTAATTAATTCCCTATTGGTTTATTGCCGATCTCTTAGTTACTTACAGTTTGAGAGGGGACTTCCTGGGTAAGACTGAGTATGTGAGCCTTATCCTCACTTGGGTAAGCATTCCACATGTGGAATATGGTAATACAGTAAGAGCGTTTAACTGTCTACCTTTGTAAGAAACTTCTGCAGTTGCATGCTGTCTCAGCAGGCTCCTGCTGGTTTACCATCAATTTCGTCTCACACCCCCGGCCCCCCAACCTTGCTCTTTAGCGTGGCACTCTATGAAGGCGAGCGTTGTGCCGCTTCTTTCCATACACGACGTTGTCGTTCAGTTTTTTCCCCTCCTGTGAAAAGCTGTTTTCATTTAAGCATTCTTGTATACTGGGCACAAACTGTTTGCTGGGTTGAGATTTTCATCTCTTCCCTCAAGTTTGTGTTTCTCTTCTCCGTTCTTGGTGGTGACTGTCACACAGTGTCTTGATTGTGCTTTCCGGTAGGGCATGCAAGCCTCATTGTGAGCCCCACTTATTGCTGCAGGCAGGTAACTGAGGCTGTTCTGGCTCAGTGCAGCAGCCTACCGCAAGTCCTCGGCCCTGGCCTCAAGGTGTCACTTGACTCCCTGTGGTCACTCTCTCGGAGATACTCTAACTTCTGAAATCAGTAGAGTTGTGAAAGACAACGTTAATTGTTAAGTTTTAATTACTGTGCCTAACAGATCCATGAAACAAAAATGCCTCTAACCTCTAAGCCCCTCGTCCCAGGATGGATACATCCTGAGACCCTGAGGTTGTTGTTCGTGTACAATAACAAGTCACATGTCTTCCCTCCCCTAATCACGTTTGGTTGACCCAACTGCACCGGATGTGCTTGATGGGATGGAGACAGGAAGTACAGGAAATACGTCAGTATGCACACTTGCCCCTAATTGGATATAAGCAGGAAATACATCAGGATATATGCTTGTCCCTGATTGGATGTAGATGGGGCTAGAAGACTATGAAGATGTATGCTCATCTCTGATTGGACCTGATGGGAAATAGGATGGCCTTCTGGGTTTGCTTTTTTAAGCCTCTACAAAATGTGACTCATCGCCATTTTCTGGGAACCTAGGATGGAACTGGCTACAGTCCATCATCTTGGCTACTATTTCATTAAAGCTTGCTTCAATTAAAAATATTTGGCTCAAAATTTGTGGAACTGGTCTTTCTCTCATGGTTTTCGGGCGTACCAGTGTCTGAGGAAACATGGACATCTGAACTGAACAAAATTTGGACACTTCTGTTAGGAGTTAGTCTGAGGGCTAATATTTGAGAACAAGGGTGTATACTACCATATTCTGAACACTACCCATTGGGTCTGAGACTCATGCTTCCTGTTTACACATCTACGTGGCTTCATGCCTACATGTGTTTGCCCAACTTTCTCCCCTGGTCAAATTGTAACAGCTGTGTCTCCACCTTGGCAAGAAAATTTCATTAGAGAAAGGCACACTTCTTCCAGTTTTAAAACATTCAAAATAATTTACTAATTTTGAGTGTGGCTGGTTTGGCAATATGTGGTAACAAGAATCTGGGGACCAGTTTCACATGTAAAGTTGATCAGCAGGGTAACCTCTACCCTAAAATGACAGGAGAGAAAAGAAGGGAAATGTTAACACAATAACTTGTCTTCAGCTCTTGGTTCATTTACCGGGAGGGACCTGCTTTTATTCTTTCTGGCTACAGCTTGGCTGTCGTTCAAGAGAATCCTAAGAACTCCATTTGTTGAAATTGACTCTTTACTGTGGTGAGATATTGAGAAAACAGAAACTTAATCTGACTACAGTGTTTGAGGTGGGGTCTTTGGAATGTAACCATGATAAGACAGGTCATCAGGTTGGAGAGTCCTATGATCAAATCATGGTGGCTTCATGGAGAGAAAGAAAGGGAACAGAGTACACACATGTCCCACATCTTACCATGTGATACTCTCTAATCTACCAGCAAGAAAGAGCATTATCACTGGGACTCCCTTACCTGGAATCTACAGAACTATGAGCTAAAATAAATTTTTTTTTTTTAATAAAGTATCCTGCCTCATGAATTTTGTAATAGTAAGAAAAAATGACTAATATACATCTACATCACACCAGAGCTTAGGACATATATGTATGTAATTAGTCAATAAAATGTCACTTGATGAATAGTGAAAGAGTAAATGACGTAGAATTAACAACATTTGAAAATAAATTTTAAAAGATCAGTAAGGACAAAAGTTTCAGAATAAAAATATACATTGTCTTCCTTATTCTTTTTTATTCCTATGGAGAAGACAAAATATCTGATTTAGTCAGAGAAACTACTGATCTAACCAAACGATAAAGAATTCTGGAGACAGTTACATATAGAATTAGACAGACAGACTTTTGTAATTTGATTAGAAAGAATAATACTTTTCTTATATTTATACTTTTTAATTTTCTTTTCTTTTCTTTATCTTTGTCTTTTGATACAGGGTCTCTCTACATGGCCCCGGCTATCCTGGAACTTACTACGTAGACCAGGCTGGCCTCTAACTCATTGAAATCTGCCTGCCTCTGCCTCCTGAGAGCTGGAATTAAAGGCGTGCCACACCATGCTTTAACGGTCCCCCTCTCTACCTCTCTCCCTGTCCGCATTCCTGTTACTGTGTTCCTTTCCCCACCCCCATGTATGTGTGTATGCATGTACATGTGGAAGTCTGAGGACAACTTTCAGTAGCCAGTTTTTTGGCTTCCATCTTATTTTGAGACAGACTTTATCTTGTTTCTTCTGGTTCATTGCCTGCTCCAGGCTAGCTGGTCCAACTGTAGTTGCGTGACTCGTCTCTGTGTTTCATCTTACAAATGCATGCTATTGGGCCTGCCGTTTCATATGGATTCCAAGGATCTAAACCCCAGTTTCCAGACCCTCATGGTGATTGTTTTTTTACCCACGGAGACATCTCTAGGTAGGCCCATTGTTCAATTTTTATAAAATTCAAATTGTCTGTATTATGCTCATCTGTATCATACATATTGTAAAGTGTATTAACATGATTTAAACAATGTCGATTTTATTTTCACTAAACCAGAGAGGTAACTGATGACCAGGTGAGTTTTTCCAAAGGAAGTAGATGATCTACAAATCCCAAGTTACCAAGAACACCCTAAAGCAAAACAAAATACTGTTCTCCTATGTCGGGAAAGTAGATAGTAGGGAAATGAAATTACTGATGGATAATTTTTCTCTAAAAAAGGTGAACACATTATTCAGAATAGAGATATAAGATTTTTAGAAAAAAAGTTTCTGTTTTATATTATTGTGCTTGCGTGTGCTGCACGTATGCCACAAGAGTCAGAAAGGCCTGGTAGGTTGGTTCTTTCCTTCTACCAGATGGGTTCTGAAGTCCAAACTCAGTCATCAGGCTTGGTGGTACGTGCCTTCATCCACTGTTGCCCGCTTTTGATCAGCTCCTTTTACACAAGGTTACATTAACAAAATTCTCCATAGAGATAGGTATTGACGGCAGCTATAGAATCTCAGGAACTTTTAGTAACAATGTCAATCAATTAATTCATACCAAATTACCTCCACTTTGTTGATAATCTCCGATCCATATGGGGATGGTTCAATACTGAACCAGAACCTGATTAGCAGTGATTTTTGCAATGCTACTAATCTACCATTTAAAAAAAAAAATTTGGACAGGGCGGGGTGTAGCATCAAAATAAAACATAACAAAACCCAGAAGGACAAAAGGGGGCAGGAGCCAGGAAGACAAGCGATTATTGAACCAACTTAATTACTCAGTGGATTGAAATCTCGAGAGTAAGTCTGCACAGAGGTTTTTGACGATATAGACATCAGTGTCAGACAACATTTGAGTCATTTACATACACATAACAGTTTTTTTTTTCCTTAATACTATGTTAGTCCTCCCAAGTTTACAGTCACTAGGTCCTGGCAAGAGAGTTCATCTGTCAATGGAGGATCCCAGGCTGTCATCTGTGCTTGTAAGTCTCCAATTCAGACGGTGTGTCTGCAAAAAGGGAGATGTGGTCCCACCAGGTCTAGGGAGGATGTCAGGTTAGTCTGTGTCTGGCCTGCAGCCGTAGCTCTGCCTTCCTTTTCTTGTAGAAATGAACCCGTAGAATAGTCACAACAGGGATGCAGAACCCTGGAAGGGGGATGTCTGGGCAGGGGGTTATTTTTTATTTTCTTTACATAAAAGGAGCTGAGTGAGCAGTGCTGATGTTAAGCCTGTAACGGTTTGATTAGCAACACATTGGTGGTCTGTTGCTATAGACCTAGGAGAAAGGCAAGGGAGTAGGTGTTAGAAGAATCTTAATCCTGCCTGGTAGCCTCTGAGTGGAAGTCATCTGTGTTAGGCAATGAAAGTAGAGGGAGGCTGGAGATTTAATCTCATCAGCTTAAAGTAGCTGAGAAAGAAATCACCATGTTAATCATATATCTGGAATAGGCAATAACAGCTTGTCTGTAAAAAATAAACAGGCTTAAGTAGATGGTCTTTTTATTAATTGAAGATTAAATATAGTTGTTAATGTAGTCTGTTTGACATGTGGGAGGTAGATCCAAGACCATTCTCTGACACCTAAAGGAATTTCTAAATTTACAAAAGAGATAAATCTTAGATATGTCAGTACTACCATCATTTGATATCTGTAAACAGTTTTGAGTTAGAAGCATATCATTCTTTTAGGTATTCCTATCACTAAGGGAAAACAAGCATTTCAACCAAATTCAGACAAAGAAGCATGAAAATTCTAAGTTCTAGGAGAGCTGCTGTTGTTAGCTACAATATCTCAATGGTGGGTCTAGCAAAACTCCACCCACCGTTGCTGGAATTCAGGTTTGTGCTCTGTGCTCCAGCGGAGATGAGCTGACAGGCAACGACCACAACACAATCAGTCTCTGCCCAGAGGATTTAACTCAGTCCAGCTGTGTCAAAGATCTGGTGGGTCCTTTCTGCCATGGCCAGGGGAAGAAGCCCACCTGGCCATTGCCAGCTGTTCGTTTTGGCTGTCATCTTCTGCACCCCTGCAATAGACCAGGTCTTACTCTGCAGAGGATGCAATAAGTGCACTTGGCAGGCCAGGCCAGGGCTTGTGTTTGTAAGAAGGTTCCTTCCCTTCCCTGCCTGCACATCCTGACTGGGTTGCCCTGGGTTGCTCTGCAAATTAAGCATGCTTTATATCTTATGTGCTCCACAATGAATAGTCGAGTACCTTGAAAATAATTGACAGCAGAACATTTACTACATTTGTCCAGTATTGATTTATTTGCCTGCATGTCCTTTGAAGATTCCTGCTTGTGCAACCGAGGTCATGGACTGATCGAGATAAGAGAAATCCTCTAACTGGGTTGAACTTGACCTGAGAGATGATCCCAGACTGTTATTATGAAAGCTTCAGTTGGTGCCTGGTTGGGTAATCAGACACATCTAAAGAACACTTATTATTGGTTCCAATAGAGAAATAAACTCTTCAGTAATCTGTTTTGCTTTAATGGAAGAAAATTCAGAGAGTTGATGGGCTTTTCTGCCCTTTCGTCTTAAGTAAAGTTTTAATCTTAGCTACCATAGTGAAACCAGGTCACACAATATATGAACTGTGTTTATAATGTCAAAGGCAAAATTAATTTCTCTTGGGAACAACAACAACAAAAAATACTTTCTCTAAAATATCTAGCCTCAGGGCCATACCACTTGGTTGATTGGTTGTCTTCTGCTCATCAAATTTAGACAGGCAACAATACAAATAAAGCTAGATCATTTCCTGCTACCAACGGACAACAGCATTCTGAAGACAGAACGGTGAGTGGCAGTGGTTGGGGTGAATTCCGAAGCTGTGTGTTGGAGAGCCGTGCTTGCCTGTGTTTTGTGAGACAGAGGTAGAAAGGAGGCCGGAAGCATGTGAACTAAGTACCTGTTATGGCTTGCCTTAGTTTACCAGACTGAACAATTTATACAAAAGTTTGCTTGGCTCAGCATATGGCGGCAGCATTTGGCAAAGGCCTCAGTGCTGTTTTGTAACACAGTGGGAAGGGAAGAGGGCATACACAAGACAGGCGTGAGATCAAACCCACTCCCAGGATAACTGACTCACTCCTGTAATAACAGCGTTACTCAATCATAAAGGCAGTCCCCACCACCTCTTAAAGGTCCCGCTTCTTCATCTTGTTCCAATGGCTGTTCAACTTGAACCTAGGATTGATTGGGGACATTCCAGCCATACATACATGCACCTGTGTTTTGAGTTTGTTCTTAGTAGCTGGAATAGCTTACCTCGAGTCTTTTTTTTTTATTTTTAATTTTCTGCTTTTTGCTTTTAAGTGAGATATGCCTATAAGATATTAAATAAGGTTATCAAACATAAAATACCGGTTTCCAATCTGAGTTTCATTGTGATAGAATTTTAAGCTCTTCTATTTAGTGAGAAGATGTGAAGGTGGTAGATGTAGAAGGTGTAAGACAAGAGCCGCTGAATCCCGAAGAGGGCGCCACTAACCTGTGTTGTATGTGTCTGGCAAGCCAGCACCATGTTCCTTAAGATATACTTTGAGGTAAACATCCCTGTGGAATTGATGTATTGTGACAAAAAATAGGACAAGAATAATCTCTGCAGTAATTTTTTTTTTGTGTGTGTGTGTATGTTTTATTCAAAAGCAATTGTCATCCAAATCCAATTTCAGTATAATTATTGTTTGAAGGAATACTAGATATGAAAGTTTGGGGTGTCACAGCTTGAGTTTCTGATACAGGGTCAAATTCATCCAGAAGATGGACGAACTGACATTCGCAAGGTTCCTACTTACCTGTCTCCCCAGGAAAATGACTATTGCCAAAGTGTCTGTATAGTCCCCACCCCTTTGCGGCCTTAAACACTCACAACAGAGGTTCCAAAGCCTGCTTTTTAGGAAAAGCCATCCCGAACTGGTCATCTGAGAATTTTACTTAGAAAACATTTTACTTTTCAATGACATCCTTAGCATCTTCAGTCTTTAAATTTCAGACAATTTTTTTTTATAATCAGCAAAAACATTTTAAAACTCTTATTTCTAAACAATGATTTTCAGTGATGCAGATTATGTCTTTTTTCTTCTTCTTTTTTTATTCTTTTCTTGTACATTACATGCTGACCATAGTTTCCCCTCCTTAAACTCCTCCCTGTACCCCCGTGTCCTCTCCACAGATCAAGTCTTCCTGTTTACCTTCAGAAAAGAATAGACCTTCCAGGAACAGGGCAACATGTTACTGTATGTAAGACTAGGCACAACTCTCATATCAAGGCTGGATGAGGCAACCCAGTAAGAGGAAAAGAATCCCAAGAGCAGTCAGAGATATCTGTACTCCCACTGTTAGGAGTCCCACAAGAACACCAAGCTACACAATCACAACATATATGCAGAGGACCTACAAAGATCCATGATTGTTGCTTCAGTCTCTGTGAGCCTTATGAGACCTGCTTAGTTGATTTCTGTGATCGTATAGATTATATGTTTTCAATCCACTAAGGAGGCTAGGATCAATGGTGGCTCATTGAGCTAATTTAGATACAACTGTAGAACTCTGTTGAAGGCGTGGACCAGAGTGCCTGCACTGTGGGCTGTTTGAATAATTCCTATAGGATCCTGTATTTGAATGCTTGATCACCCAAAAGTGAGATTGTTTGAAAGGTTTAGAAGGATTAGGAGATGTGGTCTTATTGAAAGAAGTGTGTCACTGGGGGTTGGTTTTAAGGCTTTAAGAAGCTCATGCCAAGCTTAGCTTAGTCTCTCTCTCTCTCTCTCTCTCTCTCTCTCTCTCTCTCTCTCTCTCTCTCTCTCTCTCTCTCTCTCTCTCTTCTCTCAGCTTGCTTGTCAGGATGTAGCTCTCAGCTACTGCTCCAGCATCATGCATGCCACCATGTTGCCATGTTCCCTGCCAGGATAGTAATGGACTAACTAAACCTCTGAATTGTAATCCAGCTACAATTAAATGCTTTCTTTTATAAGAGTTGTGTGGTCATGTTGTTTCTTCACAGCAATAGAACAATAGCTAAGACATGCACACAAGTCTCTGTTGTTACTTGAGTTTCTTGCTGTGTGGTGGCTGAAATTCAGTTGTGAGCATCTCAAAGACTATTGCGCCTCATGTAAGAGGTGTCATGTGGTCTTTGTCTTTTTATGTCTGGCTTCATCATTCAACTGAGCTTGAGAAAATTTATGTAGTGCTATTATTGGATGAACTATTTTATAAATGTCGATTTGACCCATTTGGGAAAATAATAACATTCTGTGAAGCCTGGGTAAAGGCTGCAAGAACTTTTACGCACTAGACTTGGAAGTCAAGAATGTTGTTTCTATCAAGGGCACTGGCCAGACAATCACCAAATTCAGACGAGACTCAACAGATGAGTTACAAGATCTTACCATTTGGTGAGTGGGTGTTATCACATTGTTGAAGGATGTATATGTTAAGAGTTAGTTTGAAGATCATTTTTTGTCCAATTAAATACCCTTCCTTCCTGCCTTACTCCTGTGTCCGTTCTTTCCACTTCTCTCTATGCTTTGTACTGGGAATCAGACTCACGATCTTGTATATGTTAGTCATGCACAGTAGTATGAAGCCACACCCTCAACGCAGCATTTGATGCACGAGTCATTTCCTCAGGATAAAAAAAACAATTCTTGGTCAGAGGGCTGCATCCTTGGAAGATGAAAATCAAAACCTGGTTAATTGATGTTGGTTTAGGAGCAGATTATTTCTGCTTGTACGAAGCTCCATAGATTACTTCAACACAAAGCTGGAGTAGGTAATCTCTGACTCAACTAATTCATTTTTTTTTTTAGGGTTCTATCTATATGAGAAACACCTGCATGGTCCAGCTCCAGATTTTAAGATTCAATGAGCTTGTGACTGTACTGAAGTTTTCATTTACATTAATTCCTGGGTGAAGCTGGTGCTGAGATGAATGGCATTTCCAGCATCATTGTTTGAGAGAATTACTGCAGTGTTGAGATAATATTAATTTCATGGGGATGAGAAAAACCTGAAGAGAGTTTATGACAAACTCAGAGCATCAAACTGCCAATGAGAATGTCTGTCAAAGGAGTGATCTGGCTGAAATGTAGACTAGGTTTTCCAGTAGGTGCTCATGGCTGCACACAATCCCTACAGAGAGGCTGTTGTCCAGCAGAGTGCTTCTCCAATAAGTAACCAGTAAGAAACATTGTACTCTGATAATCAGGCCCTAGGGAGATATGCTAGAAAGACCAGGTAGAAAGCCACTTGAGTTAGCAATGCAAACAAGATGAGGTGAGTGAATGGATTGAAGCACAGATGCAGGACCTGTGCGGTTCCGACTCTGCCATCTTCTACACGAACTGGGTGTTTAGTGAACTTTACAGTACCAACTACAGTATTGCTTTTTTAATAGATCCTGTTTCTTATTGTGAAATTTATTGTGTGTAGCGTATTAAGAGGCATAGAAAATAGAAGAAAACAACAAATGTAGCCCTGTTTTAAGAATTTCTTTGACCTGGAATGTAAAGTTCTCAACGTAGATGAGTGTCAGTCACTTTTGATATGTGGGAGGCTTTACTAACTCCACACTGGGGTCCTGAAATCTGGAATACCGTCAGATTCATTTCTCTGGATTCAGCAATGTTGGAAGAGATGTTTGTCTTGTTCTCACTGTCAGAAATTAAATCTACATTTGAAAACCTCCAGGGTGATTCTCACATGCATCCTTGGCCAAGATCGTCTGCCTTACTGGAACCTCGGTGACCATGGTTCTGTGCTGAGAGCACCATGGGGCAGACTGAGGCCACATGGGGAAGGAGATAGTAGCAAACATGAGCTTAGTGACAAAGGTCTTTGTTCTGCTCTTTATAATCTTTACTAGAATGTGTCTTTGACTGTGGCACTGCACTATTCTTTAGTCATTGTCATCATTGTCTTCTACCTCCTCCTCTTCTTTCTCCTTGTTGTATTCTTCTTCCTCCCCTCCTCACCCTTCTCTCTCTCCTCCTCTTCTTCTTGTTGTTCTTGTTGTTCTTCTTGTTCTTCTTCTTCTTGTTTTTCTTCTTCTTGTTTTTCTTGTTCTTGTTCTTCTTGTTCTTGTTCTTCTTGTTCTTGTTCTTCTTGTTCTTTTTCTTCTTGTTCTTGTTCTTCTTGTTCTTCTTCTTTCTTCTTCTTGTTCTTCTTCTTGTTCTTCTTCTTGTTCTTCTTCTTGTTCTTCTTCTTGTTCTCTTCTTGTTCTTCTTCTTGTTCTTCTTCTTGTTCTTCTCTGTTCTTCTTTGTTCTTCTTCTTTTCTTCTTCTTCTTCGTTCTTCTTCTTCTTGTTTCTTCTTCTTCTTCTTCTCTCTTCTCTCTTCTTCTTCTTCTTCTTCTTCTTCTCTTCTCTTCTTCTTCTTCTTCTTCTTCTTCTTCTTCATATGGTTTGCCTAGGTAAGCCAGGCTGACCCACACCTTACAATCTGGCTGTATAGTCTCTCAAGAGAGGGATTACAGGTTCCTGCCACCACTCTCAGCTGTTATGGTTACTGACAACAGAGGCCTTATAATGTTACTGTAAAGGTTATGTGAGAAATATGAAAGCATCATGTAACTCTAAATTACTACCCAAATGTCATTATTGACGATGGTTGAACTATGCAGACTTTAAGTGCTGATGTTGGGAAAGAGAACAGAGTTGTCATTAGTTTATTATAAACTGTCCTTATTCTTTAACAAATACAAAGAAATGGAGGTTATTTTGCCTATAGGGATTCTTAATCTCAGCATTATTGACATTTGTGACTGGCTATTCCACTGATGTAGGTCAAAGGTGCCACCCTATGCCTTATAGGAAGTGTAATAGCGTCCTTGGCCATAAAGTGCCAGTAGCTCCTCTTCTCCAACTTTTTAAATAGTCAACAGTTTTTCAGAATTACCAAATCATTTTTAGGAGAACAAAAACTGAGTCCTGGTTTTCCATCCAACTTCATTGAAAACAGAAAGTGTGATTTAGGATGTTAAGGAATGACTAGCTATGGAGCAGCTATTATAACTCCATCATATGTTCCCTTTGAACTGTGCATCATAGCTGGTGCAGAGTGTCTTATGCCTGAGAAATGACTTCCTACTCTTGTTTCTTCAGGGAAAATCTTTCCATGCAGCCCAGGTAGCCTCCAAATTGGCATCCTCCTGCTTCAGATTCCACAAGCTAGAATGATAGGTATGTTGCCCACATGTGACCATTTTCCTCTCTCTTGTTTTCTGCAGATGTCACTAAAGGGCATCGTTCCACATCCCACAGTTGTTGGGATAAAAGGGAACTGGCATTTGCTGGTGATTGTTGACTTATCAATCTTAATATTTCATACACGTATAAAGAGGCTAAAATCCATGCAGAAACATTCCCAGAACCATTTAGTTGGCAAGAGAGCTAAGCCAGGGGTCAACTTGAGGTGTTTTCAGCATCAATACTGCATTCTTCTAGCACAAAATTTTCTCCTATGGGCTTTATGGCTTTTGGAATATCAAGTTGCTGTTTGATTTCCTGAGGTTTTTGAAGGTTCTAAAGAAGGGAATTGTTCAATAGTATATTACAGTGGAGTTCAGGAGAGTGAATTTCCATGATATAGTCACTTGAGGTCACACCTCCTCCTTTTTGTTTTCTAATACATGGTGAGAACCTTAAAACACTGCCACATCCTGCCCTATAGGCAGAGTAGAACTCTAGGCTGCCGTGAAAGTCTAAGTGCACTAGGGCTCAGACATTCCCTATCCTCAGCTAGATTCCTGCAATTCTATCTAGCTCTTCAGGTAAGGCAGTAATGCCTTTACTTTCCAGTGCATCTTGGTTAATTTTGTGGTACAATGACCCATCAAGATACTCTGATTAGCAGAAAAAACCGTATTAGAGATGTCTCATTAGATTAGACATGCCATTTTCTCTCTCAATAAGGTAGAGCTTAACATTGTTCTTTCTGTCCCGAGAGATCCACAGGGGAGAGAGGATTCTACAAATGTCATAAATGGGCCAGTGAACCACAGAGGATCCTTACAGGGTCTGTAGTGCAACTGCAAAGAAACCAAGCGTTTTTAAAAAAGCTAGTTTTAAAATTAAGATAAACACGGGGTTGTGTAAC